>OY293312.1:9572890-9916907 GCA_958502075.1 Orchestes rusci
TGTAATAAATTTTATATTGGAGAGACCTCACGACCCTTAAAAAAGAGAATTGAAGAACATAAATCATACATGAAAAAAAAGGGAATTTCATAGATCGGGAATTTGTCAACACGCATTTGATAATAACCATAGAATAAATTGGGATAATTCAAAAATCTTAACAAAAGAACCATGTTCTAAAAAACGTAAACTTAAAGAAAGTGCATATATAATGTTAAATTCTAACGAATGTGTAGCAACTTGCTCTGTAAATCTAAGTAATACATGGTTACCTTTATTAAGAAATTGAACATAACCCAAAAAAATGAATTATAAATACTGAACATATATAAAGTAAAACAATCAACACCAAACATTTCAATGTCAGTAAAAGTGACATTTTGTGCCAAAAACACAAAAAAAACACAATTTTTTACTGCGAAATCCTAAAAAAACGTAGAATAATTTTTGAATTTGAATTAATTGTTTCTTTTTTAGGTTCCACTGACGACGAAAGCAGATTCGCTTTTGAAACGTTTGATATTGTTAGGTTTTATTGTTTACTGATAGAATTTTTTTCAGGTAATATAGAAGATCCGGTATATTACCACTAGTTTGATTGTTTTTTGATAGGGTGTGGCGAAATACCCAAAAAAATCAGGTAAATCATGGATGCGCCACAAAACTACAGAGCATATCTATCCCTGAACCTTGCTCATATCTAATAATATAAGAAAAGTTATGACCACACGCATTAAGTAGAAAGTTTTTCAAGTTCGTTAGGGTTTTTTCAAGTTGAAATTGACAAAGAGCATCATCTAATTCAATAATAAGTATATACAATGATGAACCATGCTTGGCGATCGATGCAACGCACTTCACAAGATTGATGAGATATTTGAAATTGAAAGTTTCATCAAAATGCGTTTAGATCCAAACACTTGATTCCTACGTATCACTGTCGCATGTAAAGGCCATTGGGAATTTCCCAAAATTTCTTAATTGCGGAATAAGTCAACTGCTTCAATGCTAGGGAGAACGCCAGAGGCTGAAACTTAATTGTGACTCAGTTATATTTATTCTGACTTTCAAATTACATCATAAAGTTTCTTGGCAATTCAGTGTATTGTACAGCAAAAGTGCTGAAAAGATAGATAGTCTGCCACTTAACATATTTTGTGAAATTAGGAACAGTTGATAAATTTGTGATTCATATTGCAAAGATCTAAATAAAGATGTCATAAGACCAATCCAAATGACACCATATCAACCGAATATATTTCTGTACCACAAATTCAATTCCAAAGGTTATAATCGGGTTCAGTGAAATGTATAAAATAATGCACGAAACAGAATCAGGTACAAATGGAGTTTCGATGTAGTTCATTTGAACAATCAGTACCGTATTTTGAGTTGGCAGATAATTTGCAATCCGTGCAAGTCAAATCAACTGTAATAATTATTATCAATCGCTCGACAACATGATACTGGGCTCATTCGGGTTATGGACTGATAAATTGATTGCGGCGGTATAGCTGGGATCCATGTTTTCAATAACGCTAGCTAGTGGAAGATAGATACTGATAGTTCAAGAAGCGATACATCATTGTTGGAATATGCCATTGTGACGGTTACAATGTGCAAAATATAGATTGATGTGTCGCTGAAATCGGAAATCGTGTTCTCAAAATTACCTACGTTTGTGCGATAATAATTATTGTTTTGTGAATAGACTAACTTGATATATGATTTTTTCAGGATATAAAATCAATATTTCTTGTTAAACATTACTCAGTATTTAGTATATTAGTATAACGGATAATGATGAAGCTATCGAGCTGAAACAATAATTGTCAATTATCTTATGTGAAGGGAGGAAATCTCCAGGATACGATAAAGTCAGGTCCGAAATGATGAAGAATATGGGAGAAAAGGGAACAGAAATGGTACAAAGAGTACTGAATAAAGTATGGAGAAAAGAAGAACTACCAAAAGATAGGCAGATAGCACTAATAGTACCAATACATGAGAAAAGAGACAGAAAAAATTGTAACAACTATAGAGGTATAACACTACTAAGTACGGTAATGAAAATTCTGGAACAAATAATAGAAAACAGAATAAGAGCAATAGCAGAACCTACGCTACAAGATGCACAAAGCGGATTTAGAGGAAAAAGGAGCATACAAGACCACATTTTCACGATAAATCAAATCACCCAAAAAGCAATACAAGAGAAGAAAACAATATACATGGCATTCATAGACCTAGAAAAAGCGTTCGATAAAATCCCAAGAGTAAAGTTATGGGAGACACTGAGAGAAAGAGGCATCACCGACAAAATGGTTTGAATAATACAAAAAATCTATACACATAACACCAACTCAATCATGTCACGATAAACACTCAGATACATTCACAACGAGAGACGGACTGAGACAAGGCGGATGTTCAAGCCCAGTTCTCTTCATAATATACATGGACGGAATAATAAAGAAATGCTCAAAGCAAGACGCAAAATTAAATATCGGACATAAGAATCTGCAAAGAATGGACATATCTGAATGTGTGTTCGCAGATGACATAGCGATCATTGCAAGAAATGAAAACAACTTGCAAAATAACCTTGAATTGTGGAACAAAATCATAGAGGAACACGGAATGAAAATAAATTAGAACAAAACCAAAGTAATGACAATAGGAGAAAAAAGAGAAGAATTGACAATTGCAATTGATGGAACAAAAATAGAACAGGTGAATTCATTTCAATACCTCGGAGTGAATATAGACGAGAAGGGTACACAGGAAATCGAAATAAATAACAGAATAGAAAAAACAATGAAACTGTACTACTCGATGAACAATACATTTATAAATCATAAGGAAATCTCTAGGGAAACAAAAACAAAAATATTCAAAGCAATTTATCGACCTGTACTAACAACCTACGGTTGCGAAACATGGGTACTTACAGATTGCCAGAAAAGTAGAATACAAGCAGTAGAAATGAAACACCTGAGAAGAGTGAAGGGAGTAACCAAGAGGGACAGATTGAGAAACACAAACATAAGAGAAGACCTACAAGTACAGGGTGATTCATTTTCAGAGTCGGGGTGCCAGTTCTCTTGAACTATTCATCGTAGAGGCTTGCGGCAAAAAATTCTATTACTTAAACGGCCAAGAGAAAAACCTGGAAAATATTTTTCTGAAATGGTGGCTAGGGGGCGTAACAATCAACACCAAGTAGAAAAATATTATTTTTATGGAATTTTGTCCAATGAGAATATATCGATGAGCTCATTTTCAGATTTACTGACTATTTACCTACACTTTTTGTCCAAAACGTTTTTTTCTATCTATCATAATAAAGTCGTGGGGGAAGTTCAATTGTTTTATCAAACAAACGGAGACTTCTCCCGTTTCGCTTGACCGATTTAAACGAGCTTGGGCTCATATGAAAGAGCATGATCTGCACTTCAAAAAACTTTTTTGAATTTGAATTTTTGACCTTTGCCGTCGCCGCTAGATGGCGTTAACTGAAATGGTTGCATGTTTTTGAGTTTTTTCCAAAAAAATCAAATGTAATGGTATATTCATTTTTATATATTTTGAATATCCTATCAAAAAATAAAAAAAAAAAAATAATGAAAAAAAACAAAAAAAAAATCGTTAATATTTTTGTTTAGGAAAATGTTTCCCTTTTCAAAATATATAAAAATAAATATACCATTACATTTGATTTTTTTAAAAAAAACTCAAAAGCATGCTACCATTTCAGTTTACGCCATCTAGTGGCGACGGCAAAGGTCAAAAATTCAAAACCAAACAAGTTTTTTGAAGTGCAGATCATGCTCTTTCATATGAGCCCAAGCCCGTTTAAATCGGTCAAGCAAAACGGGAGAAATCTCCGTTTGTTTAATAAAGCAATTAAACTTCCCCCACCACTTTATTATGATAGATGAAAGAAAATGTTTTGGACAAAAAGTGTAGGTAAATAGTCAGTAAATTCAAAAATGAGCTCATCGATATATTTTCATTGTGCAAAATACCATAGAAATCATATTTTTCTACTTGGTGTTGGTTGTTACGACCCCTATTTTAGAAACTTGAAAATATTTTCCAGGTTTTTCTGTTGGCCGTTTTGGTAATAAAAATTTTTGCCGCGAGCCTCTACGATGAATAGTTTACGAGAACCGGCACCCTGACTCTGAAAATGAATCACCCTGTACAATCAACATTACAGTACATAGAAGAAAGACAACTGGGTTGGTGAGGGCACCTACAGAGAATGGAGGAGACTAGGACAATAGGAAGAAAATGGGAAGCAAAAATACTGAAAAACATGAAGAAAGGAAGACCGCGAAGAACATGGGACACAGTTATAGAAGGAATAATTGAGAGCAAAGGATGCAAGAAAAATTGCGAAGGACAGAAACAAGTGGAAGAAAGTTGTGAGAAACTCATAAAAAGATAACCGCCCCACACCATTGTATGGTAAAAGGGTTTCAGATAATATATATATATCTTAAGTGGAGGAAACATCTCAAAAATTTCCGTTGTTTGAGATAGTCAAGCATTGTGTCGTGGTTTGGATTTTGTTATCAAGAGACTTCACTAATCTCTCGTTGTCAATTCTACACGGCTTGAGCTAAACCTGATATGCCATAATGTATTGTTTTTATAGCTTCACATCAAATATGGAATAAGGAAATAATTTTGATCGTTTGTCTTTTCAATTGCACCCTATATACATACATCGTCATATAAATGCACACATTCATTTATTGTTAGCGCAACAATGGAAAAGTAATACAATTCTGGATCCCTTTTTGGTTTTGTATATGTTCCAACATTTAATCTTCCTCACTGTTTTTTATTTTGCGGTTCGGATGTTTTTATTGATTTCTTTGTTTATTTTTTTATTCAGTTGAATGGACAACAACTTAGCTTTCCTATCATTTATGAACATGACAACAGAACAAAAACAACAAGGACGTTTGATTCATTCCATGCTTTTTCTCGTGGAATTAGCAAAGCACCTAAGTTATCTCTAATTATAACCTGAAAACCCCGAACCCTTGAAAAATCATGATAATCCCAATCAAATTACTTCAATACACGTCAAATCTAGAATTGATGGCTCAGTTGCCGAAAGTAAGATTACAGACAAAACGTTTTCGAATATAGTAACTTTCATATTATACCATACGATATACATTCTAATATCCTTCTGGCATGCAAAGAGACTAAACAGGGGCCTAAAATTCAAATCATAATATTTCATATCAAATTGTAACTTTCGTAAAACATGAAACCGTGGGTCATGATATATTCGAGTGATGCTTTTTTATCGTTTTAATATGCAAAGTTCTAACATTTTTGTTAACGCGCTTGGACTGCTAATGGATAACAAATGGGAGTTTTTCGACGTATGTTGATTGGGTATAAACAACAGATCAACAGCTGAATCGATGAACAAATGTTATTTTTCTTATACAATATTTTTTTGAGATGATTGGTTTTGAAATACAACAAACTGTTAAGCTTCAACTGCGCCATCAATTAACATGGCAAAAGATGTATTATCTAAACACGCTTGTCTGAAGATTCAATCGTAATAATCAGAAAAAAAAACTTTAAACAAAATGTACAGGACACGTTGAGCATAGATTCATATATTCTTGACCATTATCCCATATCTTCTAGTCCCACCTGCAAATATTCAAAAGCGCTGGCCAACCAATACCTCGAATTGACCTATCTTTATTTATGTTTCTATTTCCAGCCTCCATATCCAACTATAAAGAAAAATGAATAAAACACTATTTTCCGAGTTTCAGTTTTTATTAAATCAGCCTGCGGATTGGCAGCTTCACGGAGATAGTAGGTGGCCTTTAATAAAATATTTCATATACCAAATTGAATACAGCATTCCGTCATTTACAAATGGCCACCTTTGTTGGTTTAAAGCTACATTGACACTGTTCGAACCGACAGTGGTGTCGCTTGAACCTGGAAGATTTATGTGTCGTACATTTTTTGTGTTATTCCATTTTTCACGATAGTCCATAGACAGTTTCTGGAAAAGTCCAATTTCGAGAATGGCGTATTTTTCCATTCTTGTGATTCCAGAATGGATATGTTTTCAGTGTTCTATGTACACGAAATATTGATTGTTGTACTTTAGATGTTAAAGTCAATAGACCCAATGACTTTTCCTATTATGAGCATGATATTTGGATAAGAAGTATCTATCATATGTCTTGATTCATCATATCAGGAAAGTGCAGTTGAAGATAAAAATTGGAGGGCGGGTAGCAAAACTGTTTTCTGTAGTGCCTTTGATAAAGATGAATTTGAAAAAGTCTGCTATATTTCCTTTGAAACATTCATGTATCTGATTTTAGTTGCGATTAAACAAGTGGAGAAGTCTGACCGCCAAGGATTCTGCTGAACATATTTTAGTGTCTCTGAAAGATCATGCGAAATTGTCGAAAGAGAAATGTAGAGGAGCCAACTCCCGCATCTCACAGAGTTAGTCCAAGCAGCGACCCGTATTCCAACTTTGCTGAGTATTATTTAGAGCTTACAGGATCTGGGTTTTGTGACCCGCTAAATTCGTATTCTAAACTGCTTTTTAATCCACCCCCAAGCTTCAGAGGTCCCCGAATAAAATTTAACATTTTCGTTTTCGAGAAGTGGCTGCGACCCTAATCCGAACTAATATTTTGAGCGTTGCTCGTCAAAAAAATACGACGCCTTTTCCATTTTATCACCAATTTTCGATCATTGAATTGAGCAACTTTGAACTTCCTTTTCAGAAATAATTATTTTTGCTGTATATGGAAATCGCAATATAATAATAAGACTTTAATATGTATTAGAAAAGGAATATCATACACACCACTATTGTGAACAATACGAAATTTATACATAATCTTTCCTTTTTTCATTTCAGGTGAGCATCTCAACCTAGACAATGTGGTAAGGTGAAGAATTTTTAAAAATATTTACCTATCATGAAAACAACACGCTCCAACCCTGCTGAATAAGTATCTCATGAAATATTCATTAACGGAAAACGTCTGGTCATTACGCCGTGAAAAATAAAACAATTTCAACATTCGGAAATATCTTCCCGTTCAGCGTAATTATGTCATGATTAATTTTGGGTTGATATTTTTTTATTTCTTATCTCTCTCGTTGATCTTTTGCGAGTTAAGTGACATATTATAAGAAAAATAGGTTCAAGACATGTTTTTAGATTTGTTAGTATTCAAGATAACCTTGTACGATCTAGGTCAACGGAAATAATATGTGATTATCTAGTGATTGGTTAAAATAAATAATTTTTCTGTTACGACAGGAAGTAGGACTTGAAGGATTCTTCACCTGTGTCAATATTTGTTCACCAATGAGAAAAATATTTCTTTGAGTAGAGGATCCAGAGAGTTTTGAAATTTTAATGACTTGGCGATCCTTCTATTGACTAAGTATAAATATCTCCTGGTTACCGAGTTATTTGATGAATCACTCTCCAGATAACTCCTGATCTGATCAAAACCTCCTGAATGTGTTCTATTGATTTTTTTCAACTCTTGATTATATTTTGGCCTCGTCTAATAAATAAGATGTTGTGATACCTTTGTTTTAGCTAGAGCCCATCACTATTTTGAAAGCTGAAAAATAGAGAAACATGCCCCAACCTGCCCTGACAAACGTCTCACACATTCGATTTATATTCTTTTTTTTAGTGCGAATTGGTCAAAACACGTTTTGCGTTAAACGTAAAATTTCAAAAATTGTTTACGCTTTACCTCCTTTTTTCCGTCGAAGACTTCAAGAAAAAGGCGTAGAAGTAGAGTGCCGGTGCCCTTATGATCGTTCAAGCCTCATTGATTCTGATTCTTTGAATTTGGTTCATTGCACTCACAGCGGGGGTGTCATCGAATGATGAACGTGGCTAAATGACAGAAGATGGTAAGTTTTCCAATATAAATGATTTTGGGCTCTTGTAAGATAAAATTTATATCCACTATGGAAACATGATTTTATTTTACCAAGAGTGATCGAATGATACTAATTCACTTGTGTCATATAATGTACAAAATCCTGGGGTGATACGTTCTGCATCAATCATAGAATTTGATGATGAAAACATAACATCATTCCATTATGCCTACGGTGGTCCAATGATAGAGATTCACTTGTGCGATAGTTTAGTTTGAGAAGATGAATGTGGTAGGAAATTTTTTCATCCACTGTAGAGTGTAACGATGATATCATCATTTCATTATGCCTAGGGTGGTCTAGTGTTACTATTTCACTTGTTAGTTTCACATTCACTATATATTTAATGATGATGATGATGATGCTTATTTCATCATGTCTATAGGTTAGTCTAATATTTCAAATTCACTCGTTTACTTGTGCGATAAAGTGTTACATAAATATTTACCAAGAGTGGTACATTTTACATCATTTTCAGAATCTAATGATGGAAACATTGAATATTCCGGTGGTCCAATGATAAAAACTCACTTTTTCGATGAATTATCAGGCATGTTTTCATCTAAAGGCGGCTTGTTGATGTCACATCCACTTTAGAATTAATGATCCACTATAGTCTTGAATTATGATAAAAATTCAGTTGTGTTGTGCGATGTCGTGTCAAAGACATTTACCAGTGGTGATATATATTTGATATCCAATTTAGAACCTAGTGATGAAAAAATCATCTTTTTTAGTCTAGGCTGGCATAATGTGGGAATTCTTGAGCTCGGCAGTGTAGTGTTTGAGAAGTATTTGCCTAGGGTGGTAAACTTAACATCCACTATGCTTAGAACACAACGATTAAAACATCAGTTCATAATGTCTAGGGTGGCTAAATGATGGGAATTCACAAGTTCGGTAGTATAGTTTTGAAAATGTATTTTCCTAGAGTGGTTATTTTCACATCCACTATGCTTACAACCTAATGATGAAAAAATCATCATTTCAATATGTGTAGGGTAGGATAATATCGCGGGTGAGCATGCAATACTTTCTATCTCGATTTTTGTTTTTTGTCAGTAAACACAAAAAACCGTTCTGTATTGAAATGATCATATCAATTTTCCACTAACTGTCCAAGTTCAAGCTTGGTATCATTTGAGATGTCTTTTTTATAAAATAAATTGCAAAGATATCTCAGATTTTTTTTCAAGTTAGATAGGGGAAATTGACCTAATCTATAAGAAGCTTGGGAGTAATAGATATTGCAAGCGCAAATATCTAGCATTTCCGATTTTTTCGCGGAAATGGGACATATTTCAATAGATGCGCGACAGTTGGTTGAGTATGACGTCACTGAAAACCCATTTTCGTGAAAAAATGAGATAGGAGGTATTGCCTGCTCACCCGCGATATAGGAATTCAGAAGTTCGGTAGTATAGTGTTTGAAATGTTTTTGCGTGGGGTGGTAAACTTCACATCCATCATGCTTAGAACTTGATGATGAAAATATCTTTTCGTTTCGCCTAGGGTGACTTGATGATAGGAATTCACAAGTTCGGTAGTGAAGTGTTTCAGATGTATTTGCCTGGGTCGTGGAATTTTCACATCCACTAGACTTGGAACTTAATAATGGATAATAATATCATCATTTCATTATGCCTAGGGTGGCTTGGAGATAGGGATTTCCAGTTTTGGTGGTAAAGTGTTCAAGAAGGCATTTGTATTACATTTTCACATTTACATACTACACACTGGGATATATTGTCAAATACGTATTTATCGAGGGTGGTGAATTTTACATTAATTAGCCGACGAGACCGAAATATAAGCATAAGATCAAACGAACCCACCTCAAGTGAAGTTTGATCTTGATTATATGTTGTCCTCGTTCAAAAAAATGAGTCCCTAACCCACACAATGATTATAACTCCAATTATTATTCCCGTTAAGTCGCAAAAACATCTTTAGAATAGACTAAATCGAAGGTGTGTGACGTTTGTCAGGGCAGGTTGGTGCATGTTTGATCTTATGCTTTTGAATGCAACTGGTCCTGATAATCGAACCTCAAAAAAGACAAAAGCCAAACTAATAAAATCTCCACTTTGATCAGCATCCACTTTCTTATTCCAACTACTCACTCTTACAGTCTTCTTAATTCTTAAGAGAGACCAAAGCTCGTGCTCCAATCGGCAGGAGACAATGTCGTAACAATATCATCGATTTAAAATATAATCTGTTCCAAATACTTGCCAATATGCATCCAAACAACAAATCCTATCATTCAATGAACTTAGCAGTCTTGAGATATTATAATTCTCAAAGGGGCGAATCGGGATTGGAACAGACTGCTACTACATCAGCAGTTATTATAAATAGCTTGAAGGCATGCCTAAAACTTTGCGAAGTGACGTTGTAGGGAAGAGCGGAAGCCAATTGAATCGGCTCATTGTCTGTTGTGTCGTGTGTCGTGTTGTGATACGTGACACGACGGGACAACAGTTTTCAATGCACCGCAGATGATTTTTATGTTGACGACTCTATAAAGTGTCACAATCAGTTGCACTCTCCAGAACTTTGTCTGCCGAGATTTTCACGTTGCAACATCATCACGTAAATGGGTTTCCAAAACCATGAAATAACTCCACTGTCGGATTTTTCTCTAGTCAATGTCATTCTGATATTCCTTGCAATTATTGTCACTGACTGTCTTTTTACCAGAAACAAATTTGACAAAGAATTTTGAAGTAACTTGAAGCTCAAAATAAATCGTTTTTATGAGGTTAATACTTTCCCGGATGGAATCGTGAAAGTTGTGAAATATTGAAATACGACATAAGCTCTAGTACGGTTAAAGTTTATTTGCAGGAATAAACACATGATGTTTATCATGGAGGGCTTATATGATCGATAGCGGCTGTATGGAGAATTTTCTATGCCAACTGTCCATATACATCATATCGATCACTTGGTTCATCTTTTTTCGTCAATATTCAGTCTGGCATGGTGGATTTAATGGCATTCATCCACCAGCAAATAGAAAAAGGCTTGCTTTTCCACATCGCCAGTTTTTTTGAATTTTCATGTCCAGTCAAGCCATATAAATGATAAAGCGAACTGTGCAAAGAGAAAATAAACCTTCAAAAATCATGCATAATAATGAAAATCACAGTAAACAAGTTACTCGAAAGGTCTAGTTTTCAAAATCAAATGTATCGATGGCATGTTTGTTTCTAAACATAAGGTATTTGTTCAGTGGAATATACCTTGTCCCGCAATTGATTCTTGTTTACCAAATTAGTCACTGCCTCCAGCTACGAATTACGCTTGTGATTATCGTAATTGATGATTTGTGACATTATATTTCAGATTAACTGCTGATATAGGCACAGCATAATTGATAACATTATCTCTTTGTTTGTTCCAAAAGGCTTGATTAGAACAGCGGTCAATCCTGAAGTTGGCATAAAATGTCAAACACAAAACATATTTTTGCTTCGGAATTTCTCATGGGACCATTCGAGAATTTTCTCAAGGCAACAGAATTCAATCCCGATAATAAAAGTTGAATCGATGATGTGAAAATATTGAGGACGTGAAAGGTTACCAAAGTTGGTGATCACCTGAGTATGATTTTTGCAGTGTTTCTAATTCTTATAGAATAGTTGCTATTGTTTGATGCGTTTTGAAGGGACGAGCAGATTAGTCGACGCAAGCAGCTCGCTGCATGCAATTTGGTCGTTGAAGATCATGTGAAGAGATAGCAGAAGATCGTCCTCTCGTCTATGTTGGTCTCATAGGGTATACCGAAACATGACAAGTGGTGTTTATAGAGTACATGTATTTCCGTTGCACCCTCTTGATTCGGTTCCCATGGGATCTGTATAAAAGAGACCATTGGATCGAACAGTGTTCCGGTATTCACCTCACAGAAGAATAAAACAGGCAAGTTACAGCTCTTGTGTCTTTCTCCGTAGTATCATATTGGATATTATCACTCTTCACAAATCTCTTGGGAACAAGATTGTTTATACCCAGGAACAAAACTCAGTTAAACCTTATCTTTTCTGAGTCCAGATTCGGTATCTTAGTTAAAAAGGTCCACTCTTTAGTACTGTAAAATATATTCCTTCATTAAAATCATATGTCGATATATTAGAATAAGTCCAAAGTGTCTTCATTTGTTGGACACAGGTGATTGTCGAGGCTTAGGAGAGGGTCAGTTGCTATACCAACGTTGAGGAGATGAAATTCGAGTCTTCAACATGCGACCGAATTCATTCTGCATCAGATTGAATTGTTGAAGTTTCAGGAAATAAAGACTGTCAAAATGACGGCGGAGGATGTTCGGGAATCGTGGAGCACAAAAGCATCGTTATAAGGTGTAATCCTACAATGCAATTGTCCTAAAATGAAATTATACTGTAAATCTGACGGAGTTCTCAGTCGAATTTGGGATATGCATCTCTGATTTGGTCACCGTTTTATCGGGGGCATATCGGAAATCTTGGGAGAATACAACGGCGCTTCCACAAGTTTCTCAGTTCCAAGAAAAGTAACCATATGAGGATAGCCAATATCCGGATGTGGTTGGTTACTTTTTTGGAACTGAGAAACTTGTGAAAGCTCCGTTGGATTCTCAGCTGTGGGCAATGCACCTGTTTTCTCCGTTGGAGCAGCGCAGGACTATGCTGATTCAAAATTTTAACACCAACCGGTTCATAATAAGCTTTATTGTTCCGAAATTCTGAATTGGATAAACTTGTACCCCGAAGGTAGGCGCGTCATCTAAATACATGATTATTTTGTAAAAATATACTATCCACCTGTATATGAAATTCAGAATACCTTCAATCTGATATTTTCAACTGCAACTTTGAAAACCTTGATTTGAATCGATGTAGTTCTCACTTTTAGTGTGTGCATCAGATTTTAATTCAGTCTAGGTAGTATGCTGCAGTTTTCTGATATTCAATCAACAATGAATAAAAACATTCTTATAGACTTGCATGGACATATGTTCCAAAATTAAATATTGTCCCAACTTACCCAAGCTTTCATATTAGGCAAATTGTTCACCTCGAACACTCTTAGGAGACGGTAGTATCATGTTGTGGACTGGAGTATCACTAAATGGACGTATTGATTGAAAATGGGAAATCAAACACATGGGATAGATATGCTAGGATTGCTGGATAGACATGTTCGCAATAGACATCTGGAAACCTTGCCTGCTTTGCGAGAAGCCCTTCTTGAGAAATAACAAATATTTTTCAAGAGGTATTAAAATCATGCCATTCGCCTGGCAGAAGTCATAGGGATACGATGTGACAATACGCGCTATCAATTTAAGAACATTTTGTTCATGCAAGCCTATGAAAATGTTTTCATTCATTGTTGATAAAAATCGAAAAACTGCAGCATTTTCTTCAAACATCTGCATCTTCTCTAAAAAAGCAGATGTTGACGAGAACAAAAAAAAACAGTTTATTGTCAAATGATCGCTCTTCACAACTGAATAAAATGGACCTTGATTTTGCCGCTCAATTTTTCCACAGGGTGTTGAAAGCTCAAGAGTAAAAAAGTAGCTTCTGTTCCTCCCTGTATAGTGACCAGGCCATCGGTATTTTTCCAAAATCAAAATCATGGGTAATATCTCAAGACATAGGGCTACACTTTGATACAAATTTCAGTAAAATCGGAAAAAAAAAGTCAGAGGGATATCAATTTGGCTCAAATTATTCTTGTCCGGAGTTTATTGTCGGGGAGTGTATTTTTAGCTGACGTGGCTTCGAATTATTATTATTTTTTAGAACATTTCCAACCCAGATCACACTAATTCATACCCATTTCAGACATTCCACCCAATAACTTATTCATTAATACACCTACAAAAAATTCCTCACCTGCCATTCAGCGTTACAAAATTGCGTGAAGTAATGTACGCATGTATAAAATTGAAACGATAAAACTCAAATTGCCTCTCATGGGCAATAACAACCTCGCAGGATTAGAGTGCCTGTGAAATATGCATGGGTAACACCTGATTATTGCAAGGGCCGTGAACCTGACCCCAGCTGAAATGGAAGATTCAGCCGTATATAAATTTTGGTGTCCTGCAGGTTTATATGACAGATGGTTTGAATTTGAGATACGCTGTGTTAATTATTATTAGAATGAATAATTTTGAGGATATTCAGGGAAGATCATGTTATGCTTTATATTTGAACTTGACTTTGGTGTTCTTGTATCCACTCCACTCCAGAAGCACACCTATTTCAAATAGCGATGATTTGTCTTGTTCAAACTCAATTATGTAGATGTCAGCTTGATGAAATAGAGTTCTATCCCATCAACTGTCCTATAATACCAACAAACCACCTTTAATATATTTCAGTGATTCACAACCATTGGAGATAATGTTCCTTCTCCGGATCAATGTTCACTTATTTTGAAAACGTGTCTCATGAATTTGTATTTCATCCCCGCCATTTAAAATCAGCATCTTACGCACAGCATCCAGGAACACGTGATGCCAATTTTCTTTCTCATCACCGCTCCAAATTGCCTATCAGCCGCAGTATTTCAAAAAAATTACTTTTATCAAGTAAGGGAAACACCACCCTTCGTCAAGCCCATTAAAATTCTTCGACAAGTCCTGAGTGTGTCTGTCTTGTGCTATTGTTATTACGATCACGTGTAGCAGCTACCGATTTCAAAATACGAGAATAAAATGGGGAATCTTTTTTAAATGCTGTGTGGATGTGCGGCTGACAATAAAATGTGGAAAGGTTGTTGGATGGGGGATGTAATTGTCGTAAATATTTGATAGCGTTAATTTACATGTTTATAAAATCGCAAAAAACATAGACTGTTTCAGACTTGCTATGGGAACTTCTTTTGGAGCCTAAAAGGACCAGCTTGTATCTCAACTCATGTAAATTAACATTATGGGGACTTTCACATGGACTGATCCTATTACAATTTATTAGCTCACTTCTGCATAGCTAAGATCCATAGAGCTTGTATTAGCACCAGGATTGGCAGCGCTACACCTCAATTTGTTTCTTGACGGGTTGCTTAATCAGTGAGTGTACTGCATAGCCCCCATTGTGTGTACAACATTTAGTTAATTGATGTTCTGTGACGCATCCTATATCAGGGCAATAAATATGATAACATGGCTCTTCTGATCATGATTTTCACCAATCATTTGCAACCATCATCTGACTGTCCAGTATTCTGTGATAATTTGGAAAGAGCGGAATCAAGTTTGTCAACTTCAATATAATTTTGTTGTATAATACGGCCATAAGCCGCTAATATCTTGTCTCAAATTGCCAGTTAAGCTAAATAACAACTCATCCGTTACGCGAATCTTGAACATACTTCATCACTTTTATTGCACCTCAACCTAACTTATCTGCAAGTTCAGCTCCGCGTACGGAACTCGACGTTTGGCTTAAATATGCACTTTTCTTGTCAACGTACTGAAAAGGGGATGGTGCTGGAAGCAATCGGTTGAAAGTTTGTGATGCGTTTGGCAGCTGGTTTTTGCAATCACACAATTTAACTTGCTTTATTCAACTCATAGTTGAACTAAAGTTCTTATTTTAGGAATATACGCCTCAGTTATTCACATGATGATGACGTAATAGCTCAAAATATTGCATACAATAAATTTGCCAATTTATTCTATGAAACAACAGCACGTGCAGAATTTACTATTTTGTATGAGCTACGTGTTCCTCAAAGGTGAATAAATAATTCAGAGCAGTCTATCGAGTTAGTTTCAACAGGAGAAACAATTCATACGAAATCTTTCTGTGAGTGTTTCACACACCAATAAAATGTATTGTTTCTGGATCGATCGGCTTTGCCCGTTCGCGTCAGTAAATGATTGAATATAATTTTTTTCTTTACAGTACATAAATCTCACGGTAGCAAAGAGATGTGAAAATAAATAGACGGACGTATGACCAGATTCCAAATTTCATACACGTCCGACTCATGATAAGAAAACATGATTTGTGATAATACTTACATCAAAGCAGGATTTACCGATCGTTTTTGAACCTATGACTTCCGAAAACTAATTCAAAGAGAGAAGTAACACTGATTGATTCCTTGATCTCCCATATCTGTTGAAAAAGATAGGACTTTCTGTGAACTCAGAAAAACTCTCATCTAGAGAAATATCAAGGACTATGGAGGGTTATAAACATAGGTTTGATTCCAAACAGTTCATGTACGGCTGCCGAGAACACTTCAAGTGGCATGACTGCAATTTATAGGCTTCCTGATAAAAACTGGTTCGACCACTGCAGTGAAAATATGTTTTTGACCCATTAGGCACATTGAAGGAACAGGAAGATGCTTCTGACGAAAAAATAGATTTTGACCTTGGCTATGGGTTCGTTTGCCACTCACTGATGGAAACTCTAGATATCAGAGGGATTCTGAAAAATCTCTTATCCAGAGAAGAATAACTGGAATTGCGTGTAGTGAACGGGCAGGTGGGATAAAACATACATTTTTGGATAGTGTTAACACTTGGGAGGTCAAGCAATGTCAGATTGACCTAAATTATATTATAACGCTTGCTCATCATGAAATCTACCATCATAGTAACAAAATTTGTGGTATCTGAGAATCTGTCCTGTGCAATGGAAAATGAAACTCATGAAAAATATATAATGATTTAAAAAAAAAGTCTCTAGTCCCAAAAGCTCCAAAATCATTCTCATCTTGTTTTCATGCGTCGCATTCCTGAGTGCGTTAGCAAAAGAACATCAAGGAAGTTGACATGAGATCATTTTGCGATTCACACCTCATGATTAATTCAATCAAGCAACACGTCATGTGAAAATAATTGAATCAAGACGATGGAAGTCCGAAAAACCGCATCAAGTTTGCGATGGTGACAACACAAAAATATTTTCCATTTCAATTAATCACTGTCATGGAAAACTCCATTGAAGCACACA
This sequence comes from Orchestes rusci, assembly GCA_958502075.1. Taxonomy (NCBI): domain Eukaryota; kingdom Metazoa; phylum Arthropoda; class Insecta; order Coleoptera; family Curculionidae; genus Orchestes; species Orchestes rusci. The sequence continues at coordinate 9,589,849 of OY293312.1, forward strand.
CGTATTTTTATCAGTGAATCTGCGCAAAACATATTACTGCACGAAGGGTGGATGTGCCCAAACAGGCAAAAAGTATCAAAGCGGAAGAAGAAACACACCAACAATAATTGCTCTTATTTTCCAGAGAGAAATTCTAGTTATTCAGGGCGCCTCATGGGCGCCCTTTAGATAGGTGAACTTTTTTGGTGTATGTCTTGTGTTTGCCACTAGCGCCGTTTTTTTGTTTACACGTGTTAAATTTTCGGAAATGCAGCATTTATCGATCGGAACTTCCTTAATGGTTGAAAAATGAGCATTCGCCTCAAGTTTATTCAAATATGCAATAGAGAATCATCCAATAGCGAATATAATAGCCTTAAAACAAAATATAGTCAAGTTTGAAACGTCTTCTGATCTGAAAGACGAAGCACTACCACTAACAGGATATATCAAAACAGCCCCATGTGGCGCCTATGATGTCATGTTGCCATGACGAAATTCTGAAAGTGAATTGGAACAAGAATGAATGGGCAATAGTACGTTATAATAGGGTTCAACTTGCCCCTCCAATTTTATAGCTTTCTTTTTATTGTCGAATCACAATTCTTGTTCGGGGAGATGGGGAATTATAAATGAGAAAATAAATGATCTGTACTTGAATTCTTTTCATGTTCTCTTCAAGATTTGTTATTTTTCTCTTGGCTATAATATGCTTTGATGATTGACGTGAAGAGGTTTTTCTTTCGAGAAGTTCTCATTATTCATTGAGTATTTTATCATACTTCCTATATCAGGCCATCCCAGCAGTAATGCTCTACTGGTTGTTGACACTCAATCTTCTAGCAAGCAGGTAAACCTGATTCTTCTCTCTCTTGGGCTGGCCATAAATCAGTATCACCAACAAATGCACTCTCAACTATTCGGTTGTGAATGATATCTGAAAAGTTCCTCTCGCGCTTTCGTATATTGAAATGTTGACGCTATTAATTGGCCGAACGTGTACCAAACCCAAAACAGCTGAACACATCTTTTCCTTCGATGAATAAATACATAAGATCAATAGGATAGGTCAACTCAGAAACCGGAGAAAAGAGGAAACATCACCCGTAACTATTTATTTTGATAGAACTCGTTTTAAAACGATATCGAGAACTTGTTTCAAAATTGGAATAAGATCGATTCACAAAAGACAGTATCCATACTTCAATTATCTTGTCTTGCGAATGAATGAAATATCTCGTATTTTGTCCCAATCTATTTGTGCTCACCCTTTGGACTGAATTCAATTAGTTAAGGAGCAAAATATCGCAGGATTGATCTGGAAACTGAGACCCACGCAATAAATCGCACTATGTGGAAATGTGCCAGTAATAATAATTAAATCCAATTCGCTTGATTACATTGAAACACGCACTGGTGGTTTATTTGGAATTTGATTTACTTCACAATAGAGGTCATCAACTCCTGCTTGATCATTTGGTCATTCATGGTCAAACTGGTGGTCAAAGCTTCATGAAAATATCATTAAAATATGCTCTTGCTTTGCGACAGATATAAAAAGTTTATATATCTGCTTTCATCATTTTCTATTATGTCAATGTACTGAAGCTAATGGAATTGTCTGGTCAATAGGGTTATCTTATAATGTCAAGTATAGATGTGTGAAAACAAGTAGAGACCATTTCATAGAGTCCGCTTCAAATTTTGAACATCACTGTTTGCTTTATGGTCTAAACAGTTTTGGTCTGGATCAGTTTGGGTTCCGAAAATAAACAGATGCGTACCGCGACCAGTTGAAGCGATTGAACTATTATTTATTTTTTCCAATGCGAATGGTAAACTAAGATTTGCCAGAGCCAAAGCCAAATCCTCGAAATAACAGTTGATTGAATTTGTTTCTCCACTTTATTAATCTACTCAGTTTCGAAACTTCCTTTATACCTTATATAAATAAAAACTGTATTGATTATGTAATCAATCTTGGCGCTTTGACCTCAAAAGCATATAAAACGTACAATTTTAATAACTAAAAGTATTCATAAGTATTCATAAGGGGAACACTACCCTCAAAAGGTTTTGGAAAGGTCTAATAGGTGAAAGTCAGATCTGCCCACGAGATTCAGATCGACAAAAATCTTTATCAGTATTTATTGGCAGCCTACTTACTTAACAATTGTAGAACCTAGTAGTCCATAGTTTCCCTTGGGAAGTTCAATCGGTGATCGATAAAAAATAACTAAATATTTAAAAAATGAGAATGTACAGCTGGTTCGTGAAAAAACTGGTATTTCTCATAGAAATGTTTAAAAAATTGAGCAGTGTGATATTTGTTTTGGCAAAACTATACGACAGTGACATGTCATTCAAGTGAAAAGTTTGGGTATGTTATGATGTATGTATGTAAATAATTGATTTGAATCAGGTAGATTTGCTAATTTTGATACACACAATCGATCAATTCAATATTTTCGCTCTAGTTCCTGTACTCATTTCTATGAGCAATACCAGTTTTTTTACGAACCAGCTGTACATTATACGGCAGGGAAAGAGGCTTCACTGCTGCTGGAATCGATCAGCATTTTCTACTCACAAGAAGAATATGTTTTTACTGTGCAACATCACAGTAAAAACAACGCAAGTAGATGAATTTTAAATAATTGGTGGGCGTCGTTTGTATGAGAAGGTAATTCTTTCCGGAGCCAAGTTGAGAAGATCATCATACAAATAGAAAATAGTAAACATAATGTAAGATACTAAAATGATTGTTAAAAATCATTCATACCTGTACAATCGTTTCTGAACTCCAGATTACCAAATCATTTTTAGGTCAACAACATTCCATGGCCTCCACAATTCTCTTTGTCAGTTGGGTTTGTTAGCTTTCAAGTAAACAACACAAAATAAAATTCAGTGATTTTATGAATTTTACATCAAAACTAATAAATTGTATTATCCAATCTACCTTTTAAGGATGATTGGGCTTGGGCTAGTCCCATACTCGTCGGCCAGTTTTACTCAAACAACATAGAAAGGTATCCAAAGACCCTTAGCCTGACAATCCTTCAATTTTTTCTCAAATATCTTTGCTACATTCTGCCCAAATTACTCACTCTACATTTATTATTTTCATGCAGGAGCAAAAGCCTCGTAAACCATCGGAATCGGTAACAATTCGAGCTGCTTTTATCTTTTTTTATGTAGTAATAAGTGGCAGATAAATTGCGTTTAATTTCCATAAAAACGGGCTAAGTAGCAGCAACCGGGGCATTTTGGTCGATATCGGAACTAGAAGTGTCAGATTATGTTGAGCTTTGTACAATCGATTTGCATGATTTTGTTTTTTGACGTCTGGCATGCTGCATTGTGATAGGGGACAGATATTTGGCAATATAGTACTTGAACTTGGAGATATTTGGATTGTGAAGTAGCAGAGGAGAAAAGAAAGCAACTATCCAGTCGTTACAGTTAAAATTCAAGCTTTCAAATTCCCAGAAAAGTTCGACACCCCAACAATAAGCATCATCCATCAAAATCGTAATATTGTCAACCACACTTACAACAAACACGATTCATGTGAAATCGTGGTGATTCTACTCAAAATGCCACCTTAACCATAGAAAAACCGTTGAGTCCATATCCAAACACAACGGATCAGATTATGTTAATTCGCAAGCGTACGATTTGCATAATTTTGTTTTTCTGACGTTTGGCAACATTGTGCGCGGCAATGTTTTTGCCCGTTTAGAAGTCGCATTTTCAACTATTTAAAATGGATTACTCGTAGTTGAGGCGGCGAGGGGAAAAGTGATATGGAAAGTGGCAAAAAAGTTTTGCGATCGTCAGTTTTCACCGCCTAAAGCTTCGTGGGCATAGAAGTATTGAAAAATAAAAATGAAGTAAAGAACTTTATTTCGGTGTTGTTATCATAGCTGGAAAAAATTTGATGAATGTGAAAGGCCAGGAAAGCCCCCCTGGAGATTTACGTATAGTTATTATGGTATTGATCTCAAGTAACAGCGCAGAACCTGTAGAGAACATAGACATAATTATCTATTCTGACCGCCAAGCTTCACTAGGTATACCAGCAAACCAAGGATCAGCTACTCGCTGGTACAAATGCTCTGCATGCCATGGGCGAAATTATGAAGGTGAAACTGGTATGAGTACCAGAACATATGCATTATCAGAAACGAACGAGCGAACTTGGTCAGGCTCGGGTCTTACTGTAGAAGAGCAGGTGAAACCTTCCATCATCTACTGTCTGCCATAGATTTGGTCGACTGAGAAGAAAGATCATAGGAATGACAACCATTCCTCGGGAAAAGTTGAGAAACTGAGATTGGAAGACTTGCTCCGTTTCAGAAAGAAGGCGGGACGGTTTGAGTTAGTTAGGGTTGGCAACGCGTGGTTGGCTAAAAGGAACACTTGGTCTACTCGCTGGGCTTCTGCCCCCTACCCTTACCTTTAACAAAACAGTTCTCAAGTCTTTCTCCATTTAAATGATTGTTCATTTCTACTTTTGGTTCTTGTCAACATCATATATCCACGTTCTTAGGCAACAGAACATTTTCCAAAAATTTCGTTTTGTTCTAGTTGTTGATCATTGAGATTCACAATACACTATAACTTTTCAATATTTATATGAAGAACTTTCAATATTTTAATGATCTTACTACCTTCTACTTCCATGGCCACAAGTTTCATTTTCCACAGGAAATCATACCGGAATACGATTCAAACAAGAATGCAGTGAGTAGAGAACTAGCACCAAGAAACAGGTTCCGACAACCATTGCGGGAAGAGGGGACAATCTGTGTGGCTACTGTTTTTGTTATTTGACGAGGATTCATTGAGCTTCAAAAATATGTGACTTCGGTAGGATTTTACCGAACATGATAAATTCGACTTTTGACCGGATTTTATAAGGAAATAATCCTATGTGGCGTCATGTAACAATGATAAAATCATGACCATGGAAGCCTTATCTTGTAACACTTATAAATCACGGGAAATTTCAAGAAATTCAACGTTCCAGCATTGTTTTCCCTTAGCACGGGGTTCAGGAGGTTAGAAAATAAATAATGTAGGTTCATAAATTTCCGAAATACGTCACTAGGAAACCGTTTCCACCATTGTACCGTCTTGAATCCGGGATCAGTTTCAATCCCCTTGTAGTTGCTTTTCTCCTGGAATGTGACAATGAAGGAGGCATCTGTGTATTTTTTTGAACAAATCTTTGCGGAATACGAAAACTACCATAATTGTGGTAGTTACTTATGATCATGTATCTTGGAACCTATTGATCTACACTTTTACACCTACGAAATTGGTGAAATAGACCTTGCAATTTTATTTCGTTCTACGTTGGATGTTTCTTGATACTCTTCAATCTTTGTCGACATAAATCTTGGGAGTACTGCCATCCATAGTGTCTATTCCGCAAACTTTGTTTATTGAGAATAAGAAATATTTTCAAAAAGAGAGGCGAGAGTCTGGTGAATGGCAAATCAATAGCCAGGAACACTCTTCCAGAATAAAAGCCGACTATGAAAATAAACTCAACCTATCGCCTATTGAATCACACAAAAAACCTTCGCATCAAAGTGATACTATCTGTGCTTTGCTGTGCTATCATGAAAGCACTATCCACATGATAAATGGAAAACATCTAATTACCTTGATCGATAGAGGGGTGAGTTTACCGTACGCAGCTTATAGGGGTGGACGCGTCTGGTTTTTTTGATTAGATAGGTGCAAAAACAGTTACTGAAGGCTGAGAAGTCGATCTACATGCAATGACGAGAACTGTTTTATCGCTGTTTTGTCTGAATACAAACGATTGTTTTTCTGGATTTTGTATAGTTGAATTTATTGTCAATTACACGCAGTGAATATTGAACTTGACCGCTCTCGATGGACTGAAGTGAAGGTCCATCTCTAGAGGCACTGATTCGTAAACCTTCGAGGGCACGACTGTTTTTGCTGCTTATTTTGGAAATATATAGAGATAATAGATTCATTTTGGGAGCTGTATGCTTGGTGGCAAGGCTAGGCAGTTGATGAAAAAAAAGATTTGTCTTTTTTTTCATCTCTTCTTCCAAACATAAAAATGATGTCTGCATGCAAAATCCGCATTAACGGCGATAAAAATCGCGGAAATCGGCCTTATTTATAAATTTCTCCAAGCTGTCGATTCGAGAAAGCAATTCTGTTGGTTTTCTGCGAAGTTGAGAAAGATTTTCTAGTCGAAATACCCGGTTTTGTGGTGAATCATTAATCTTGGCTTAACAATAGGAAGAAATATGGCCAAAGGAATATATCCGAACGAGAGAAATTGAACTTTTTAGGCCTTGTACAAGGGATTTATGGCCCAACACGGGCTAGAAGAGAATAGATAGTGTATTGAGCCTGAGTCTTCTGTTGAGAAATACTATGAATAGAATCGAAGCCTCAAATGACAACAATTTATTTGTTGGTTTTATTGATCAGATACATCTTTAACCTCATAACTCAGCCTATAGTGATGCACATATTGTATTCAGCTGATGAAACTGGTGATAGTGGCCGGAACAGTGATTTGTATAGAAAAACTTAAATGTTTTGTTCACCATAGTTTTTGCCTTGATGGGCAGAAACCTAAATAAATAGAAAAAATGAAAATGATTCGAGAGGACAGACCAATCCGAGGGTCTAACCTGAAATAAAATAGTTCCACATCGCCAAATCTTTCCAAACGAAAAAACTAATATGTTATCTGTATACCTACATTGATTGTTATGGTATCTCAAAGATAGGTTTTCACATAGTTTCGTACGAGCCCAACGGATTTGAAATAGATCAGTTAAAATTAAATTGTATACATTTTAATGGAATTAAAATTGATTGAAGGCGACAAAGAGTAACAAAAAACCTGAAGATGTCTAGTGTGCAAAGTCACCACAATGGTAGTGGCCTTTACGTGTCTTCAACACTTTCAAAATCAGAGATAATAACAAAGATAAAATCGAATCTTTGATTGCTGAGTTTGTTTTTCCAGCCAAGAACCAATCTTATATTCGAGAAACATACAAGAGTACCATCTACCGTACTTATTCTTGAGTTTCAGAAAGTAGAAACCATCACTACTCCTATACGGTAGCAGGAAACAATTGGAGAGGAAAACCACGCAACAATAAATAACTGAGCTGAAAAATTTGGCTAAACTTTGTGAATTTGAGAAGTGAGGATTGTCCCGTAGAATTTTAATAATTGTCTTGGAATGCGATGCTTTTCGTGAGGAAATTTGAATTAACTTGAAACATGCGCACGTATTTGTTTGGAATTTGGCATTATCTAGATTTTCTATATTGTCAATTATTAAATTGATATTTTTCGAAAATCATCCTTGAAAAATGTATTGGCATTATTCAAATGTACTGATTCCAGTCACTGTAGAATTGGAGAAAGATTATTGATTGAATTTTGTAATTGTAGAATCAGATTTTTCTTCATGTCAGGGTTGAATTGATTTAATACTTTCTCGGGTGTATTTGAAAGAATAGGCTGTATTGATGGTGAATATCGAATCAGATTTAAATTAAATGCTATACGTCCTCAGTGAATTATCTTACAGAATGAGTTAATCCGATGGTCTTAGTAGTCGAGGAATATAATTCATTCACGCTTGATAAAAACATACGCAGCGAACACTTTTTCCGTCCTACTTTTGAGAAAAACTAATTTTTTTCAACTTGGCTATGTCAGGTTCCTGACAGTTATCCTTAGATGAATACAGATCAGATTTATGTACATTTTTGCGGCTACCAGGTGCCCCTGAAGTTATTCATGAAGAATTCAAAGAAATCTTTGATTTGGATGGAGTAGAGATATATCTGGATGATATTTCAATCAATGGATCAAAACAACAAGACCATGACATAAATCAAAACAAATCCTCAAAATAGAAGAAGCCAGTAATATTGAATTGATGGGCCAATTCTGTGTACGCCTGTTAGCAAATCTGTTACTTTCTATAAGCTTATGGGGTGATCTTGGGATCACGAGTATCAAACACATGATAGTAAATAGATACGATTCTATAACATATTGTGTAAGCTATAGGAAGCGCAGTATGGCAAATTGTCTATAAGCTTATAGAAAGTTACAGATTTGCTCACAGGCGTGCACAGAATTGGCTTATCAGTGAAAGTTACGAATGGACATTACCCACCTGTGGCATAAAGTCTCTGGTCAAGGGTTTCAGGTACATGATACTAAAATCAAGGCTATTTTGGATATGCCTTCTACTAAAAATAATGAATTACCATCGTTTTCCAAGAATGGTTGCCTACGTTGCTTGTCAGCAATCCCAGCATCTTTGCGTGATTTGTTAAAGGAAAACTCAGGTTCGGTTTGGAAAAACTATCATTATGGGTCAAGAATTTTGAAGCAGCCATCAATAAAACAGCTCGTTTTGCAATAACATAATCCTTCGCTTTCTATAACCATGAAAGCTAAAGTTGTTTTTCTCACTTTTTTGCAAACATCGCATGCCATGAAGTGAGTTGTGATAATCAGTACTTACAACGTCCAGCTCTTTCAGTCAATTTGGAAAGAACTATCCAATCATTTACGTCAAACTTGATCTTTCCTAATCTTCAACTTTTGGAAAATTGTCTAGTTATTGTGTTCTCAAAAAAACACGGTTCTTTGATCACATTATACAATGTGCCCGAGATAAGAAGGGCCAATATAGGGATCTGGCTCGAAGACGAAACGTCGGATCTTGATTTAAATAACGCCATCCTGAAGAGGGAAAAATGGTTTTGATAAAGTGTCATTTCTTTTCAAAAATCTTTCGTAATAAACTCAGCAAAAAAAATGTTTTTTTTTTCAAATTTTTTTTTCGTTTTTTTCTCGGATATCTCCGGAACTACTGGGAACTTTCAAGATTTCAAAGCGGCATATTATCGAGCACCAAAAGCCGCAACATTCTCCTCATTCAACCGACTTTCTATATCTCATGGATACAGAGATCCCTGTACTGGTCCTTCTTATCTTGGGTACGTAGTGTAAAAAAAGTTCAGCCAGACTCTATTATGGAAACATATAAGTATGGTATGCTGACTATTGGTCCAGATCTGACTCTTTTGTTTCCATAGTTCATATAGCTTTGCGGAAGTTATTGGTCACTGTATATCGATAAAATTTGCATCCATCACACAGTAAAAACCAATCTTCAAAGCCTTCCATGTATACTTTGGACCGCGGTTAAACAGGAGCGATAAACAACTTGTTTATATTGAACAACTAGGACATTGACATGTTATACAATAATCCAGGAAAAAACGTTCATGAGGAATTATTGATAATAACACACGGTTGATTGACAAAACAGAAATATGACTTTTTGTGGAGGTTGTTATATCATTGTGGTTGTATCCACAGTACAATTGAAGCTGAGCTTGATCAAAATTCGCCATTGCGACCTATCAAGATAATGATAAGCATAAAATGATAATTAATAAAGAGATCCTTTAACTGACTAGGAAATGAACTGAATACGAAATACAAAGAACAACAAGGACAAGCAATTGTTCCAAATTGAAAATTAAAATTGTATTCAGAGTACTTTGTTCAACTGGTAGATCCTTGTCCCATAGGAAGTTATTATTGTTTATACAGGTCTCTCCACGAGTGCTGACATTTTGCGAGGTTCTCTAGGGATCCATCTAATTTCAGAACGCCAGCCTGACATTTCTGTGCCGCGGCTTATGAACGAAACGGTTCAAATACTTTCCCCCTGCTTTTTCTGTTATCAAGTTTTTTGGGTAAATTTGAAAGAGCATGAAGGTTATATACGCACATGGGATGATTAGCCTGGAAAGGTCTCCCCCTCATGGAAAGGTTATATTTATTTCATGTGGATGTAACTGGAAAATATCTCATTATGATGTATCATCAAATTTGTATATCTTATTAAGCGCTGTGGTCTTCTGTATATTGAAGCGCCCTTGATGTTTCAACGTTAAAGTACAAAGTACAAAAGGTCATATTTATTGTGTTGTGCGTCACACATTATTCAGGAATGCTTTATAGTCATCAATCGAATCATTCTCGACGTTCCATTTCATTGATCGTAAACCGCAATCAGTTTTATAGGGTTTTAGACTAAAATCCATCATTACGGCGTGGATAAGACCCGTTATAAAACGAAAGAAAACTTTTTATATCCTCGGGTTTGGCTGTCGCAAACTTTTATGAAGTGATGAGTCCTTGTCAGTCTCTCGAATTCAATTTCATCCATTGAAAAACACTTTTAGGAAATAGTAATTTGGACGATAGTAACGTTTAAAGGTATCCGAACTCTGCTTTTTTTCTGTGTATAATTGCAATAAGGAGAATCAAATTTGAACAATTGAGTGATCCTTCTACTTAGGTATCTATAGTCTGAGTTGAACATAAATCCTCAATCGGCACTTTTTGTATTCGAAAATGCTGAGAATGCTCCATTATTTAAATGAATTCAATTCGTTTAAAGTTTTCAAAGATACAATTTATTCACCCTCAAACGTTGAACTTTCTGAACTATTTCTTGTCTTCTGGAAATACGTGGGTGAATGAGGGTATCAAATTGTTTGCATGAATTATTCATGTCAAATGCATCCTCAAAGCAACTTCATCAACTATGATAATGCATGTGGTGTTGACCAAATGTATAGTATTAACATAGATCTGTCTGATCAACATTGCATGACCGTATAGATGAGTTCACTATGTGAATATGGTCAGAATTCGATAATGAATACCTAAATTGTGGTTAACACACAGTATTGAATAATACCTGTATGTGGGAGGACATAATGCATTGATCGAGAATAACAAAGTTCTTCCCTTGAAATCCTAATAAATTAACGACATGCTCAACTGGTTGGAAATGGCTGCAAACATGGCTATAAAAAAAAACTAGAAAGAAATGGCAATAGTGCTTCAGTTTATCTTCCTAAATTACCCCGAACGAAAACCACCAAAATTTATTCACTGCTGGTCAATCAGTGCGAGTTGGTACATTAATTTCCTTTCGGTCGGTTTTTCGAAAGGATTTATAGATGCATTCAATTAAGAATTGTGAAATGGGTTGTCTGAGGGTGAAAATGGCCAAACATTGGGCGTTCATCTGACAAAAATTTTTTTTTGGAATTGTGGAAATCTCGTCATCCATTATAGGAGAAGATGAGCATGATAAATTGATTCATGATGAACAAACTTTCAACATATTCTCCAATAATGCTCAACAAATAAGACAATAAGGTACATAACAATCAATCATTAGCCAGATCTGCTTTCTATATATCTGTGTCAAAAATGGAAAAGATGTCTTGTCATGACATACTTATCAGAACACATTATGCCACCACACCTGATCTCCCGACTTATGAAGCCTTATGGAAATAATCATCCATATATCACTGTCAAATGAATATATTATCATCAAATTTGTATCTCACGCAAACCTGTCTCTGATATCTTTCTAAATCAACGGTATCACTTTATTATTATTATTCCAAATGATATTGATTTTCATAATAAAACCGATATAAATAAGTTTATACTGGTTCAATTTGGTCGTTTCAATCACCATTAATCTCACCAGCTAGAAATATAACAGTCCATTTACTATCAAAAAACTCATTTTGGACGAAAAAGCTTTGAAATGAAGGAGTTCGATAAGGAATTTTTTATTGTTATATTTTACGTTGTTGCCAATCACGCAAACCGGTCACGTCATGCCACACGCTCTCAAATTTATTATCTTTCGACCGCACACCGCTCAATATTCTGGCACATTCCTTCTTCAGGAGTATACTCACACCTTGGTTCTTCAGTGTCAATGGAATTTTTCAATCAACCTTCTCATTTTGTTGAGTGAGAATAGGTGTTTAGGGTGATTCTCTGTCTCTGTTTTGTAACAAAGACAGCCTATGTAACACAATTTAAACTAATAGTATACTTCTATATAGGTACACCAATTACTATTTTATCGTTTTTATTTGTCAAGTTTCCATTGGATATGTAGTGTTTCCGTGGTAATAGATATGACAACAGGGATTTTTGTCAGTTGCAAGAAACAATTGATTGGATCTGATGTCTCACTTTTGTTTTATGGGTTCAGCGGGAGGTTTTTCTACAGGTAATAAAATGAAAGATGCAGGTTAGCGTGATAGACTGATAGATTTGATCCAGAATTTTCTCTTGCGTCAGTCAAGGGATGAAAATGGAAAACGCCAGAAACCTAGTTCTTGAGCAGAGAACGAGTGAAAATTGAATCGAACAATCACACATCGATTGAAAACTGTATTTGAATACCGTGAAATGTTTTTTCCTCCAAAAGAACGGTCATTCTCCTCAAATTCTTGAAGCGTCCTGGTTTTCCCATAATGAGGCGATGGAGATACGATCTTTTTACATGATTGATTCCCTGGGCGCCTTGGATCAGATTTTAAATGGCCAGCGTGATCCCACGATTTTGCCCCTTGTGATTTTTTTCTACTGCATGTCATGAATCGTTGTTCCGGCAGATCTGGAACTTCTCAAAAATAACATTCTAGCCCCAATCGCTCAGTGTAAATAAACTAGAGAAAGCATTATTCAGACATTTCATGATAATGATTTAAGCAGAAACAAAAAACAGAATTCATATTGTCAGAAATTCCCATTTTGTTGATACTGCGGTATTTAAAAGTCAATGAAAGTCAATGGTCAAGCACAAATGGAGTATGAGAGTCGATTTGCAAGTTATTTTTTCAGATTATGTAAGTAGTTTTGCCTATTGAACATGTGAGAAGGGCATTCTTTATACCTTCGCTATTATTCTCACATTTGCGCGAATATAAAGCTTGTTTTTTCAAACCTTCATTTGAACCCATTTTATCACACTATCATTGATAAACATCAAATACAAGAAACTTTTTGCATGACCAGATCACCCCACTATCCCTTCCAAATGTCATCTTTCAAGTTTCTATGTAGATCGATGGTAAATTTCAAGGAGAAAAGAACATCGCTGTAATTCCAGTAACTGTGGGGTCTGAATATTTTTTTTTCGCCTTCAGTGTCATTTGCAGTCCTTGCTTAAAATAAAACATCAAAATGTAAAATGAGGGGACTCTTCTTGCGTCGATATTCTACCACAGTGAAAAAAGTGAATCTATACACTAGAAACACCCAAAAATTTATAGTCTTTTGAAAAATGGTCTTTCAATTATCATTAACTAGTTGCTTGAAGGAAAACTGTACCAAAAAATATTTCAATTTTATGAACATCGAACGGATTACTAGATCGAAGACCTGCTACTAGATCCTTACAAAATCAGGTGAAATTCGATTCTTCACCCGTTTTGAATTAAAAAACCGTGTTCAATTCACGATTAATCTTCATTCGCGAAAGCGAGTTAATGAGAAGTTAAATCTCCTTCGTTCGATTAAATCCTGAATCGCACCTGAACCATGAAAGGCCAGGCTTAGTCTCGAATCAAAGAGATGGCCAAGAAGAATTGACCCTATTCCAAGTAAATACCAACACTTAATCCTTTAAGACGTGCCCTTTGGACTTACTGCAAAGTCTTGTTCTCGGCTCGGGACATTTTTCAACCTTCATCCAATTTCCGAAAACAATTGCCTCTGGGTTTAGAGCGACCGCGTGTGTCTCCGATAGATAGAGGCACCGGCGCGGCTCCGGTGGGACTGGAAATGCTAAGATGTTCTGATGTCAGAAGTTTCCCCACGCAAGGGGAGTGAAATCGTCACTTACGATGCTAAATTTAGCAGAATAGGATCAATGAAAGTTTCAACTTGAATTTTCAAGATGACTCTTTGATGATGTATCTACATAATTGGAGTCGCTTTCTGACAAAGTACGCTTTTGTTTTAGACTAAGCGTCACTGAATTAGCTGGTTGATTGAATAATATACTCATTTATCATTTTTTTTCATTGGCTTGATTCAAGTTTGTCAAGTTACGCTCTATATCAACAACCTTGCATCATCATTTCGGTGATTTAATAACGAACTGAATCTTGAATATTTGCAAGTATCGTTATCAACAGAGAAAATTTTTCATACATAGATTATACATTGTATTACTTTCCACCAACCAGATTCTCAACGAAATAATGTTTAACAAAGAGTGACACTAGACTCACACTGAAACAAATTGTACTGAGACAAATAGAATTAGGAACAGAGTAGCCACAGTGGAAATCGCTCAAGCGAATATTCTGTTTCACAATTTACTCGTCGCTCATCCCATTCACTTCAAATTCCACTAGCACTTCACAAACTTTTTTCCATTCTTGATTTTGTTTGCTTATTCCGATGATACAGAGGATATGAAAGGACTCCAAGTAATCGGAATCCATTCAATGGTTTTTTCAGATTCTAGTCCAATATAATATTAGTTGAAAGGTGCAAAAAGGCCAGTTAGTGGGAATGGTTCATCCACTCCTTAGACTTTTGCTGAAGTGAAGGTTTTTATCAATTCTGAGAAGTCGAAACATTACTTGAACCCTCTTCCTCCACTGTCCTTCAATGCCTGATTTTTCAAAGTCTGTTGCTGACAGACGTCGCTTAGAGACCCTTGAGTTCTCTAAGAGGGTTGGTTATTGTCATACCACATTTCTTTTCTGACGAACAATCTGGTTCCTGCCTTCACCTTATTCTCCTGACTTAGTACCATGCGACTTCAGACTATTTTGAAAAATTGAAATCGAACTATAAGAAATATCTCATTACGGTACATATTGCAGTTGCCCGAGGACAGTATCATGATATAGATTGTTGAAAATCAGAAATAAGCGTATCACTTTTTTTTAATTAAATTATCCACCTCACTTTCAGATCAGTGTAATAGTCTTATTTTTCATAGAATAATAGCTATCAGGAAAAACGATTGCTAGAAAATGTAAACAACTCACATTGTAATTTATAGTTTATCCACGTTGCATAAGATAAATATTTTCATGACAACATCAACTTGCACGTGAGCAAACAAAATATCGATTCAATAGACCACTGATTTTAATCATGTGTTAAATAACGTTTATTCAGGATTTAATAGGAAGCAATACATTTGATTGACCGTGAAACACAGTGCGTGTATCAATAATGACGAAATAGGCAGTTCTTCCACACACGCTTCAATTGGAATTATCCGTTATTTGGGTCAGTCGATGTCAATATTGTCAAAGCCGTGCAAACAACTTTGACTGAGGTTTCAAATCATTCTCTGATTCAGAATTGTGTGCCATTTGATAAATCAGATTCAGTTACTGAGTTTTAAATGAATGATGAGGTTAGTTCGGGCTATTTCTTCTACTCAAACAAGTTTATCTGGAGAAAATAGTTAGAAAGGGGCCTTTAAAGCACGCAACTTCAGACTGATGAAGAACATCATCCAAGTACAGGCATAAAAAGAGTATGGGAATGTCACAAGAGGGATACTTCGTATGAGATTGATAATTATGCTCAACAACTACATAGACAAATGTTACAGGAACATGATTTGATCATGATTTCAGTCTTACAAATAGCCACACGAGTTTTATCAGAATACTCAGATGATATTTGAGTGAAATATAATAGTGGAACAGTTTTGTATACATGTTATGCTTGGCCTATTTTTCCTTGAAAATGATATGTTGTGCAAACATGTACAAGATGCATAGGCAGGCAAGTTAGTAGTAAGAGTGTATGCGATGAGAAATAACACAAAAACCATTTATCACTAGCGTCATGTGACTAGAATGTGCAGGTTACTTGATATGACAAGAAAGAGGTAGCGATTTTGTGATTATGTTTACGTTAAGATTCTTGAGAAGAACTGGAAGCAAGTTTCACACCATTATCTTAGGAGATTCCTATTGATTCAGCAAGACAAACTATAATTATTATTCTAGAGAAAAGAATGCTAGATTCATTTGAAGACTTTCAAAGCTACAAACTTCAAATGATCCATGCAATTAACTTATAACCAAGATATTGCAACTGGAACATTTGATGCTGGTTAAGATAATTTAACGTATTTTGTTGAAAAAATCCCTTATTTGATTTATACGAATTTATCTACACCCACTATCTATGTACACTTGTACACACACTGCCAACACTTATTCATGTTTCCAACTAGGTCGTGATTGTCGATTAACAACTCATAACTCGAAACTTCGAGGAATCGATATTTCACAGCGGTGGCAATTCCCGCGCTGGATGGACAAGTCTCGCGACTGTTCTGGTAGCTTCGATGTATCGGTTCGCTGGACACGGGCACATGTTTTGCCTCCCCCTTAGAGCATTTTGCCCCGAAATTTCTTCATAGCAGTCCAGTATCCTCTGGTGCACTCTCTGAGATCACCAAATGCGTCAGGTCTTGCGACATGATCAAGCATTCAAGTGGTTTCATGGCTCTCCAGACATCACTGTGAGTAGTCAGATGTTGTGGAAAATTTGTTTCAAGGTAGAAAAGGTATCGTGATCCTCTCTTGATTTGCAGCGCCTTCCTTATCTCTGGATTGTGCTCTCGCAGATGATCTAGTCATCCGTATTTTCTTTTGAAAGCTGCGGTTGGTCCATCTTTCATGCTGAGGCCTTTATCCACCCAACGAGTATTCGTCCGGTGCTTCAAACAAATTCAAGTGTCTGTCTCGAACAACGCCATCCTGAGCTTTCCCAATTTCGTTTTCCATCCTCACTGTTTCCCCAAATTTTGCTCCAAATCGTTGTTCAAGGTTCCCAATTTCTTCTGCTACATGATCCTTCACATAGTTCTATTTGTCTGCCAGCTGTTCCCTGATTTCCTCCTCCATGATTTTGAAAGACTCCATTTTTCTCGAGTTCTCTTTTATGGTTCTAGAAGATACTTCAAACTTTTTCAAATAATTTCCTGATTGCGTTGGGATCTCGAATTGGAACGTATCAGTATCGATGCAATTTTGAACTAATTCGAAACTGTTAATCCAATGTAAAACCACTCATTCACGACAAACTGCCGACCGACTCACTTGTTGTTTCCTTATATCCTTCGACACAACGTCAAGAACACCATCGCATGAACTGGAATGCACCAATACCTAGTGGATGCTTGAGAAAAAATCTCGAATGTTGTCGTTCTTTCACAGTTGTAGCAGTTTACGCCTCCTTAGGTCAATTATTGGGAACTTCTGGTGAGCAACGCTGGTTTGCCACGACTGTTTGAACCGTTTCTGAGATACCTCGTCACAATCATACGTGATTCTCTTCCCCCCACATATATCTTGTTTAAGAAAAAAGTGCATCATTGATGACAGTATTGTGCTTATAAAATGTTTTCCAGTCATGCATAGACTGAAGATCATTTTCTTCCTACCTAATTGATATGGAGATTTCCAAGGAATTTGATAAGGAATATAGCCAATCCTAATTTTTTGATAAAAATGTGATTTCTATCAAATTATTTTATCGATTGATAGGTAGTCTCTTCACAATAAAATGATCGGAAATTCAAGCTAATCTTGAGACAATCTATTCAAATGTACATCTTTTCATCAGGCTTTATCGTTCCCCAGATTATACTTTTATTCTGGTGAAGCGTCGGCGGACGAAATTCCACGGGATTGAGAGGCCTCGTATACGGAGGAGCCGTTAAATCTTTTTTATGTTTGCCAATTTTGCATTTGCTCACCAGCTCAAGCTATAAGTCAGCATGGAAGCAGCTTTATCGCACATCTTAACTGAATATAAGCTGTTTATAGGAGATTATGTCATATATCTCAGACGAACCTCAGCCGATAAGAGTATTTTTCCATGATATCAGAAATATTCAAGATTCATTCTATTGAATATCATTGTTAACAAAAAATGATTTGCCCGATGCACAAAAATAATTATTGTTGGCAATAGCGTGATTGAAATTTGTTGCATCTTTTTTAAAATGTCTTGAGATACATTACTAAAACAGGAAAATGATATATCCAAGGAAATGATCAGAAATATTATCAGGTTGAAATATAGGCCAATTTTCTAGCCTGAAGTAATGATTCTCAATTGGGAAGATTTAGGACGGATATATTTTCTGGCAAAAGGTATAAAATATCTAAGAGGGCATCCACATCACAGATGGTGCAAGATAAATGAGCCAAATGTATAGTTTTGTTTCTTTTCTTTGAAAGCTACTACAGTTAATCATAATTACTACCGACATCCCGTTTTAATCTTAAATTTGATTACCGATAAAAAGAAACTGAGAAAAATGTGATAGCTTGTCAACATGTTTTCTCCTTCAGAACTCAAATCAAAGTATTATCAGAACACGGACAGTTGAAATAACTCTTGCTAGAAAGTTCCATGGACTTTCTTACATGAACATTTCGTCATCATTCACAGAAACGTCAAATCAATCAACCAACCTAACTTTTCTCTCTTTTGCAGGTTTTGGCTTTGTCACATTTCAAAGCGAAGATGTCGTCGATAAAGTTTGCGAAATTCATTTCCACGAGATTAACAATAAAATGGTAA
The DNA here is from genome assembly GCA_958502075.1 of Orchestes rusci. NCBI lineage: Eukaryota > Metazoa > Arthropoda > Insecta > Coleoptera > Curculionidae > Orchestes > Orchestes rusci. The sequence continues at coordinate 9,608,353 of OY293312.1, forward strand.
GTTTTGCGGAGAGTTCTATAACGTTTTCTATTTTTGGTTTGGAACTTTATATTGTGAAAAATGTGATAACGTCAGCAGATATATATGTATGTAGTGAGTGTACGCTCAAAATGAAGTCCAGTGTAATTCAATTGAATTAAATAGACCCATTTTGTGTGGAAGGTTCGAACTGGAACTTCCGTACAGTCACTACGTATAATGTGTTTAATAGTAACAATCATTATCTTTTCAAATTTCAGTAGTGAATCTAATCTATTCTTCCAAAATCATGACTACTTCTTTTATTAACTACCCACAACCATCATGTTATACATCAAAACAAGACTTGCGAAGTTTCATTAAGGTAAATCAGTTTTAAATAGATTCAATAGCACTAAAATATGGTTATGAGCGATAATTAGAAGTTGTGTTTGACGTGAACGTGACTTTGCGCGTGTAAAGGCAACGTGCCTTGAAATGTAATGAGATGAAGTCGGTTCATATTTAGCATTCCTTTGGTTGTGAAGTTTTCTTACGAGAACAATTACTTCTTGGTGAATGGGAATCAGTACAAAATGAGTACTGCAGATGGATTGAGAATAATGATTGGATTAAATTGATGTAGCGGAGCTCACTCTGGAGAAAGCTTGCATGTTTATGTAGACATTTTATTCCACTTGTGGCAAAACGGCTCCGAGTAGTATAGTTTCTCTATCACGAACTCAATAGAATCATTGGATAATTATTGCCTATATTCTGAATAAAGAAAAATACTGTGTGATCTTCAGCATCATCCTAATCGTCCCATTGGAATGCTGCTTCCAAAAAATTGTATCCGTATCTTGTGATTCAAAGTAATCTGCTGATTCCAGACACATCATCAACCCAGTGCAGTTATGAACGGCTGTTTTGTTATTTCTCATCACATATCTTACGTTCTACCTACTTGGTAGTCTATGAGCATTTTCATTAGAACAAACCTGTCTCCTGATAATGACGCTCAACAGAGTGAGCGTCATCTTGAACATTTCGTTTTCATTTTTAGTAAGCATCACCCTCTGTAATAACGACAGTGAATAAAACTCTTAAAAGTTTCGTAAACTTTCCTTTGGCTTTTGTTATGATCGTCTTTTGCTGGCATATGTGTAGCAATGTGATATTTGAGAATATATTTTTTTTTGCGTCACTGATTGATAAAGCTCTCAATAGCAAGTTCAGGAATAAGATTTTTATCCATATCTACATAGATTCATTGCAGTCAGAAAACGTCCCTCAAATCCCCTTGCGCACAGACAGACAGTTTTTCATCAAGTGATCCAAACCTTTAAGAAAAGTCAGGAGACAAATCTACCCCCTTTCATGTTTTTTTTTTGCACATAGGAAAAAGTAGCAAAACTTTCTCATTTGACCAAACTTCACTTTTTTGGTAACTTTTGGGCAAATTTGAAGTCACCAGCTTCTGACAATGCCTATACGACGCTACGGTTCTTTTGGTCACAATTAAGCATTCTGAGAAAAAACTTCGTCGCCACACATCCTATGCCGAACTTAAAAAAAAAAATGCATGGGATAAATCAAACGATATGCTGACATCCTCAGCAGCTTCTAATGGTGATTGGACAATTCTAGATAACAGTTTTTCCACTGCAAAAACTCATCCATTCTCCAAAAGACTCGAAAGTATCAAAATCAATGAGGAAAAGAAACTCATTTTGACCTCGAGCTCATTGATTTTGATTTTTCAGTTTGACGTGTTTGAACCTTCAGGGCAAAGATCGTCAACGACATCTTCTCGGCCTTCTGTAAAAAGTGAATTATGAATATTTTATTCCATACTGTACCGTAAAGTATCATTTACCGGACTCAAAACCAGTGCGGTAAATGACACTCTACATCATCAGAGACTGTAAAAATTACTTGACTACTCCAAAAATGACATTTTGCATCATCAAAGAATGTGAAATTGCATTGGTAGCATGGTTTGTCTGGCGCCATCTCATGATTTTGATAAATAACTTGAAATAGAATGTTGGTAACATATTATTGTCCTATCTATTACTCAAGTGGTGACATGGTTTGGCTGGCGCCATCTCATGGTAAGAATGTGTGGCGGACTGCCCCTCTAAGTGTATGGTTTGATAATAATGCACTTTGAACCGATTAAAAAAAATTATCACAGTATGAAACAAACCAATGTAGCCGTTGAATTTCATGAAACAACTCGTATTGAAATTCCAGACTTGGCTCCTTCGTCGCCTCGTCCATAAACCTCTCGACTCGTGATTCAAAAAGTCATTTACCGCCTTATATAGTAACGTTGATTACTATTTTTTCTCGAAGTCGATTCAGCAAATGCCACCAACATCTCAAGTACCCCAAACTAACATTAGATATCATCAAGTATTGTGTGGTTTTCTTTCATATTCTCATTTACAAGAAGAAAGAGATATTTTTCAATTCTATTCGAGACGCTTGGCATGTTATTTGTACCGTACGAGATATTATCATGTCTCGAACTTCCCTTTTCTGGAGCTTTCGTTTTGGGAAAATATATTCGAATGCAAAACGTGATCGGGTGTGAATGCTTCATTTACAATCGAACTATGAATTAACAGTCGATGATAAGTTTTGATGATCTTGTAAATTATTGAGCAATGACAATAAAGTTCAAAATGTGAAAAGATTAATACTGTCCCCACTTTGAAAACTTTATTTTGAAACGATTTGATGGACAGGGAAAGGTGATAGTGGTAGGATCAAATTGCAATGTGCTTTATGAACTGCCACTTCAACATCACCGGAATACACAAATTACATCAAATGAACCTGGTTTGTATAGATTTTCAGAAAAGTATGTCATGAACTAAGCTTTCGTGAGATAAAGCTAATCTTTTCATCAAACCTTTCTCCAAAACACAAGAATTCGTCTCTCTGGTGTATGTTGACCCCAAGGATAGAATGTGTTTAAAAAACAATTTCATCTATGCTCTAATTCTCAGATCAGAGTAACTCCATGGCTGTTAGTCCCTCGAGTCCCAAGTAATGTTATTGTCCTAGTAACCACTTCGCACTACTATTCGTGAACAAGATGATTTTTTTCCAACTCATCTTCTACATCCTCTCCTGATGAATGTAAAGAACCTTTTGCCTGTCATTAATCCCAAACCTAAGGAGCTTTTACTACTGAAATAGCATCATATTTATTTAACCTAACAAGGCAAGTAACTGCTTCTATTGTAGTTTTCCACTACTACGTTTGGCTTTTCCTCCTAGCAAGAAAGAATGTGCCGCAACTGTAAAATAGCCAGTGTAATAAATAAACCTACCAATAAATTAATCAGAAACCGTGAAGTTTAAGCCACGTAACTTCACCAGAAATTGCCTTCAGCAAATACAAACCGTAAAAATGAACCACACCAGTAGTATAACTTACACTTGAAGAATGAGGAGGTCATGAGGCACATTATGGCCCTCATTACGTCCATAGTTAAGAACAAGCCAAACTCAAACGACATTAAGCTCAACTCCTTGTCATATGAAATTAAACATTGTTGCGAAACTGCTTGTTAAGCTCGTGCCACAAACTCTCTTTGTGTCGAGGCAAATGCAATATACTTGACAATAAACTTCAACAGCCACACGAATAACAAGATACATTTAAAATGTGTCTAGTTGTGAACTCTGGATGTACAATCGAGAACCAGACATAGATTTTATGCCAAGTTGGCTATAATTGAGATACAGTGGCCATGTTAAGTGTCTTCAATTCCAACTCTACGTCTACGAGTAATTAGATTGGAGAGTTTATACTTCTCGAAAATGTACCAACCATTTGCAAATTTGGAAATCTAACATGCAGACAGCACAAATACATTAAATATTTTCCAATCTTGATGCTGTGACAGGAGCACGGAAGGAACAATCCTAAATGTCAGAATGAAAACCTGTTTGCAAGTGAATTATTCGAAAACAACGAAACGCGGGGTCTGGCAGTTCAACAACTCATCAATTTTATATATCCTAAGCCGGTTAGATATTTCCTTTTCACAGTATCACTGTATGCCTTTGGAATTTCAAAAGCATTTTCAATTTTCCTTTAACTGGAAATTTTGCTGTGAACGGGAAACTCATCTTTTTGCCCATGAGGTAAATAGATAAAGGCGCCTACCTGACTCCGAAATAGTTGTTTAGCAATTTAAACAGTGAAAAAGTTTGCCGAGAGTGCTATTTTTGCATAATACGTTCACAGCCAACGTAGAAGGCTATTTGTGTGCTCTATTTTCAAGTGTGTGAATTTCCAACGCTTATCTTGCAGACATAAAATACTATGAATTAACTGTCGAGAGAGTTTTGATAATCTTGAAATCCATGGAGCAATCCAAATAAAGTTTGAAATTTGAAAAGATTAATACTGTCCCTACTTTGATGAACAGGAAAAGGTGATAGTGATCAAATCGCAATGTGCTTTGAAACCGCAACTGCAACATCACCGACATACACACAACACATTGATGTTTTTATAAAACCATGACAGCTAATTATAAATGAGTCCAATATTGAACGAAGTACAAAACTCCAGCTTAAAACTCTGCTCTAGTGGACAAAGCTGAGCTGGGCCACTTAAAAGTTTCCTTCGACCTGGCCGAAGCTTTCCACTTACGATCTCGGTCATAAATATCACTTCAGAAATTTGAATTTGGGCCGGTGCTTTCAGAATTTCAATAAAGTGGGGGATTCCAGTTGAACGATAGCTTCAAATGGATCACACTCCCTCGGGCCACGAAAGTCAAAATATGTTTTTTTGTTCAAATCTAGGGGAATTCAGAAAGCTGATTGTACCTATGCGTTTTGATTTGTTTTGTCTTGCTTGTCCGGAAAATATGAAAGAATAGTACAATCGATGGTAGTTTAGTTACGCAAAACTCAATTTACATGAAAACGCCCTAATGCGGCCGAGATTAACATTCAGGGACCGCGAAGATAATCACACAAAAATGAGGCCCGAATACAAGCGAAACGCACATATATATCCTTCGAGAGAAGTCGTAAAACTCTACCAGTAATCTGACGTCGGCACGTTTAATGATACCAGAGAGTTTCCTGAAGAGATTGTCGAGTCCCCAGCTGAAAGTTTAACGGTTCAACTGCTTATTTCGAAGCGTATCATTCTACAACGTATCGAGACGTGATGTTTAACAGCATGTCAATTACGTCTTGTATCGAATTGGATCCGATATTGTTAGACTGGTCAAGGATGATTGACCGTTTCAAGGTATTTTATTCAATAGAGAATTTTCCTAGTCCAAGAGAAGATTGATTTTGAAGACTGATAACACAATCGTAATGCAAATGCAACAGAAGCCAGTCCCCATCAACCTGATATTTATAGAGGAGCTGTAGTACATCAATCACAATTAAACAAGTTAGAGGCAATAGAATAATTCCAAATTTCTTTTTATTCTGAAATAATTTGAGTCAAGAGAAAAAGTAGCGGAAACAAAGGATCCAGAGCCGTGTCGAAGTCGTGTTGTAAGAGCAACTTTAATAAGCTCTCAAAACTTATTAATTTTTTTAGATAGTGAACTCTACTTGTCTACGTGATTCGCAACCCATAATTCACGATGTACGTGTTCAGTCTAATGGAACTGAAATTCAGAATGTACGCCATTGATAAAGAAATGAATCAGCACTACAGCACTCACGCGAATCCAAATCTCCACTCCAAGAGCTCGATAGATAAAGTTTCCTTGAGTGGCTTTGAAAGTTTAATTGCCTATTGTAATTTTCAAGTCTCGCGAATGAAGATCGAATACCGATCTTTCACTGTATTAGGTGAAAATAATAGTGCGCAGACTGTGTTCTTCGATGCAGTTCAGCAGTCATCATCATCTTGGCTCATTTGTTGTAGCGAGAAGATAACATTAGAGTATGTTTCATGTCATTGTTGATCTCAAAAACTTCAAGAACAGAATCAACAGCAAACACAATGGTTCAATGCTCGGCTCTATGATACCAGCAAACTAAGCATCACATGAATGAGTCCAATATTGAATGACCTACAAAACTCAAACAATGGACAAAGCTGAACTCGACCACTTGAAAGTTTTCTTCGACCTTATCTAGTTCTATGAATGAAGAATGCCAGGTCCCTTTAAATTTGGAATCTGGTTGCATACCATAATTATGATATTCGAGATAACCCAAAAATCATTTTTCTTGGAGAAATACGTTACGGGAATTTTTCAATAAAGCAGGACTTGAGTAATCGCTAATGAGAATAATCAAGTACGGTCCTTAGCAAAATTCAAAGTGTTTAAAACTATAGGTTATGCTCTTAGTTGATGGGCAAACTCGTAGTCTGGCAATACTGAGTATAACAGGAGCAATGAATAGCATATCGCAGGCAGCTCCAAAGGTGATCCTGGCCTATTGAGGTTTCATGAAGCAGACTACATGAGAATAGGCAGTGGTAAAAATACCTTCCAGATAGGATTGGGAACAAGAACCCAAAATAAACGAGGACGTGATCTCCATATTCACATACTCAGCAAATACAAATACTGGGACAACCACAGAATTATACTCGAAAGAAATAACTATTCAAGAGTCTATCAAACTTGATAAGTGATGTGGAATTCTGCATTCAGATATCATTGCCATGGAGGAAGCAGCAACTCTAATGCAAATACTGGACAATATAACTTAAGTCGTGACAATCTATGTAGACAGCAGAGTGGCCCTGATACTACTAGATACTTGTGTAACCCATCTTAACATAACCTTATACGTTGTTGCGGTAGCTTGATGGGCGTCCATAACGGAGCTCAGCGTCTCGCTCTGACCCAAGTCTAGGACTGATGCCTACCGTACCTAACCAAATAAATTCATGTATTTAAATGTATGCGGCCACAACGAAGCGTCAAAGCCTGGTATCGTACCTGACCCTGAAACCCGATATTCTAGTCAGTATTTTCCGGATGCTTGACTCGAAATCATCGTAGCCAATTATTATGGACCAGAAGTTGATTACAGCTGTATTGATCAGAGAACCACTTTGAAACAAAAGAATTACATTTCACCATAATTGAGTAGTTCTGAACAAATTATGGAAAGAAATAGGGGATCCATTCATAGTATCAGATAAGCCCATATTTTCAATTTGACTCGGACTGTTGTATTTCTTATTAACTTCTCTACATACGAAAGACAACTGACTTGTGCCCAAAATAAATAGATAATAACTATTATCAAGACCATCAAAATGGAAGCAAGAATGGGAGCATATAGAATCCGGGGACTGGAGCCAATCAAACTCACAAGGACACACTAAGGTAACCAGCACAATCACGAACCACTTAGAAACAATGAGGAGTGATATTATGTTAAAAAATATCAACTTTAGCACGTCTCCCAAGACCAAGCTAATATGGGAAGAGGAAACGGTGAAACAACTCCGGATGGCTAATGGGGCAATATGGTACACAGACGGCTCCAAAACATGCCGGGAACTGGTGCCGCAATCGTAGGTGAAAATCCAAAGTGGGAAACATGTAAACCACTCGGGATGTACTCTACAGTTTTCCAGGCAGAAGTACATGCAATAAACGTATGCGTGCAAGAGAATCTCAGGAGAGGCTACAGAGGAAGAAAAATCCGTATCCTTAGTGACAGTCAAGCTGCAATCGAAACCATCTCCTGTCGGGAAACCAAATCCAAACAAGTCATGGACTTTCAGCAAAATCTTGTCACACTGGGAGTATCTGAAGATGTCACTGAAACACAGTGAATCAATGATGGCAGACGAGATCGAATCATCATTTCCTGGAAGCCTACTGAAACTCAGCAGGAATCAGCTTAGGAAAGTAACAGGTATATCAACTGGACACTGCACTCTAAGGAAACACATGCATATCATGGGTCTTTTCAACGAGGAACCCATATGTAGGCTGTGCAACGAGGAGCAGGAAACAGCCTCCCACATTGTATTCGAATGTGAAGCGCTGGCGTACTGGAGAAGAGATAATGGGGAATTCACAACCACTCCTCAAAGGACGGACAAGGAAACAGTAGAACGAGTTATAAACCTTATTTGGGCAATGGAGCTCTTCGACTGAGAGACAGGCACAGAGTAGATACAATAAGCCCAACTAGAGGCTGCGGTGTCGGGGCCAACAGCCCGAAACTCGTAGCGCCTGTACTTCAGTCATCAGTGATCAGTAATTATCAAGAAAAAAACCTTCTGTGGTGCACGAATCAGTCCTGCTCGCGGCTACTCGATATGGCCAGTCATGAGTGAGGGTCGGAGCGCGGGTCCAGAGTCTGGTCGTAATACCCGGGTCAGAGCGTGGGTTGAGGGTCCCCGTTATGAACGCAGTCTCATTTTCACTGCTGTTTTTGATCATGTGTAGTTTTCGTTAAAGTTCTGATACTATACAGAGTGTTTCTCAATTGCGTACAATACATTTAATGACGTATTCGTGAGCTAATAGAGACTTTTGACACCTCTTAAAATAACATCAGTTATTTAATCCGTTATGGTTACTTCTATTTGAAATTTCATTTATTTCATCTGTTAGAGAGACTTTGCTCCACTACGACACCACTTTATTCGTTATCTTGCATCTACGCAACAGGCGAAGCTGATGACAGTTTTTGTAATTACTCTCTGTATAGTATTTATCTCAATAACTATAATCTTTTTTTGTGGACATACCTTAACGATACAAGACCCTTTCTCATAATGAAATTGGAAATTGGTAAAATAATCTTACAAATAAGCACATACTTTGAACTACACGGCACCAGTGGTAAAAAATGAGTTCCACTTTCGACTTCCAACTATTTTCAAATCATCGACGCAGTACAGTCACACACAAATTAGTTTATTTCATACTGTTCTGTGAAGTCTACAGGAATTTACCAGAATGACACTTTACATCATCAGGGACTGTAATAAAAAATTCACTTCACTACTCCACTAAATGACAAATTGCATCATCAAAGACTGTAAAATTGCATTCGTAGCATGTAGCATGGTCTAGGTGGTGCCATCTCATGATTCTGATTAATAACTTACTAACATATGTAAGTAACCTTTCTATACCACCTAAGTGGTGACGTCGTTACGATGGCGTCATCTCATGGTAAGAATGTGAGACGGATCAACACCGCCGCCCTCCCAATGTCTGCTTCAACAATGAGAAATCACTTTTGCATCTAAATCGATAAAAAAAATTGTCACAGTATGAAAAAAAACATTGTACGATAAACAGCCGTCGAATGTCTTTGAAATACTCATCTAGAAACATCTTGACTCGTATTTTAAAATGTCATTCACCGGCTTTGTATCGTAACTTACTATTGTAGTAAAACAAAAATATTTATGAGACGTCAGAGGCAAAGAACTAAGGTTAGGTCGAGTTCCGCTATTGATTTTGTGACAATGTGTGTCAGATTGTTGAGTGGATTAATCTGCAAAAATATTAAATAAAAGAGAATATTGTACTGTGAGTCTATTTTTTGTGTGTAAAATATTCCATTTTGGTTGCCGCGATTGTTTATTGTCATGTAAAGTTGTTATTTACATCATATTTACATATTTTACATTGTTGCCGGTTGCCGGTTATTCTGAGCATGCGCTGTGGTCTGGAAATAAACTTAACGCTCGCTTGATAACCGTCGGTTATTTTCTCATGATGTCATATTGATATAAAGTATTATCGTGAATCATACAAAGAACAATTTAAATTATGAAAAATTACTACAGATGCACTGGAATTGTGAGATTCTTGTCTTTTCATTGAATATTTAACAAAAATTGATCTTTTATTTCACAGCTTGGCAACAGTGTGATTGATGAGATTTGTCTATCATTCAAGTCGGTGTTTTGCCTGAGTTACATTTAATTTCACTTTGCAGTAAAAGTGACAGATTTCCGCTAGCCACTTACATCACATTTCGCGTAAAAATGGCTTTGAACACGAATTCAATGTGGATGGTAGCATATGATTCCCGTTTGCCAAGCGGAAATACGCCACTTTCACTTCGAAGTGAATTTAAATGTTAACCTCACATTTGGTAGTATGGTCCAATTTGGACCAAAATATCTTTCATATTTCATATTTTGTCCTGCCCTGCTAAGAATTTAGCAAAAATATCACAAAATCCAAACATCAAAAACTAAAAATTTTTCTGTCAAATTTCAAAAAAATAGGTTCAAGGATATTTGTGAAATTTGTAAAAAAAACGATTTTTTTCAACTTTGACGCCTTGTATCTTGAAAACAATGCATATCCGGACCCATGTTTATATTTTTTTTTTCAGGAAATTAGCTCAGGAATACTCTCTTGAATTCAATGTACGCAATTAGGAAACACATTAGGTCTAGTCTTATACGATTTCACCACACAATGATGTGGGGCGGTTATTTTGTAGGTTTCTCACGATTTGATTTTCTACTTATTTCTGTCTTTCGCCATTTTTCTTGTATCTTTCCCAATTTTTTCTTTTTTGACATTACCAGTTGAAATATTCACGTTGTTGAAATCATTGTGTATGCTATTTTTCATAGATAGTCACTTTATATACATAAATCCCACTTTTTTTTCAGGTTGAATGCAAGAAAGCACAACCAAAAGAAGTGATGCTTCCAGCCAATCTCGCCAAAACCAGAGCTGCCGGACGAGGCGCTTACGGTGAGTTGCTTGTACTCAACCCGGCAGCGGCCGCGGCCTCCGCTTCTGCCCTGCGTTATGCCCCGTATCCTGTACCGCACGGTGTGGCAACATTGCCCACTACGGTACATGGTCATTCGGCAACGTTGCCATTAACGGCCATCGCGGTTGCGCCTGCGTCGACACCTTTGCACTATGCAACACATGCGTTATATGATGTGACTGGGTGCAAACGGATTTTTGCTGCTGCGCCTTCTCTTAGACCTTTGGCTACTCGTGGTCCACCAACTTTGACTTATAGTATGAGTGATCTGTTGGGAGTTCAAGGGTTGGACATTTCAGCGGTTTATACCACACCTCTCTGAACAAGATTCTATTAGGTTCTGGTGATTGAGTCAGTCAGCAGATTGTGCATATCACCAATGACATTTTTTTTTGTTGTTGTCCTGTTATTCAAATACTCAAATTTATATTCAAATAACTTGCAACCTACACGTCCTTCAAGAAATCGTATCATGTGGTGGATGAGCAATCGTATCATGTGGTGGATGAGCATGAGCATAGTTTTATATTTTAAAAATTATTATAAACCGAAGTGGAATGTCGCTTTAACTGGGATTGGTTTCTAGATATCTAACAATTTGGTGAATAAGTATGAGTACCTTGACAAAATGGTAGCTGAAGCAGAAATAGCATTTGACAATTATTTTTGTATTAACTAGCGGAAACTTAGTTTTCATAGATAGCAATCAAAATTTATATCTATTTTTACACAAAATGTAGATTTTTCAAAAGAGTTGTAGCGACAGTAGCAAGAATCCGTTAAATATGATAATTTCAATTTTTTTCCTAAAAAAACCATGATGCAGCGGGGAACAAGTCGTTATGTTCATGAAATTTCATCGTGTCTAAAGCAGCTGTCATATGTACGGAGTCCAGCAGAAATCCAATGTAGCAATTTGCATTTATATGGTCAAGGCAAAAAGATTTTTGCTTGATTCTATATGAAAGAACTGTTGCTGTAATGTTTCTAGGCTTAGCTAGGTTCAAACAGTCTTTGTATAGATGAAATCTAAATATTAAAAAAGTCGGGGCAGTAGTTCTACCTTTTCAGGTCCTGGCGCGTTTGTTCCCTGGTCCTTTTGGGGAGTTCGTCCCGGTCTCATCTATGTAATGCCATAGCCCTACAAAGGTGCGACCTAATCTTTCCATAGTTATCGCCTATCGTAACTGACTAGTTTAGTTGATCAACTTCTTATTAGCTTAATTCAAGAGTTTTATCATAATAATTAGATGAGATTACAGTTGTTTTTTTATGGAAAAATCATGTTTGTGCTGCTTCCTATCAATCACGACAGGTGTAAACGATCAAAGTTGTTCTTTCACATTCTTGCTGAAAATGTACCCACTCAGCTAAACCTTTCACAAACTACTGTAATGTTCTCATAGATAAAGATAGATAGATCTATGCCTAGTTAAGAAAATAGATTCGACCTCAAAAGGTAATGTAATTATTGTTAAATGTATCTTACATTATACTGTATATCGTTTTAACCAGGTAGATGTTTAATGTGGAATTGTTACTGAGATTCTCAGTAGTTAGTCATTAGCACAATACTAATCAACGAATGACTTCATTCCTTCGACGTAAAATAGCGAGGATATTTGGAACTTCTTGCACCCTGCAAGACTGTGTTTCGTATTTTTGTTAAATTTCCGTTGATAGATAGAGTATTAGATACCTCATACCATATATCTTGCAAAATTGAAAGTTAATTCTTATCAATGTATAAAGCCGCAAGATATATGCATATGCTGTTGGTCAAAAATAGAGTAGTCAAACTCGTAGTTAGTCGAATGTATTGCAGATAAATGGGGCAACAATTCAATTAACAAGGATCTAGCTAACACATCCTATATTTTTTAGCCCGCTTCCGCGAAAATTAACCATCTCAGTAGATTTAGACACGTAGCTGAAATTTCATGAATGCTATATAATTTTTCGAATCTTAGTTAACAATAGATCTTTTTTCTTTCTCGTGTCTTAATGTATTTCCATTTCTTACGCGTTGATACTTTTACTAGACTAATGGTCGTTTTTCGTTTTTTAGATTTTATGTGGTCTCTGGGAGCTCTTCCAGACGGTGAGTATAATTTTTCATTCTTGTAATTTGTTTTAACAACAGAGTAGAATAAAATGACGTTGATTGATGACAATGATTATATCATAGAGCCAGTGTCTTGATTGTCTTTTCATCAAAAAAGAATGTGATCCATATTCATGTTCTGTATCATTATAGATTACTCCTGAAGTTGTCATTCTAAAACGTACTGCGAATCACTTGTTTGGTTCAAACGAATTTATTCACAGTCACTATTTATGTACACACAATCAACACTTATCTTTCACACTCATTTATGTTTTGAACTAATTGTAACTTTTAATTCACCAAACTTCAAATTCACGACCAACTGACGACTGACTTGAAACGTCCTTATGACCTCATTCGCCAAAACTTCCGGAATACTCCCGTACAGACAGTCCCTGTAGTGCTGTCAAGAAAGCTATGAGATATACTGGATTTGCCCAAAACGTCTAGAATTACATCGATATTTTACAGCGGTGACAATTCACGCACAGGATGGACAAATCCCGTGACTTCCGATCAAGCGGTGATAACTGACGTTGAAATCGTTTTGGCAGCCTGGACCGGTCGGCTCGCTGCATCTGGATATGTTTCGTCACTGCTTTCTCCTTGAAGCATTTTGTCCCGAAATATCTCCATGTCGGTATCGGCAAATGTTCTCGAATTAGCAGCGTTATGCTCGATAAAAGTAGCAGTCGACTGTCTTCTGGTTCATCCTCCGAGAGGAATAGCAGTACACTAGGATATCAATGTCGCTTCTTCTCACCATTTTGCAGTCCGCTAGATCGTCGATCATTCTTGTGATTATCAATCACGTCAGGTCAGGCATCAAGTCTCTGAATTGGACAAGGGTCCTTTTTAGATGTGGTCAGATATTGTGGAAGCTTTTTCTACACTAGATGGAATAGGTTTTGGGTTCCTGTCGTAAGCTGCAGTGCCTTCCCCACCTCTGAATTTTGTCCCCGCGGATGGTCCAGTCCTCCAAATTTCATTTTAAAGCAGCAAGATGCCTCACTCACTGATTATCATGATTCCCAGCATACAGGCCAAAACGGCTCAAATGAACAAGCCTCGGTTTCTCTTGTGGTGGCTCCCTTCAAAACTTTTCAGTTCTTGGGAGAAGCTACGTTGCCTCTGTGAGTTGCGCAGTCAAAACAAATCTTCAAAGCGCAACCCAATTTCCACAGCATTTTCGTCTAGGCCTCCTTCATCCTGTCGCTGGTACTTTGGATGTTCAAATGGACTCGTTACCCAATGTCCATCTTTCCACGAAGATCGCTTGTTGACTTTCACAGTGACATCCTCACCATGAGGGCAGCCAAGCTCCAGATTGCAGGGCCTCCGAACCTCACGATCCATAATCATTCTTGCTATAGTTTCGCCTGTCAATTCATGAATAGGTTTGCCAGGAGGAACTGGTCTAAGAATCTTTGATCTTCAGAGACTACTTTGGCCAAATAATTCGCTTCACGACTTAAGACGCAGCGCGGTCGCCTAGTAGTCTTGATTTTTGAGACATTTCACACTTTCTGGAAGAACGCCGATTCAAAGTTCCTGCCCTGTTCCGAATGCAGAACACCAACACTGCAGATCCATTATTTAACTAGTAATTGAGCTACGGTTGCCGCTTCTTGGTTAGGCAAAGCATACACCTCGGCACACTTGCTGAAGTAGTCCGCAAGGACCATGATTTAAGTATTTTCATTTTTTGATTCGGGAAGCGGTCTAGCCAAGTAAATGGCGATCCTCTCAAACATGCTCCCAACATTGTTCTGCTGCATTGGAGCTTCTGAGCTATTCTTAGGTCCCTTACATGCAGCACAAAATAGAACTCACTTCTCACCACAACATGAAGAAATTTTGGGAAAAGAAGGACGAAGCAGGGAGCAATGTGACGAAATGGACATGTTTTATCCACCGGGCCGAACCATCGGATAAATTTGAATATAGATTGGTGTCGAGTGTATGTACATGAATAGTGACTGTAAATAAATCAGTTTGAATCCAACAAGTGATTTCTATAGCTAAAATTACATAACAGTACTTTCAGTCATATCGAAAATAACAGAAAAGTGATTTCGATACCTTTTGATATTGTTTGAATGGCAGTGAAGTTGATTTTGCAAATGAAAGAGTTAACGTAAAGGAGATGAAACATCTTTTCTTGATTTTGCTGAAGAATCTCTTCCTATATAATTTATCGCGTACATAAATATCTATGGAAAACTTCAGATGGGCCATAGGGCGATGTCATGCAGCTTAAACATTTTATTGATTGCAAATATGCGCTAATTTTTAAATTTTCATTTATATTGTATTATTTTCTGACGAATGTGAATACCCAGTAAATAATAACATGAGATCAATTGAGAAAAAAAAACTTGAAATAATCGAAGATTTCTTTTAATCTCGTATGAGAATGCGGCTTCCATTTTATTAATTTGGATATTTATTCTGGTGGAGACAAATACACCAGATAGTCCTACGAAAACAGTCTCTTTCTACGTCGGCACACTTTGTTATGTCTTCTATATAAGTATTGTGATTCTTTAGAATAGCTGCTATAAAGCATATTTTTCTCAACAGGTGTGTGTCGATGGAACACTTATGAGAGCTACCACCTGTTCCTCTAACGTGACGGTCAGATGTGCTATTGAACAATTATGTCATTGTGCATCATTCTCGTTCAACAAATCTCAAATCGAAACCATAATGCTGCTCACTAGTTGAACTAGATCATCTAACACAATTCAGATGCAGCTCGCGAAGTTTTAATGGGACTTTTAATATACAGCATGCATTAATTTTAATTAAAAATTAAATTTTTAGCTGGTGATTATTTGGCATAATTACTAAAGAAAGTAGACTGCTGAAAGAACATCAATATAAAATTTCATTATGGGGGATTTTCTGGATGTTTCTTAATCTTTTAATTAATCCGTAGCTATTGCCGTGTTATGGAATATCAATTAAAATAAATTGATGCTGCCACGTCTTAAAATATCCAATTAGTCCGCTTCACCATTGTTTGTTGTGATGAAATTGAACTGCAAACAGCCTGACTTGTTTGGTTTAGTTTTTTCAGGGAAATATTGTCAAATGGCTGCTTGATGTGATTCTAGAATATTCTCAAGAAAATGAGGAAAGTCAAGATTTATAAATTTGAATCATTGTAATCTGAATTTTTTTTATTGCTGGATATGATATAGGTGATACCCCTGTGTTTTGACATCGGTTTTTTTTTCGGGGTGTGACGTTCACTCTAGCTCACTTAACATGAAACAAAAGCGCTTCTGATTTTAAAACCTATGTTAACTCATTCATATGGAATGCAGATTTGTAATTTGTTTGATCCAATTTATTTTGTCGATTATTTTGAACGTTCTCTGTTTGCGCTACAGAGCTATCTATCATGTTGTGTCCGCATCTATTATGAGGAAGCGTTGAACTTATTCAGTAATAAATAATAATAATAATAATATTGATCGAATCGTTTAATATACGAGAAAGAAATTTGTATCACACATTCTGCTGATCTCAGCACAATGGTAACAGAATGTCAAAACGACAATTGAGCGCAATTTTGAAAAAAATACTGCCTTGAACATAATAATTTCTTTTTTAACATCATTTTATAGTTTGATCAATTCCATCAAAGAACTTTGACATAACACAACAACAAATTTTCATTTAATTGATAATTCACTTGAGCATTTTTCGTAAAGCTAGTGAGATGGGTTAAGATCTATCCGATAAGATTAACTGATTTCAACCTTATGGAGTCCAACTTAAACTTATTCACTAATAAAATGCCGTAACTTGATTCTTGAAATGTATTTTACTGATATTTTTTTTCTATATTTCAGGTTTTCCCGCCGCCGCTTATGCAGCATACGCGGCCGGCCGTGGGTACTCGGGCTACCCTAGTTTCGGACTGCCCTATCCCACAGGTAATGCCCTTGCGGCAAGTTTACACCATCCCCTTCAACCCCTTTTATCTCTTCCGTTGGAACATCCTCATCCCTTGGGAGTTTACGGAGGTGCCCAAGCTGCGGCTACCGCTCTGCATGCTTTGCCTCTGTGAACGATGCGAATGGCTTTGACTCGCACGTGCCATGCGCAAGCCCCAGTTTTACGAAAACTTGTCGTGGTACGCAAGCGTTGAAGTCATTTTGAAAAAAAAACAATAATTTTCAACTCAAATTTTATCAGATTCGGTGATTTAATTGACGCTTTGGCCTCCAAATTCAACATTCTATTACCAAGATTGTGACACTACTTGTATTTAATTTAAAAAGTCATAATTTGAGGAGTGTTTGGTTTCGAAATATCTCATGGTGGCAGTAATGAAGTCTGAAGCTCGGCAGCAAGAATTTTAATAGGTGTTTAGTAGGTCTTTGAAGATGTTGCAAGTTGATGTAGGCCTTTCTTCGTGGATACATTCAAAAACTTAGATAGTAACCAGTATTTACTCATACATATAGAATTCTTCACAGTGAATGAAAGTTAGAGAGTAGTTTCGTTAGGAAAGTATTAATATTGTAATCTTTATATATTAGAAGTTGTTAGGGGTTTTCCAGAATAAGACGAACATACTTTGATAGAAATTTCCATGTGTTTGCAGCGTCGCTCATGTACATCATAAGTGATTTAGTTTATATGACCTCATCTTATCCAAGTTCTGGGATACCAAGTCAAGCATTAGTAAAAATCATCCTCTTAACTCCTCTAAATAAAGTTATCATTTATCCTATAACATAACATTCCTTTATCGACAGACTGAGATTAAAAGTTTATCCGGAACTCATCAATATGACTTTTTCAATTGAGAGTTAAAGCAAGATTACGCTCCTGACATTGCTGAATGAGGTTTCCGTCATGAAGGAGAGTTACAAGGCAATTACTTGGCAACGGTATATGCTGACTTCATGAAATTTCAAGAGCTCCTCCTGATACGTGGAAGATATAGAACGATCGAAAGAACATGTCACTATTCCCGAATCATTTTGTTTTATTTCAATGGAAAATTGGATATAATGCAGACTCTAAGAAAGATGACATATTTCTCATGACATAATTTTGATCAGAAATTTTAACCGTTTGCAGACTTTGTTCCTTGATAAACTCTCCATATCACATACCACACATATTCTTCATCTGATTATATTACTATCAATATGGAACACACATTCTTATCTTGTCAATTAAGTTGATATTATTATTATTATCATATTTTTATCCAAAATATGCCTTAACGCATAAAAATTCGTCCCAAAATCCATCCGAAGTGACTGGGCACCACTCTCAATGTTTGACAGTACAAATACGTCATTCTTCTCAACTTTTAACATGAACCTATCACGAAACATATCCGATAAAAAATCCATTCTTTGAATCGTTCACAGAGGCAAAGTATTGGAAAATTTCCGAAACACTATCTCTCACAAACCCATTAATTTATTGAAACGTCCGAATACTAGGCGTACCCAATCGTATCGCAGTTTTACTTGTCTTTGTCTTGTTGCATTATCATTTAACAAATAAGAGCCACTTTGTCATTGATGTCGCACGTGATGTTTTATTTATTTGAAAGAACAGAGCAGCTTGTAGCGAATTGGATTCTGATAAAAAAGTATTAAAATACAACTCTTGACAGCTTGAGTTTTCTATATCTTAAAACCTGATGAGTATATGCATACCTGTTTTTGCAAGTGAATAAAGAGGGTTTTTTGAGAATCTTGAATACCTCAAGATTATCAAGTTTTATTCCAAGAGGAAAAAACGGATGAAAAAAAAATATTTCTCACTGTGCGTACTCGAGAAACGAAGATTCCTTCTCTCCCTATTGGTGGTGTGAACTTGGGTGTAAATTTTTAGTACGCACGTTCCTGTGTATTATTCTTTTCACCCTGAGTCATCCATCCTATACCCAACCTTCCCATGAATTATCAAAATCTTATCCTTCAGAATTTCTTATCCCAGAGCTACTTCGTAATTCGTATTAAACAGTATCATCGTTGAGGATTGAATGTATGATATACTCTTGAAGTATCTACCAATTTTTCATTTCAGTGGATGTTTTGATTTTTTTCAACCGATTCTACTGCTGTTTCAGATCTTTAGTTTGTCATGGATGACTTTCTTCACTACTTCAAAATTCATTCATAATGAAAACTACCAGGTGTTCTCAAGACCACACAACAAAAGTGAAAACTTCAACAATAATAACACGAAATACAATTTTTTTTTGCTCGACCACTCTGCATCCAATTTTTGTGGAACGGCAAGGGTTCAGATATCTTGAAATTGATCTGTCAATTCTACTTCATTTTAAAGTCATTATTGTCGATTGTCAAGGATCAAAGCCTTGATCCTTTCACCCATGATTGTCGTATGTCATGTCGTCGCGAGTTTGTTCTTGTTGATGGTTGCATTTTCAGATACATGTTTTTTCTTTATAAAAGTATAGTCATCCATATCTAACAATATTTCGCGTGTTTTCAAAAATGTTTTAGTGATACTGTTTGTGCTCAAGACTTTGAAGACACAGTGTTATTTTTGAAATATATGATGATATCAAAACTGCAAAATAACATGCAAACCAACACTTGTGGTATGCTCTGCTCACTGTTTTTCTCATTTTCTTACTCGACACAGCCGACTTTACCCGAAGGTGCGTTACATTATCGAGTGGGACGGCTCAGTTTTATTCAATACCCACAAAATAAAGTGCTCAGCGCGCCTAAAGAAGTTTTCACTTCAAAAAAATCTCTTTTTTGCTTGTGAGTTTCAATTTTTCATTTTATCATTTTGCCCACTTAATCACCTCTCTGTCAAATCTTCCATCAATTTTTTCACCAAATGATTCAATATAAACAGGAAATACCATCCACATTATTCCTGTAATAACTATTTATTTAAATATCATGTTGATTGAAGCTATTCATCAGCTGAAAACGCAAAATACATAGAACTAATAAATCAATTGCTGTTAACAAAACACACATTGTTTGTGAATCACGCGCGTGATAATATTTTAGTGATTTTACGACCCCATAATTAGATTTTCAACAATTAACCATCTAGCGTGTAAGGGTGAATAATAAACATGAACTTAAAATAATTTACAATTTGCATTCAATGTATTGCTCATTTTGTTCTCGATAATAAGTAGCATGTTGCAAATTGATTTATAACTATATTCTAGAAACTCTTGACGTCTAACTTTGACTGAAATGTTAAACTGGCTCTTATTCGTAGATCTGCAAACATTCGGCTGGTTGATGCTTTTGTGACATATCGCAATCTTGTTGCTACCCATATCAATGCAAGCATATCGAGGAACGCAAGCTTCTTTTGACAGAGTGTTTATTATGTAATAATCAAATTTTGTACAAATGTAAAGTGTGTTTGTTAAATGAGTCCGTTTTTCCTTCTGTAATAGAGAAATAAGATTCTGTAGGGTGAATCTTCCGCGTGAACAAAATATTTTAACTGGTCAACATGCTGGAAAATCAAATGACATCGTCTTGCTCAAATACGCAAAAGGGAAAATCGGACAGCTTAAAAGAGATTAGAGGGAGCTGGTTAGACCTGGTTAGTTTTGCTTCATGAACTGTGAGAGAACGATTCATTGGCACTGCGGGTTTTGGACGTCAGCATCTTGTCATGAAGTTATCTTGTGTCTTCAACGTCTAATTTTATCTATGTAGACAAGCTACGAAAAATCTTAGATCCGTTTTTTATGAAAACAAGAACCTGGATATCATATCATTACAAGTTATGGAATAGATACAGTCGCCATTGCTGATTTGAGAGCATTGATCAAATTATGCATCGCGGCAATTGAGCTTCGCTATGTCAGTCTAGCATAGACTCAATGGTCAATCAACAGACATGGAATTGTTAATCATTCATTGAGTTCAATAGTCAATCAATAAGATTGACGACACATGGCATATCACATTATTTTGATCAGAAAACGTAATAAGCAAAACGAAAATTTATTTGACCGGCACAACAAAATAACGTTATGGTATTGATTCAACCCGAAAGAGAATGAGAGTTTGTAAGAGTAAGTAATTCAGTATTTCAATGCTACAGTTATTATTTGTTTCACAACAGGATCATCTCACTTTATTTTTATCTCGTGTGATCTGATAAAGGTACATATTTTACATCCATTTATAATACATAATATATAATACATAAGTTCTTCATCAAAAAAGTGATAGGTGTTTCTTTACCTTAGCACTTTAAATTGTACACAATATAACTTATTCTCACTCGTGACTTGTTTAATACCAAAAGGGTTACAAAGGGTTAAAGACAGTATTTATAGCGAATCGCTATAGCGATTCCAAACGTTAATCTGGGTTGATCAAGTACGTTACATATTTCCGGTCTAGATATAAATGAACGTCTTGCTTAATTGCGAGTGGAACCAGTGGAGCGTATCTTGATGATGTGCTAAGATCAAAGTTCTGATTGCAATTCGTAACTTTGACTATCTGGAGATGATAAATGGTATTTTCATTGACAAGGTCTATGTTGGTGATGAGAAAAGATTAAATAGGAAGAAATGGCTGTGTCGCTCATCTTGAAGTAGGAAGGAAAACAGTTTGAGTACTCAGAGCAGATATTTCATTCATGTAGCTGGCAAAGCGCTTTCGGCTAGTAATAGGCCATCATCAGTGCTCCAATAGTCAGTCGTGTACAGTGGACTTTTTCATCAATTTGACCTTCATCTGATCCCTTTTCAAAAGGGTGTTTATTATTATTCGTACAAGTGGTCCGGCATTATACAATATATTTTCCACAAGTTATTGTGGTCAATCAAGTTAAAATAATTGAAATAACACTAAACACAAGCACGTGTTTGTTAAATGAGTCCGTTTTTCCTTCTGTGATAGAGAAATAAGATTCTGTTGGGTAAATCTTTCGCGTGAACAAAATATTTCAAGCACAAGACATTTACAACACTTTAAAATGAGTTTTCAGTCTTAGCTTATCATTCTAGCGACGATTGATTGATTGAAAGATAATAGATTAATAATTGTTACTAAAATAAGAAGAGAAAAACCTTTTAAGTCATGGTTTGTCCAAACTTTTCAAGTCTTTGGATCAGGGTGCTCACAACTTTTCATAAGTAGACACTTGTCCTCAACAAATCTTTTATTTGTTGTCAACATCATGAGAAAATGCTGACGGAGAAACTCTATAAGAGCAACCCTAATGGAAGTCAAAAGCAGCTCAGCTCAAAATCCGTATGAAATGTTTACAATTTTCAAATTATTTGATATGGCGACTTTGTTATCTGTTTGTGTACAATCATGTTATCAGATAATGGCTGTCACGTCAACAATTTTTTTGTATGAAAGTTTATGGATGTAATCGTATTGTCAATTTTTTCACTTTAACTATTATAATTATTATAACATGATATATTGATAATTATTGCAAAAATTATGATTATTCGATGTTATGAGACTGTTGCTTACCGATGAATGTTGCCAAATACCTATAAATGGATATGATGCAACTGAAAACTTTTGAACAATATTGTGAAATAAACAAATGTATACTCTGAAAAATGGACACTCATTTTTTCATTTTCTGGTCAATTTATTCGGCTGGATGGGAATAGAGCGCTTCCAACAATGATCAAAGAATCAGGGATGGGAAAATTCAAATACAATATCCCCACTGCATTCTCCGGCTTAGCTGAATTCGAAAACTAATTTTTCTCATCCTATGAATTTCTAATAGAATTTAGAATTTCCCTCAACTCAATCCATCGAGCTTCTCAATATTCTATTTCCATCCAGGTTACTTTCCGTGGTAATAATGCCGGAAAAATAGCGAAAATTCGGGAAGCTTTGCACCTGGACCGAGCTTTCGGCAGACAGGCAATTCCATGAGAATGGGACCCAATGCTACAGTTGATAACTTTTTCAAGAGTTCATTAAAAGAGCGGGAGAGCGAGAGCTAAAGTTCGTGTCAATACTTTTGTTTGAAAGCGCCATATGGCACGGGGCTTCATGTATATTACAAAGTCGTTCTATTAAAATCACGCTCGATCTCTTCCAAAGTTAAATTTCAAGAAAGTTTTTTGATTTTAAGGTTTCACATAATTACTTTTTTCCAATTTTGAACTTCTGTGCTTCTGAAATGGACTCAGAGGAATACAACTGAATTGAGCTTGGAGAAGTAATAACGTGACAAGCCTAAATACTGTTTTGTGATCACACAGGATGTCACCACAACAAAATATCGAAAACATATAAACAGGTGCAAAGACTTCTGTCCGTAGATAGTCGTCAAAGTCCATATACCATCATTGATCGTTCATCAGCATAGAAACTCAAATAGAAATTGTAGGTGTGATTCAGTACGTGAAGAAGATGCCATTTTGGAACATGCCAACACTGAGGGGCGAGTAATCTACTAATTTTAGTGACGTGATTTATCTAGTCATGTGATTCAATAGACAGTCAGTGTTTAACCATAGGCGAAAATAGAAGTAGCAAATTCTTAGTAGTTTTTAATGACAAAACATTGTGTAGCGGCAGATTACAAATTTGTTAGTAGTGAATGTATTAGAGAATGGGCAATTTACTGTTTTTCATCCAAATTCAAAGATTTATGATGTCTGATGATGAGAAGAAGTACTTAGAACTGTTGGTCTATCTTCAATATCCTGAACGTGACCCTGGGTTTCATCCATGCATCCAATGTTTATACTCTATCATTTGAAACTTTCAGTCCTCATCTTTCTGTGGCATAAAGTACTTTCCGGCTCTATAATTTTCAATCATGAAGCCTGTTTCTTGAATCTTCCTACTCGAAGATTGATGTCAGTGTGGATTGTTAAAACTTTGCTTGAGTTAGTCTATGCTCGAATCCAGACTCTCAAGCTGCGATTCAATCTCAGTCCCTGTCAGTGGTTGACATGTGCTGAATACGAGATAATTATACTTCGATTCAAATCCCTGCAATCTTTGTTTGTGCAATCTTAGAAGTGGTTTCCATTGTTCTCTTGAATGGTGTCAACGAACCAGTTGTCTTTTTTGCATTAATCCTTTGAGTCGATATTTCGATGTGTCTGATGATATCCTTCCTCTCAAGAAAAAAAACATATTTTTCTCATATCATAAAGGATAATATCCGATAATACTTTGATCCTGTCTGTGAGGATCAATATGTACTGTCTGAAATATGTAAAGCAACTGCAAGCTAACGACTTTTCATAAACATTTCAAAGTATTTCAGGAAAACATGTTACACCAATGGTTGAGATTCATATCCTATTATAACCTTTTTGTACTCAAAATAGATGAAATGTTAAACCCACATAACTAGAACTTTGTGTAAAGAACTGGTGATGTCAAACCTATCGAATGTGGATTTTTCTTTTATGAACATTGATGCGAGTACGATGTGTATGATAGATCTGTCACTTCCAAATCAATCAAATCGCAGAAGGTACTTCCGAGGAAGTCTCTCTGTATCTGACAAGCTGTTTATATGATAACGCCATCTGCTGAATGCTCAAATGATAAGTAACAGTTTCCTGTAACTCTCAACTCTTGAATAGTGCTGTTAACTCATATTTCTCTTCTTTTGGTGACTTCAATATTCCGTTTTTCCCAAAAATTAAATCTTCCCAGTTTTCTCCGGTGAAGCAATCATGATGAAGACATTTCAAGAAAACTTCAACTCTATATCAACAAACATTATTTACTTTGATGGACAAACATTTGAAAGACCTTTGCTTTTCTCAAATAAAATATTTTGTTCGTTTGTTATGCTCACAAGGTACTCTTTCTCGCTCTGATAATCATCATTATTATCATAAGAGAGGCCTTTAACGGAATATCATAAATTTCAAAAACAACAACTGTTGAAGACTGTCGAAAAAAACAACACTCTCACGATAAAAATGAATCCTGTTCAAGGCTTTCAGTACTGAAGTACACTTCTCAAAAAAATTAGAGGAATACTAAACTTCTTTGCATCCCTGTAACTTTCATACTAAATTGATGAACTTTACTGGAGATATGTATACCATTTCCGCAATAAAACTCATAGATATACAAATGAGATGTTGAATCAAATGATGAGACGATGATGGTTGTAGGATAAATATTTGTCTCAAAGGTCGTGAGACAGTTTCACCTTTCAGTTGTGGGATCATGATTTAGTAAAATTAAATCTTCATAACTCATGGGGTAACGATCAGCCGTGTCTCATTTCAATAAAATGCTCAAGAGCAACTGATGAGATTATGAAGGTCGATATTATTATCTTTGATTTGGCCCCATAGCCTTATGAGTCCATGATTCGTTCGATTCAATGTCCATAACTCATGGGAATACGATCAGCCGTTTCCCATTAAACTACTGTTTAATCAACTGTCCATACCTTCATTGTTTTTCAAGTTATGATCTTGAAATATCAACTGCATCAATGTGTATAATGTTCACCTGTAGTTTCTCGGAATTTCTGGTTTTAATATACAGGGTGATATATGATTTGATAAATGGTTTGGGTAACTTCTCACTAGGACTACTTCCTCTCACGACGTGGGCTTCATTTTGTCTCTTTTACTTTGAATGCTTAAACGGATCTGCTATACTTATGGTCCATTTGACTACGATGATCTTCCCTAGCGACATCCTCACCAGGTGGACAGTCAAACAAAAAAATTGCAGGAAAAAAAGTACAAGCTGTAGTGGTGTTCCTCTAGTTTTTTAGCAGTTTAAAGTTTATACACCTTTTTCAAATATCTTTGTTAACTGTAACTTAATTATCTCTTATTGCCCTTTAATACATTTACTGTTCTAGAACTACGAATTAACAATAATAATGTAACAGAAATTAGAATAGATAGTGAGTAGTAAAGACCTTTAGGGTCCTAGTGACATGTAGTGATAAACTAATGATTTTATCGTGAACAGATGATCATAGATCGTTTTCCTAGTTTTTGATAAGACCAGAAACCGTGTGACTAGACTAGTCGTTGAATAAATACAAACTAGCTTAACTATTTTGAAATTAACAATTAAAATCAATGTCCTAGCTCAGTTTTAGAATATTTCTTGGGTTTTAGGTGCTTTCCGATATAGATTAATACCCAATCATAGATTCCTAGATAGAAAATAATACCCATAACACTATACACACCATCACGTGATTTTCATTTTGGTGTTCTTAAACACAAAATGGACATCACTCCATATCTGGATCGTTGGACGCAAAATCTTTTCATCTATAATTCAAAAGATACTTCTTCTGAATATCCCACTCATAACTTTCCTTTGTAATAACCAAAGGAAATAAAAATGAACCCTCTAAAAAGCCTTTTCACTCTGATTAATGAAGCAAATATCTTCGAAAATGTCCTTTCCGCACCTATATTAAATTTTTCTTATGATAAATTGTAACTATGGAAAGGCACAAAACTGTCAGAAGTTCTGGAACATATTTTTTATAGTAGGTATTCATCTATCAAATTTCCATATGAAATATTGACTTTCTGTGTCCCTTTTTTACGCCTTACATTTTATTGCTAAAGTTCTACTTTCCAGGCGAGTGCTCGTTATATGCGTCTATCGATTCCGGAAAATAGATTTGACATGAATTTGTATCATTGATCATTGGAAATTGTGTCCTCTTTCTTGTGGATTAGATATTCAGGAACGACAGTCGAATAATAATCATGTTTACAAAAATGGTTCGATGAATAAATATCACACTTGCTCACTCTGAATCTTAGATAGATTTCTATAAGTTCAGTGATCCTCTTGCCTGGTGTATGTCTAGTTATTCCAAAAACTGAATCGGACATGTTGAGCTCATTCAAATTTCCGGAAATCAGTTAGTTTAGTCATAGTCCTCCTTGTAGCTGGAACTATCATAGACTAGATTATAAAGTAAGCCCTGGTATTTTTAGCGTGTTACTTGGCACAATTATACTGACCACCATTCCGTAGTGTCAGTTCGAAATATCATACTAATAACATAATATGTTCAAAGACTACCAGGTATTCTACAGGGTGTCCAGTCTAAAGTGTCTCACCCCTGTCACATTTTTGTTTATTAACCGATTTTCATTTTTTTTTTTGGTTTGGTCTCGTCAAACACTTTTTGAACATTACACCAAATCAGTTCCAGGGACGTACTTTTGGGTGATTATGGGGGTTCAAAGTGGGTCAAATTTCAGAAAATCGTATTAGGGGATTTTTTTAGAAAAAAACTGACAACGGAATCTCAATCAGAATGACCAAAAACCTCCCTGTTCACGTTAAAAAAAAAAAAACTGTTCTCGTAATTTTGTTTGTTAATTTGTTAATTTAATACTTATTCTGCTCATTGAGTCTTCCTGTACGTTCTAATTGATAAGATGTTTATGAAATCCCAGAATTTGTGTTTTGAACAAAAAATCATCGATACCTAATACAGGGTGGGCGACTTCAGAGTGGACACACCGTATAACAAAAAATCTTTTTAAAAGTGGTGGAGTTCTAACATACCTGATATCAATCTACTTACCCAAGGAACCTATTTAAAATTTGATCAGTTTGGAAACTCATCATGTCAAATCTGCCAGACCAACACGATTCTCCAAACACAGTATCATACACACTCGAATGGTTAATGTGATCAATTTTTTTTTTGATTGCATATATCGATTATCAAATCTAGCTTATAAAACAGTAGAGTGGGACATGTCATTCCATTAACAATCTAATAAGCCATTTTGTGTTTTCAGTCGACCTAACCAATGGACAACTGACACCGAACAATAACACTCCCCTGCTGACTCAGGCATTATCAGGTAAATAACAAATTGTACAAAAAATCATGGTGCATCCAATAAACCTCACTACTAAATATCCATTTACTTACATGCTAATACAATACATTTTCAGCAGATTGATAGTTATCAACTTATTTTGAATTAATAATTCCACCCATGTAACAGCAGCGATTTATACAGGGTATACGGAATAACTTATACATACACGGTAGCGCATTATTGTGTTGAAGTCCATTTTCTCTCTTGTCAAAAGAGATAGGAAAAAAAATTCAAGACAGTACATATAGGGTTTCACCAGACTCCCAATATAAATTTTACAAAGTGTTCTAGGAAACCGTGGCATAAAAAAATAAACTTTTTTAAATAGCGACCAAACTTCTGATTAGAGATTTGGATTCAGCGAAAGACTCTACGTATGGTACAGTGATTTTATTTGTCACAGCGTGCAGTGCTTTCAAGCTATCGAGGATTTACTAAAATTTAAGAAAAAATCATTTTGTTGGTCAATCAGCTACAAAAACAAAAGATTTTGAATTGAATCTTGCAAATCTGCTCATTTTTTAATCTCAGAGGCAAAGTTATTGATTTTTGAAAAAATATTCGCAATAATGTATACAGGGTAATTTCTACAGCGAGCCCAACGACGAAGAAACTCATTTTTACCAAATAGAACACCCTGTGTACATTTATCTAGTGTGAATAAGCACTCGAAGTCCTGCAACTTTGCCACCAGAACACATGTCGTAAAATGTGTCGTTATCTCGCAATCTTTGATTATATCAAAATAGTACCCCCAAATTGGGATATCTGGTTCCCAAACATACCCAAACTAGCTTCAACTCGCATATTATTATCATTGTTTATATTTCTGAATGCTTCCCCGTTCCGATCTTTCATATCGTCCTCAGTTGTGGGAAAAAGTCGTTAAATTTGATCCTCAATGATGCAGCCTAACAAATCATGGAGGTCAGTTGCCCGGACCAGTCGTCCTGTTCCACCTGTTAAAAAAAAGCGAATTAATAATGTACGGAGAATGAACCAGAAGCCCCAAGTGACGGTTACTTTTTTGACATTAATCAAAGATTGTTAGATAACGACACATTTTATGACGTGTGTTGTAATGGCAAAGTTGCAGGGTTTTGAGTGCTTGATGAAACTAGATAACGTCACACAGGGTAAAAATTTTACTTCTTTGTCTCTAAACTCGCCAAGTTGGTCCCGCTGTGGAAAACACCCTGTATAGATTATAGCGATTCTTTTTCCAAAAATCAACTACCAATACTTTGTTATTTTAGCTTATTTACCAACATAGTGTTTTTTTTCTAAATTTTGGTAAATCCCCGATAGCTTGACAGCACTGCCGTTCTGGCAAATTAAACCAATGTACCATACGTAGAAGATTACGCTTAATCCTAATCTTAAATCAAAAGTGGGGTTTGCTATTTAAAAAACTGTATTTCTTGATGTCGCGGTTTCCTAGAACATTCCGTATACTCAGTAATATTTTTAAATTGCGAGCCTGCTGAAACCCCATAAGTTCAGCCCTGAAAATGTTTTCCTATATCTTTTAAAAAAGACGCTTCAGACGCACTAGCTAGCAAAAGATTGTAGCTGCACATAGGTGCAAACGTTTTGCTTCATCCTATGTCTCCGAAATATTTTTTTAACGGTGAAAATAGATCGAAGACTTATCAATTGATTAGTTTCAATCAAGAAGACCTACAATGCTTGCAAAAGTAATGTATTTCACCAAAAAACTTTGCTTTCAAACATATTTAGTTTTTTTAATGAAAGTCTGGAGACGTCTGCCCATGCTGTTTATCAGATTGGTGTTATGGTTTCAAGGGAAATTTTGACATTTTTTCTGAGAAGATCAAACAAGCTCTTGTATAGTCCTCAGTGAGTTTCTGCGGAATGCCAACTACCCTGGCAAACATGTCCCAAGCATGTTCTATGGGACTCATGTCTAACGATATTGCGAGCCAGTCCATGCCTTTCGTTCCCAGATAATATTGATTAACAGCTCTGGTATGGTAAGATCGGGCGTTATCGTCCATGAAAGCAAAAGCATCACCATCAACTTCTCGGAATAGACGTAGCGATTTAGAATCTCTCCAATGTATCTGACTTCAGTCATTGTGCCCTGAACATGAATTATCATTTGTGTGCAATCATTGGACATGAATCAAGCCCAGAACATAGCACTTTCTTCTGCAAAGGGTGCCACGGGGCGTGCATGAGCTCTTGTTGGTGCCCTTCATACACGAATGCAATAACTACTCCTCGGGATGTTGAAAACGGATGTTCAAACATTAGGTTGGAATTTTCGCAACCTCCAGTTTATTTTTTGACATAGTTATGAAAAATCAAATATATCAAATATTCGACTTTTTTCGATTTAATTTGATAAATTCAACAATGTATGCACATGGTAAGGACCTGGAAACTGTGGTTTAGGTTCAAAAGTTAGAGCTAAAACATTTAATCGATGGGTACCCCTTTGGGGCTATGTTTCTCCATTGGAAGGCTCGTTAGAAAAAAAATGACAATCTAGAGCTATTTTGACACTTTAAAAATCATGACGTATACTAACCGGACAACCTGCTACTTTGGAAGTTGTAGCATGGTTTGGCTGGCGTCATCTCATGATTTAAATGATAACTAACTTGACATGAAATGTTGGTAACATAAGTACCTATCTATAGTACCTAACTGGTGACATGGTTTGGCTGGCGCTATCTCATGGTAAAAATGTGAGACGGACTGCCCCCACCGCCCTCTCAATGTGTGGTTTGACAAGAAAACACTTTCTCTTCTAAACCGTTAGAGATAAAATCTGAATTAAACCATTGTACGATACATTGCCGGAAAATGTCAACAAACTATTTGTATAGAAATTCCTTCTTTTTGACTCGTATTTTAATAGCTCATTTTTTGGACTAGTGAAAGTAAACTACTATTCTCTAGCTGCGATAGTTTTTCAGGTGGTGTCCTCCAAAACACCACGCTTTGTTACATTGTTTGGTTATGCTTTTCATCAAAAGTCACGCAGCGCTAATCAAAATATTTTGTTATTTGGTGTTAATCATTTCAAGCTTATCGTTCGAATGCCTTTTGAGAAAGCATCAGTATAGTTTGTCGCAAAATTTCAGAATATATGTATTGAAGTCTGCATAGTTTCATGGTTATCGTTCCTTTTTTCCATTGTGGATCTAGAATATAGGATATTGATTCTCTTGCGGACTAGAACAGAATTATGTCATCCCTTTGAGCACGTGTTATTAATACTAAGTACTTTCTTATGATTTTGCTTCATTGTCTCATGTATTCGGGATACTGAATCCCAAAAATTACAACTGATGAAAGTGTAAGAAAATCACGTGTCTTTGGTATTGCTATTACTCGCTTTCTTAAAGAATCACAATGCCCTTCGCAATAATGTTCATTCGAGTCTTTGAAGGGTTCTGATAATATAAGCGATAGAGACGTCTCTTCATTCATTCCAACATTTGCAACAGTACTTGAAATTATGTCGATTATAATGGTTTATGATAGATCTGTTGCATTTGTAACGCCATCGAATTTTCTATAATCAATCCAAACTTAAAAACGGTGGCACGACCGAAAGTTTTATCAGCGTCTATTGTTGAAAATAGTAATCGAGTCGCCACTTAGTCTGGCCACTTTCTAAATTTCTCTTCCAAAAGATACCAGTCTGATTCAGCCCAACCGGAACACTTAAAAGCGTTATAGATGAAGAGGGAGGATTATGTACCTTTCCTAATGCCTTTTCATGGCTAAAGTTTTATTTTTTGATGATGAAGTATTCTTGAAACACTTTGTTACGTGCCATTTTCAGTAAAAACAAACTTTGTGCGCACCATTAAACCCATTCTAGACCTTTCGTCCGTCGTAAATCATAGCCGCAACACAAAAACGCTTGCCGAGACACATTTAAATAGAAATCCATGTCAGTTACCCGATGAGCTTCAGCAGAAATTCTCGGGCAAAATTGGAAAATCGAATGTCAGATAAACATTTGTTGTTTTGCAGCTCTATCTCGGTTTTGTCGAATACTTTTACATTTTGAGGACCGTTTATTCATCGGATTTATCGTTTCCATCAATCTCCCGTTTCAAAAATAGCACTGTGTTAACGGTTATTGCTAGAAACGTAGATCGATGGTAATATATTTGTGATGTAGGCAAGAAAGATTGTCATCTATATCTACTCTTTGTGTTTTGAGTTTGTACGGGGATGTGTTGAACGACCACAAAATCTCATCGACACATGTCAAATCCTATCTGAATTGTGTATTCCCGGAATCTCTTCTACAATCTTCTCATTATAGTCATTTGATCACACACAAGGGATTAATAATAATATAATGATAAGCAAAAGTATATTCTTTAGCTGGGAGGTATGAAATGATCCATCTCTTGACCTCAAAATACGCCTCCAATTGTCATTTCAAATTATGCAGTTGGTAAAACAATGCTGATTATTCTCGTCAAGCTCAACGGTCGATCAGTGTTAATGATGTTTGGAGTGATGTTACCTTTCTGGTTACGATTCGACCCAGTTCTATACATTAAAACCTAAATTATTTTTGTCTTGCTAAATGGAGTCTAATCTTCAACTATGTATCCTCTACAATGACCGATTACATGACACAAGAAAAAAAAAAGAACACCGCCAAATATTCAAAATCTAGAACAAACTAGTGAGACAAAATGAAACCCTGCTGGAGGATTTTCAAAATCATCAAAGAGGCAATTTGGATGAATGTCTGCTTGGCTAATGAAATTGGATCAGCATCACCATCATCTTTTCGACTATATTCAAACTCATTTGTAGTACCTTATTATTGTAAATCATAGACACAAAACACACCAGCTAGTTCTCAGATAATAATTTTGCATTACACAAAAAATTCCATTACAGTTATGAACAACTATCAAGCGGCAGCTGCTGCTCAAGGATTCGGCCCACCGGCCTCTCCTCATGCTGCTGCCGCTGCGGCAGCTCAAGGAGCTCAACGTGCCGCATTTCCCGCAGCATCAAGTCCAGGCCCAGCTCTGGACATGTACAACAGCGGAGGCGGACCTGGAGACAGTTATGTACAGGCCGCCAGTCCACAGCCGTCCAGCTTTCCGGCCATTGCCGTGAGTCGGGCACCATTAAACTACAGTCCGGTGAGTCTCAAAGTAAGCACCGTCCAATTGTAATACTGTTATTGGTGTTAGATTGGTCGTAGCACTTTGTACTAGAATATATAGGTATGATAAAGTTCGCATTAACCAGCATATCGCATTGATAATTCCGGGACTTTGGTAATGAGGGATAAATCAGAATGCTGACAAAAGACGATTGTCAAAATTGGGGCAGCTTTTGATTCAACTTGTTGTACACACGATGCAAATTATTCAATGCGCTTTTCCTCGGCATGTTGAAGCCGTATCCGCTTAAATCGCATTATATTCATACATTGAGAAAATCACCAGATATAGGCTTATAATAATCAAATAGAGTTCCATCATTGATGTTTGCAAATGAACGAGCGATTGATGACATAAAACCATTTTTAGTGACTATTTGATCATATTTGTACACTGAGAAAACATACCGGAGTTTATTTGTACCGCCTTGCAAAAGTCGATTGCTGAGTTCAACTTTTCATAAATTACTCACTCTTATTCTGTTTTGGTTGTTTCAATAGCTTCACCACCGACTCATATTTTTCCTGTTTTTTATAACCGGTTTGGTTTGGATTAATACCCTCCTAGTGTATATTTTTCTCACCTCACTCTTTTCAATGATGTGGATAACACTTATCACTTGAACTCTAATTATATTTGTTAGAAATCTCGGATCGCTTTTTGTTGCTCTTTCAACTTTTTAAAGATATTCCAATGTTATAATGAATAACATTTTAAATTCCCAAATTTGTATGCGCGACGACTTTTCCAAACATGAAAAAAATTATGAGCTGTTTGAGTCAACTCTTCAATTTGCATCAACAATCCAATTGCTAACATTGTACAACATGCATCACCAACCAGACTCAGGCCATAAAACTTCATTATAGGCTAATTAGTCTCGTTTAACGATTATGCAGATCTGCATTAACCGTGTTGATGACCGACTTCATGGAAGAGCCATTAAGTTTATGTGATTTTTACAGGAACTTAACGCCGATAAAAATGGTTGTGTGCGGAAGAGATTGAAAGCTATTTTGACTTTCCAATTATTGATTACTTGCTTTATTCTAAATTTATTAGACCTGGTTAACGTTTATTGACAAGGTGATATTCACCTCAAAACTTGGGCAGTTAGACGAAAGGCGAATGTAGAGTAGATTGAAGACAATGTTCGTTTCTAAAAGTACATAAGAGACTGTTTGGTCAACTTGGAAAAATCATTTTGGGATCTCAAGATATATTTTTAGAAGCGAACGAGTATGAACTGATCAATCATTTAAATTATCTTTACAAAATTTAGTTGCAGACCATACCAAGCGATGGAAAGTTGGCCACAGTATCCCTATATACAACTACTAATGCAGTATCGCCCTACATTCACTACTAAAAGAATTAAGTAAGCAATTAATTTCAAATGTATTTAGATAGACCTTCGAAATTGTACATAATTATGATTGACATAGAATCTGCTTCATGTAGGTGTGGGTGTAATATGATACTACATATTTTTCTGTTCATCCTCTTTTTGGAATATCGATTGACTTATTGCATGATCAACCATATACTTTACTCATTTATTGTAGACAGTATCCCGTTACCTTATCAAAGCTTACAATTTGCTTAAGGGTAATAGACTTATAGTACCTACGCTCGAGAAATTGTGCGTGGTCTTTCAATTAGGTCAGTTCAATGAGCAATATTTAAAAATTATCAATTAAAATATTAAGGAAATAATACACAGCGTCAAAAGTCTTCAACCCCCTCTGTTTTTCCGCATTTCTACAGATATTAAATATCTGGTCACATAAATAAATACTCCATTTTTTTCTAGTTTATATGCTCAGACTTTGTTGGAAAGTCATTGTGTCCTTTTGACCTCAGTAAAAAAAGCCACTCTTGCCGGTTTTTCAAAGTGGTTTCAGAAATAAATGGATAACTCCATTCGAAAGAGGAATGCCAATCTAAGGCAATTTTTGACATCTTTCAAATTGCATATCTATTCTATCAAAAGTTCAATCGTAGTGTGATTTTCAGGATGAGTATAATAATTTTTGCCCCTCTTTTGAATAGGCTTATCCAATTTTTTTCTAGAACCACTTGGAAAAACCGTCAAGAGTAGCTTTTTTTTTCTTCCAGAGGTCCAAAACGCACAATGACTTTTCAACAAAAAAAAAGTCCGAGCACCTGAACTGGGAAAAAAATAGACTACTCATTTATGTGACCAGATTTTTAATATTTGTGAAAATGGGGAAAAACAGAAGGGGTCCAAGACTTTTGACGCACTGTGTTTTAATAAGAAACGATGACTTCGATATAGTGTATCAACATAACTGTTTAACCGTCTTCGAGTCGATAGCCCTGGTTGCCTTATATTGAGTAAGAGGTGGCCTCATAGCATAAACTTCAAGATAAAAGGCCACATTCATCATTATTATAATATAGTTTTTGCTTTCACAGTTACTTTTCTGCATGTTCCTGATAACCTTGCCTCCCACGTAGAAAATAGATTGTCCCTGAGATGCCAGAGGAGCGTCCGCTCGCTGAGTAACGGTGGAGAGAGTTGCCAGGGGGTTTCAAAGTTGGGAAAAAAAATCTGGAATAATTTTCCAAAGCACGAAACTTTCACGAGAAAAAGGTTGTCTTCCATTGAGTATCCCATATATGGTCCGGTTGTGGAATCATATAGTCCGCCTATAGTCCAAAAGGTGTCGAGAACCATAATTTTGAAAACCATTTGTCAACCAAATGTCAGAATATTCTGATCGTTTGTCAAAGTAATTATTTGAAGATAAACAATGCTCATTTACTAGAGAAAGAGGCCGGTTTTCAATGGTATCACCTAGGGTATCACCGCGCTTGTTACTTGTTTTCGAAATTCTAACTAAAAATATCGGACTTCATCAGAATTTCTTGACGTTTTGTTGACGAATGGTTTCAAAATCACGGTTTTGGCTTCTTTTGGGCGACCCGCGGACCATGTTTCCACCACCACCCACCCAGCAGACCATATCTAGGGTACTTTATGGAAAATTACTTTTTTCTCGTGAAGTTTCGTGCTTGAGAAAATTGTTACAGATTTTGTTTTTTTTTGCAACTTTGGAACCTCCTGGCAACTCTACACACCGCTTTGGGTTGATTGTGGAACGGAGCTTCAGGAAAACGTTACCTATTTTGTACTTGCGAAGCGGAGGTATGACAGGTTTCAAAATAATCTTGATGCGAAGTCAAAGATACTGATTCTAGAAAGAACAGCAATTTTTTTCATAGAATAACGTAAGCCAAACGGCACCCTTATCAACCGTCATAATGAACAATGCCTGAACTTTCTTCGTCTTATACAAAAATGTATAGATATTCAAACTCGTTTTGTAGTGTCGCGAATCGTTTAATTTTTTCATTACGCATGATCAGAGAAATCTAGATGATCAAAGATAGTCAGTCGGAGACCAAGAGTGAATCATTGAGCTTTGAGATTCCAAAACTTCGCATGATTCCTGGTTCGGTACGTGTACGGCTGTGACAACAAGCAAATTAGCCAGACACGTGGCGACTGTCAAGTAGATAATATGAAAATAATATTATGATGGGGTCTTCTTCACTGAGTGCGCATTGTTCGACATGATTGAAAATAAATATGAGGGAAAACGTGATCAAACCGACTGTTCAGATTTGGATGATTCTATAGCATATCCCAGCTGCGACCAATCATCAGATTGGTGAGTCAGGCAGGTAAAAAATTCAGATGCGTTAACAAGAAGAACCGAAGACATATGAAAGGTTTACCGCGGATAAAGTGAAGATTACAAACAAACCTCTACATGACAGCCAATAAAATGAATGGATATGATATTTCTGTCTTTCATCCTGCGATCTTACCAAGAAATTTGGCTCATGTAGAATGCGGATTGTATTCCGCCACATTCAGGGTGTCTCACGGTGACCGTTCATTAGAATATCTCGGGAAACAAAACGATTGGAATTCTGAAAATTTCCATCTTTCTTGAAATGAAATAATAGCTACGTTGCGCGACTTCTGATTATACCAAAAGTAGGTGTCAACTCGCTTGTTCCAAATGGAACTATATATAATTACATTTTTGGATTCTACGTGAAATCCTAGGCAGACTTCATGTCTCATGTCTTATACCTATGTAAGTATGAGCGTTTTTGAAATATTCTAGTTTTCATGACAAAAATGACGTGTGTGTTCTTCTTTTTAAGTGTATATTTTTCGTATAAGAAAGCCTTCATTAATTAATTTGTATTGGATTTCTTGTTGAAAAGTACCTACTTCAATAGATTCTTCTCAACATTATGAGAACTATTATTAAAGTGTGGGCCAAAAATATGGTCAAAATTTAAATGACTGAAACAATAATTTTTTTTAAATGGAAACCCTCATTGAGCATTGGAAATAAGGTTTGTATAAGATTGTCCATTCTAAAAATTCTTATTTTTATTTAGTTTTTATACATTTTTGGAATGGACGGACTATCTTATACACACTCACCTTTATTTTCAATGCTCAATAAGATGAGATGATAAAAATTGGGGGTTTCAATTTAAAAAAAAATGATTTTTGAGCAGTTTTCCCAATCTCAATTTCGACCTTATTTTAGGGCCACCCTGTGATGATTGTTTTCAAAATGTGGTTTTCTTCTCTTTTAACAAGAAATCCAATAGAAATGAAATAATGCAGGCTTTCTCTTACTAGAAATCTATATACAAGTGGGAGCCTACAAACGTCATTTTTGACATATAAACTAAAATATACCAGAACCACTTATACTTAGGTATACGACATGATACATAAAATCTGTCTAGAATTTTACGTAGAATCCAAAAATGTTAAAATATATAGGGTGTTCCATTTGAAACAAGCGAGTTGACACCTACTTCCGGTTTAATCGATATTCCAATGGACGTGAGACACCTGTATATTTAACTTAAACAATAAGTAGCTTTAACAAAACCTCAATATTGATGGAAAAAAACTCCAGCAATATAAGTAGTTTGTAATAAAATGAAGCAAATAAAAGGAGCCAGCCTAAGGGATCGTGGAAAACGTGAGGGCAGAACATTCAATAACGATACAACCCCTACTTGAGGAAGTGAATCCGCATAGGATTCTCATAATAAGGTCCATCAAGCCGCAATCTTCAAAGAAATTCCTTTAAGTCGTTGATGTCCTTAATGATTGCAGGGGAGTCGACAGATGATTGTGAATATTTCTACCCTTAAGACTAGAATGAACTGGATGGGATGAGAAATCGTGATTGTTGTTTGTTTCTGTTTTCGGAATGTATAATATGAGACTTTGGCTTATTGGTTTGTTATAACACAGTGAATGGTTCCAATTTCATCCAACTTTGGTGAGCTCAAATAATGCCATGTCGCTTCTTCGCCAAATCACCCGAGAATGAATCATCCAGCCGGTCTAATTCGCTACAAGTCAACGTATCATCAAAATAGATCTGCTCAAAGGCAGATGAGAAAAAGAGAAAAAAAAAACATTGGTCAGTGTGACACATAGATCATTTTAACTGCTTCCCTTTACAAACCATTTAAGCTCGCAGTGAAAAATAAATGAGGCCTTGAAAATGCAAATGGTGTAGTACTTCCTAATAGCGAGTGATGTGTCTTCACTGGTTTTTCATTCATTTTATAAAGACTGTAAGGAATCTGGTGAAGCGGAAAAATTGGAATAAAACACCATACGTGAAAAAAGTATTGTCATTAACGCCAGCGATAGCTGTACGACAGGTTTGAAAAAGAAAGATCATAGATTGAATGATATTCCAATTCAGACTTCAGACTTCGTTGTGGAGTTTCTATAATCTTGTAGATTGTGACAGGCATCTGAAAGCTCGTGACATCGTAAAACCTACAGTTAAGGGTCCGCAATCTTTTCACGGCTCTGCTCAGTAATAAAAGAGGTCATCTCAGATCATCCCCGCATTATTTCACTTGAACACAATTCAACTTGAATGAAAAATCGAACCATGAACCCTCGGTAATGAGCGACTGGTGAGCCCAATACACATAAAACTAGAGACGGGGCCGGATACTCGGTAGTTAGCGAACTGCAAACTGTCGACAACTACCGATGACTAACGAACAAAATGGATCATGGTTTTGCCTTGAATTTTTCCAAATTTCAAGCGAAGTAGTTGAAAACAATCAGATTTGGACACCACATGTCTGGTCCCGCCTCAAGGTTCTGTTCGCTGTAAGCAAAGATTTGAACACACTTGATCATAAGCCGACGTTTATGATGGTTGCAGGCCATCAATGACCAAGTTTATTATAATGTAGACTTTTCAACTAAGTATAACCAAGTGGCATTGATTCAGGTCTAACGGGAAGTTGGTTCGAAGAATAAATGCAGAGAATCACATTTGTGTGAGTGGTGTCCTCCTGATACGGATTTTATTCAGAATAAGAATCGTCAGTCATCGATGGTGTGACGCAGTTGGTGGATCGGTTACTCACGCTTCTTGTCCTAGGATCAATTTCTGGGCCGGCCAACGCCGACGTTGAAATTTGGAATTTGATCTTGAGAGATGCACCGTTTATTTGTTGGTCCCGTGTCATTGAGGTTGGCACGTTAAAGAACCCTACCCTTTACAAAGAGGGATTCGGCAAAATCACCAGATGAGGTGAAAACAATTCCCTGGCATCGGTGATTAGCCCTGATGGTAGCAGAAATAGACCGATAGGAAATGAACCAGACAAAAAAAAAAGGATCGTTAGTCAGGCAGCATGGCATCACTTACACAAATGTAACTCTCAACAACATCAAAACACAAGTCTTGGTACATATGCGCGGTAGATGTTCAAGGGCGACACTCACACAAATGTAATTTTTGGCATTGAGCCTCTATTCCACCCACAAATTCATTTCTAACGTAGCATATTGCATACAGTCAAAACTTAAATATGAATCGAAATTGTTTCGAATACAAATACTATGATCTTCATATTTGGTGCATGTGTATCAATCAAAGGAATCATTGTTGAAGCTGTAAGTTTTGGAGCTGTGTAATTCTCCAAATCTTTATCCCTTTATCTTAGCGTGGCAAAGGTAAGATGTTTTGTCGCCGATGAGGAATTACAAATTGAACTGCGCCGATACAAAAATCAGTTTTTTTTATGGCTATTCAATAAAAGATGTATTACACATCCAGTTTCTATTGGTTAATGTCACTCGTTACTCATACCGGTGATTTTTTTTCGTTACTCAACTGTTTTCAACCAATGATCTAATGTCATTAATCACCTGTTTGAGAGCCAATCAGAACATTCGACAAATTGTCAACCTTAAAATCCATCATTTTGAAACAGCCCATTTGACCGTCCATACTTGTTTTATAGTCATTGTCACATTGTGTTGATAACCAAACCTCACTTTAAGTATAGTCGTTGTCAAAAAGTTTAGTATTCTACTCGCGGGAAATAGCCATCACTCACTCAGATGATTACGCTTACTCGCCTACGGCTCGTAGCGCAGACTTAATCCTCGTCAGTAATATCCACCAGTTCCCGCTCGTTTTATAATATACTATTTTTTATTATTTTTGAGAATTGAAAAAGGTAGGGTTAGGTTGAGTTGAATTTCGTTTGGTAAAAATGGATGTCGCGAGAGCAACATCCGATTTACCATAAAAAATTTATGTCTTGGTAAAAGAGTCAATTTGTCAAGTATTATGCATTGACGGTAATGGAGATTTTGTGATGAAAAATATATAGTTTTGTTTAGTTTAATACTCCTTTCACTCGATAAACGATGAAATGTTTTTATAGGTTTACACAAAATTGCTTATAATATCACTATAAGGGAAAAACTGTTTTTGTAACTGCTACTCGCCACTATTTGTCCTAAATTTTGAGTCGAAAAAGTCATATAAACTTGGGTAAAAAAAAAAAAAATAATTTAAATTAAATGAGAAAAAATAAAAAAATTAAAATAAAAAAAGTGTGCTCCTATACCATAATAACCTGTGACAAAATTCAGTTCAATATCTCAATTCATCTTTGAAAAATGTATTAAAAACTGAAAATAAATTGAATCTTTAAACACCCTGTATCTCAAAAACCAAGCATTTTAAGACTCAAGTTTATATGACCTTTTCGACTTAGAATTTATCCAGGAACTCCCCCTTAAAATTATGACATACCTTTAAGTAGCACCCTGTATAACCAAACCAACTAATATTGAGATGATCTCAGGCACGACCCTAGAAGTTACAACCAACTTTTTTATTTCATAAACTTAAAACTAAATGATGAAAACTAACATCATTGGAAAATTCGACAAAGCCTATATTTTACTCAAAATTGTCTTGTTTGGATACATACATACAGGGTGTCCGGAACCGGAAATGATGAGCAAAAAAATCAGGGGAACATTCTAGACCAAAAATAAATGCTACCTTTTCCCATAACATTTTTTCGTAAATTTATCATTAACGGAGTTACAGAAAACTTGAATTTTATTTGCATATTTTTGGCTATACTTTTCGCCACGCTAATATTTTGACGAAATCTTGCATTCGGGGCTTTTTCTTCCCGGGTCCCAACTTCTTTGTGCTACACTGTATGCGACTTTTGAGTGAATATTTTTATTCTACCAACCTTTTGACTTAAAAAAGGTATACCACTTTTTTTTCGATAAATCTAAACGTTTTCGAGAAATACGCTAAAATAACTTTGCTTGTATGTGATGAATATGAAATTATTTTAACTTATTTTCAACTTTTAACTAAGCATGCTTTAGAATCATGCGCTATAAGTTGCCGTTGAAACAAATTTGATTAGAATTAGTTTTGACAGTTTTTTTATTTTCAGTATTATTGTCATTGACCATCATCGGCTTCACAACAAATTTTCCAAAAATTACCAACTTTCAAAACTGATCATTTCGAACTGTTTCCAAAGCATGCTATTTTCAAGGTTGAAAATAAATTATAATGATATCTTATTCATTACATGCAAGCAAAGTTATTTTCGCGTTTTTCTCGAAAACGGTTAGATTCATCGCAACAAAAGAAGTATCTCTTACTTATGTCAAAAGTTCAAGAGAATAAAAATATTTGGTAAAAAGTCACATACAGTGTAGCACAAAAAAGTAAGGACCATTCAAATCAAAGTATCGGTTCGTATGTGGCGCCCTCCACAAAATGCGGAAAAACGGGGGGCAGATTTGAATTCCTCATCTTGATAAAGCTCCAAATACAAAATTTAGTCAAAATATTATGAGCGTGGCAAAAGGCATTGCAAAAAAAACTGGAAATAAAATGTATCTTTAACACCCTGTGATTCCGTCAATAATCAATTTTTGAAGAAATATTATAAGAAGTATTAATTTTTTGTCTGGAATTTGCACCTGAATGTTTTGCTCATCATTTTTGGACACCCTGTTAAATCTGATTCTTATCTCAGAAGATCATCTAAAATTTCTCAACTGTGGTTGAGATGAGAATGAAACTAAGACAAACCGACTTTCGACAACATCCTGTTTATGTGCCTTTTCCATTTCTAGCTTGTAAAGATATTCAATGTGAAGGTTGTCCAAGACTAAAACCGTGGATTTAAAAACCTGAAGATTCGCATTCCAATGGGAATAAATGCGCCCAGTCGTATTTCCCTATCCTTTCCGTCTCCTGTTTTTTCGCAAAATATATACAAGTTATTTGGCTTTGTAAACCAATTATGCAAAGGCGTGACCAGAGAACTTTATTCTCTGAACGTTACTACTCCGCAATAATTCATAGTTAGTCTGACTAGACTATAGATGCCTTCCTCACGAAGGGCACTTTCAGACTGACGAACTGATTTTGGCGTAGGAATATCAGGGTTTCCTCCGGTGCTGCAATCTCTTCACTGTGCTCCTTTTTCGTCACGTTTTTGATCATTGCATTGCGTATCTCTGGGTTTTTTCAATCAACGCTAACACTTATCACACGGGTCCGGTAGTTCCAAATGTATGTGTCACAGTAAAACCTGGTAATCAGTAAAATGTAACAGTTACTAGGAAAAGTGAGCTTTTCCTGCTTTGGAAACATTTAGGTAGTGAAAGTTGAATTCGATCGACTTCATCATACTTTTACTAGTAATTGTTAGCATTCACGTAACTATACTAGTGAAAGCTGCTACAGTGATAAGTATTCTCAGTAGGGGTTAGTCTGAGTTGGTTTGGGTTAGTTTGGGTTAGTTTAGGTTAGTTTGGGTTCGGCAAAAAAATTTATGTCGCGTGAGCTACATCATATACTTCCCCGTGCACCTTGAGTTAGTTAAAAGGCGGAAATAAATTGTAAAAAGTACTTTTCCTAACTGCTTTCAAGTTGATTTGACTAAGTTTCTCCAACATTCACTAGTAAAAGTGTACAATATTTTTTAAAATTTAACATTTCCTAACGGATCAAGTAATTGCTAGCATCAACAAGTAAAATTTAGCTTCCACTGAATTTCTAACATTCACTGTAACATATGCACTACTTTGGGAAAGGATACTTATGGGACGATTACGAACATCAAACTAATCACGGATTCTGTAGCGCTCCATTGTTATGAAAAACACAATTAAATAAAAACCGAATAATATAAAAAAAGATAACATCCGAAACCTGTAATTGGAATACTCTTAGCTTTTTCATGTACTATGGTATCATGAGGCCATTTCAGTTTGGTCTGTCATCAACGTCACTTGCAGCTCGACGATTGTCTGAAAGTGACAGACCAAACTGGAATGATCTCATGATACTATACTCCATGAAAACGCGACCTATATTACTGGAAAAAATTGATCGGGATCATGAAAACAATTCAGACAAATTGACAATAAAAACAGAAATACTGTTTATCAGCCAGTAAAAAGTATTGCTTTCGCAACCAGCTTTATTGTAGGAATGATACTCATCATGAGCTTTCTTATGATGAAAACTTTTTTTTTTTATCTGGAGATTGTCAGAATAAGTGTAATCGGAA
This sequence comes from Orchestes rusci, assembly GCA_958502075.1. Lineage (NCBI taxonomy): Eukaryota > Metazoa > Arthropoda > Insecta > Coleoptera > Curculionidae > Orchestes > Orchestes rusci. The sequence continues at coordinate 9,652,160 of OY293312.1, forward strand.
TGGTGATACACCTGTATCAAAACATCTATAACAAGGAAAAACTCACGTGACTATTGAAAAATCTTTGTAACTAAAAGCTGATGTGATCAGCTTTTTTTTCACAATTTTTTCATAAGCTCTGCCAAACTTTTTTCCATGAGCTTCTTTTCTTAGTGCGTTGGATTTGGTGTGAGGGTCTATTCTGGAAAGTTTAATTTGATGATTATTTTATTACCTGTAGTCTATAGCTATTAGTTAGTTATAATAATAATCATACCATCTCTACTAATATAGGTTTAGTTCACCTTTAGCTCAATTTAGAACTAAAGCAAACTGATGTTAGTCAACACTCCTCTTTTCCAATTATATTTGTATGGCCTGTTTGAGTTTGAGTTCCTGACTGTAGTGAATAGTTTTTGTTTGGGTTTTTGTTTATATCCTAGTATCAAATATTATACATCAGTATTTTTAAAGCAGAACAATGAAGTCCGAGATGTTTTTCCAAATTGCCAAATAAGTAACTTTGAGAAGCATTACGTTTATGTTCATCAAACCAAATATATCTAATTTCAGTCTTTAAATAACTCGCAAGAACTTATCTATATTATCTGGGACAGAAAAGTATAGAATGATAAAACCTCATTACGGGTGATTCGGGACATCGGTTGCTTTCTTACGGTACTGAGTTATACTGCTTTCTTAGCGAACAAATAACTTCATCGTTTCAAGACTGATTTTTTTGGTCATGTTTTTCCGAGATTAGTTAGTTCCGTCAAGACGTGACGTTAATTTTTTTCTCCAAGGATTTTCACTGCTTTCCCCGTCCTTTTTTGGAGGGTTTCACTTGATTCCCTGTCTTTTTCTTCTGCTGTAACTTGTGGTAGACTTTCCAACTCCAAAGATTCGGAAACATCGTCCAATAATCATCTCTAATACAATCACGTCAATCTAGAGAAATCACTTCGTCGTTTCCTGTCAATGCGAAATAATTGGAGCTTCTATTCATTGGAATAAATGTCGAACTCATTTTACCATTTACCAATACCAGATGATAAATTTCCGTTTCACCTATCTGGATATTAAATCCCATAGTTTATTTCAAAATACCTACTTTTACGCATAAGGACGACTCTCAAATTAAATCTTTCTGTATGCATAATGAGGTTTGATTACCCTATACTTAACTGAATCAGAGCAGAAAACTACTTAGTTGAAATTTCCCATCATCAAAAATGCTCAATACAGTCTGAACATTTTATTTTTAAGAAAGTACTTTCATAAATTGTCCTAACCATTCTAATTTCCATAAATTTCTAATAAAAGCAGCCTTAAATACCCAATCATTGCATGAAACACGGGGTCGAGTAATGGCAAAGATAAATCAGGAATAATCATTTTAAACGCAGATATCTGTTGTTCCAGGGTCCGTTGATTCCAGCCGCTTTCACCAATGGCTATCACTGAAGTGCTGACTCTAGTCAACTCAGTCGGACCTCCATCCGTCACTTTTCGACCCTCAAATCTGGTCCTTGTCGGCAGCTAAACAGCTGTGATTACATCACAACCAAATCTGCACTTGTACATTCACCTTTATAATATTATGTATGATATATTAGCACCCGCTGAGCGGTTACCACTTGTTGTTGTATATGTTTGGTGTTCGCGTTCGCGCTTCTCGCCTTCCAGTTATAGCCGACATCTATAAATCATTTTTTAATAATCTAAAATCAGTTGTAGATGATGTCGGCCATGATTCAAAATGGCGGTCCTAATCCCCCACCAAACACAAGCACTATTGGTTAACACTTTGCGTTTCTATAAATTACATATGATATATTACAGGGTATCTTAATAGGATACATTATCCTTACATATTATTATATTTAAGGACCAACTTGGCCCTCGACTCATCTGCGACAAATTGAGGAGAGGTGCTGTGGTAATTTTTATGAGTTCTACTAGTTGTTGGGGCATATTCGATAAAATGAAAGATCTGAATTTTTACTGTCGTGGAATATACATAGAATACCTGCCTAGTTATTGTTTCGTTTTCAAAATTTTTATATATTGAGTAGTTATGATGATTTCAAAAAATTTTATGTAATTAGGTTTTTCAAGTACCTCAATCGCCTGGTGCGACTGAATTCTAGTTATTTTTTCATTTTAAAATTTGTATATAATATTCAATTATTGTTATTCATTGAGACGGACCAGACAGATTAACACTCCTAATTAACGGAAACGATTGACAAGCCCTTATACGATATTCGGCCTCTGTTGGATAACGTATAGAGGCGTATCAAGCTTACACAATTATCAACTGCACAACATAAATTCCAAAGATTTTTACACGCTTACGTTTACGAAACTTTTAGTGCTTGAAACTAGTTGTATGGATACTATCTTTAAGTGTAGTATTTAATCCTACAATACGTCTTTTATATGATATAAGTCCACTTTGGAACAGGAAAAGTGAAATCAAGTGAACCCTTTTCTGTTTCAAAGTAAGATGCTGACGATGTTGAGGCATTTATCAATTCGTCAAGCGACTATAGAATCAATGAGCTTGTTGTTCTGTGTGGCCCGCACAATTCTGTGTAGCTTTTAGATCTTGAAAGTCCTTATTCGTATTTTCCCTACATAATAATATTGATATAAGTCCTTTAAGCCTAAATCTATTTCGATGTTAGGCGAGGTATGATCAATTTAAAAAAAAATAATATATTAATGTTTCTTGTTATTATGTGAATATTCTATAAAATGTATACTGGACGATAAACTTTTAGTCTTGAAAAATTGTGCAGTCTGATGTATGAAAGTCTAGTTTTTTCATGAACGATTCCTCGAGACAGAATTTTAGTTAGTTAGATATGAGTTTGTCGTCCAACTTACTCTTTTCCATGTCGTTATATAATGTGTTGATTTCATTGTTTTAAGTTTTGCCGGTGTAGGCTTGTTATTATGAATATTTATCACGTAGTGTGAAAAAATAATTATTTCTGGCTACATGAAATAATATCAGGGTACAGTAGCTGATATTCGTGAATAAAAGAGAGCACGAGCTTTCCCGTTGGCGATATTAGCTAGAGTATATCTTGAAATTCACCTCGATATTATATTTGAATATTTGACCGTATGAGTATGAGAGTGAACTCAGATTATAGATTTTTCAACTCTTAAATATAATATTATAGTTCGTATACAATAAGGTGGAGGGTAATTTTTAGCTAAGAACGTATTATTAATATTTATCTTTTCATAATGAAGCTCATCCTAAATCACCACCCAAAAAGATTTTCTGCTACTGACGATCCTTTTGCATTTTCGAGCAGTGTAGCGCACAGTAGGAAAGAAGATACAACATTTTACAGACATGTACGTAAGTAGATAGAAAATTCTAAGGAACTGTTCAATCAAAATTGACCCAATCGTGTACGTAATCTTTTGTACCTGAATCTATGCAAGAACACCTTATTCATCCTGTATGTTCAAAGAAAAATCATCTTGTTGACAATATGAGAAGAACATCCAAAATGCTTTTGTTTTTCACTATGGTACCTTGATAATTTGTACAAAAAATCCTACTGACTCAACTTACTGATAATTTAAGAATAGATAGGATAATTTAATTGAAATGATGCCAAATCAACTAACATTTAGAATATTTAGTTAAATGAATTTTCAAAATGACGTCACCCGGAAATGCAAAAGAACATTGGTAACATGACAACGATGATAAGCTAATTGAGCAGAACATGCGTCCTACGGTTAAAACTGGAAAGATATAGTGGAAAAGTTGATAAGCTGAGGGATTAAATCTATTTTCCTCAAGTCTTTTTCATAATATCTTGAACCGATGAACAAAAATAATGACATCGCAGTGCAGATTTTTTATTATTTAGCAAATATTTAGACACTTTGATAATATGATATGCGCAGATTTTAAGGTATATTTCCATAAAATATTATTTTTTTATTGAAAACATATGTAAATGTCAATTATTGGACTCATTTAGATGTTTAGCAGCAGAAATTCAAATAGAGCAGCCGGACCTTAGAAGAATCTATATACAAATATGTACTTGATATTCAAAATCAAGCAATCGATATAAATGTATTTTCCTCAGTTATGAAGCATATTAGTAAAGTTCAGAAAGACATATGGTGTCATTCCATTAAAACATGATAACAGTATTATATTAATGAGGTCGATGACAACTAACAGTAGATAGTTGAATATATGCACCACAAATTATTCACTGAGAAAATCTTGCTCAGAACAATATGGAGTGCATATATGTAGTTCAGAATCAATTGACATTATTTTTGTTATTGGAATAGTTAGTCATTATATTTGGCTGTCGGTAATAAAGGAGTAGATAGATTTATTATGAGGATGAAAAGCCGTCGTATCAAAGACGACAAAATGACCAAAGGTATATAAAATGTCAATACTATTGTCAATGCCGAATCTTATTTCCAAAAATTTAGGTATCAAAGATTTTTATGGGGCAAAATGAAAGTATCTGCGACGCTCTCTATCTGCCATGATAAGATACTTCAACGGAACGCCAGATTCTAGATCGTTTTCAAACTATCATTTTGATGTCATAAAAGATCTTTCCTCAATGTAATATTATGTCAATGCAGAGCAATACGTAGGTAGTCAAAAAAGGAAGATCTATAGCTAATTTTCTTCTTGTATTCTAATACGAAACTGTGTTATATTTTTGTTAAGTGGTAGAAATAAGTAATGCAAAAGACAAGTGATGGGTCGGTCCAGGGGGTTTTCATCTCGCAAGTTTGAACTAACTTCCATCCAAATGTACTTTCAGTTCGAAATACATTTATTTTGACTTTTCTCATGCACAAAACCTGATGGTCTAATTCTCTCTAGGTTTGCTACATCAATAACATTGTCTCAATGATCTCAAAGACTTCTGTAGTTGTTTGTGTTTTGATACAGTAGCTAGCAAAAAAAAATGAGGCCTAAATTTATTTCGCCAGATAATTAGATGAAAATGGACCGATTTTTATAGCCAAAGAGCTCATGACATCGTTTAGAAGCATACGTATCAACTCAGCTCACCCTGTTTGTACATTTGATCAAATTGGCTGAATGTTGATAATTTTTGAACTATTTATTTCAAGCTGAACAGGGTGTTAAACGTATGCATAGGTCCGTGTAAATGGCATTTAATGAAATTCAGGCTCCTAAAAAGACGTAAGTTACCAACATATCAGCTACAAACGCGGATAGATCGACAGCAAAAAGATAGAATCTCTTCAAAACTAGCGAATTCGTAAGTTCAATTTAAATGTACTTAACTAAAAATTTCCAGGTTTTAACGGGATTCTTTTATAAAAAGTTCACTGAAACGAGATCAATAGGTCTTCTTTCATGAGCTTTTTCGCAAAAACAGTCCTTCTAGAGGCTAGGAATAGGGCAAATAATGTATTTCGATAAAATTATTTTCCAAAATAAAAAGATATCTCGACAATATGAAATTATCTCAATATGTGTTTCATCTTATTTCGGTTAGTTGTATTTATAAAAACTACATCGTGGGCCTTATACTATACACTGAAATTTGAATTGTGCTGTCCAAATTTTTATTTTCTGTTTAGTTTGACATACACCGGGTGTTTGGTTCATATCAAAAAAAAATATGTAATGCTCATGTTACTTCGAAGAGTATGAAAGTAATAGTATAGACCTCATTATAAATATATCCGTCAGATTGTCAATTCTAATTAATTAAGATAAAGAGCGTGTTTTGCAAAATTTGCTATAAACCAAACACTGTGTTAAGTATTAAACGGAGTGCCACAATGATGATTTAGATAAGAAAAAATGTGGCACCCAACTTCCTATTTAGACGCCCAGAATGGCGAAGTTGTATTAGTTTAACATTTGTTGATTTCTTTATACCAAAACGGTTATTTTATTGAATGTATACAAGCTGTATATATTGATATTACGATATAATTGATATACATATATACTCTAATTTATAATAATCATTCTGATTATGATGTAGATCATATAAAATATTGTGGTTTTGGTGGTACCACTCTGTGTATTACCACCAACTATGTCCTTATATTTTGCAAAACCCCGGTCCATTTTTCTGATTTTCGCCATATTTACTTAGACATAACAATTGGATTCTGAACATATTTCTGCAAACTCAATCATCAATAAAATTAAGCGACGATGTTTCTCTGAAAATTTGTTACGAATGAAATCGGTGAATATGGTGAAAAACATGTTGTAAATGTTTGAAGTAATTTATTGTAATGGCCACTTAAGGCTTGTATATGCAATATCAAAAAGCAATAACCCTACTTCTTCTGTGGACGCTTTTGAACTTAAAAATTAAGAACTATATTACTAATAAACAAGTTATTGTAAGTAATTTTAATGATCATGAAATTTTACACTATACAGTGAATGCGAATGATAAATTGAATACGTTTTAAAAAAACATTTGATAACTTGAAAAATATCAAAGTCACACATTAACTTTGATTTGGTGAGTGACTCTATGAAATTTCATTTTAAAACATGGTTTGGGGTGAAGTTTGTCTCGTAGTTTACATCCGATTGTACAGCTAGGAGTTGTAAAATAAATTGTTGTTGAACAGGCCAAGTGGACTGGAGAGTGGTCGATTTTTGAATAAATTACGCCCCTCTAGGGGTTTTCATATGTATATCTTAAACCAATGCGTTCTACAATGTAAATACATATTATTACAATTATAAGACATGAGGTTCACAACGTGCCGTGTGTGTATGTGGGAATTAAAATATAATATGGACATTGTTCAAAATATACCAACTTGTTTCATTTTAAGATTCTGTACATTCCAGTGCTGATGATATTCCGGATTGAAATAATAATATCTACGGAAATTTAGAGATTGGAATCCTAAAAATGTATATGACAATGCCAGCAATAATTAATCATTCATTTTGTTCTTTTTATAGCAAGTTGATGGTGATACTCCGAAATGGACGTTATTGGTAATGTTAAATTAATTTGTAAAAATCTCTGGCTTTGTGCATGAATAAGAAATAAATCAAATATAATATCAGCAAACGTATAAAACATGCAATTCTCCATTTTTTTCACAATATTTGTTACAGATAAACTGGAATAACAATGTTGATGAATAGTTAATTGTCTCGTTAATTGCAGCTGGCATTGACACACGTCACCACAAAAAAATAATTTCTATATAGTTGGTGACACACCACTTTTGGAGTGAAAATAATAATTATCGCTAACTCTGCACTGCAGTCTGCATTTTTGACGTCAATTAAGAATATATTAAAAAGGAAATAGAAAATAATACAGAAAATGTACCTACCTGGAATTTTTTCATAAAATCCACGAATTAAATAATCAATAGAATCAAACAAATTAAGGTAGGTATACTTGTGGTATTATAACCGAGATTATTAACGGAAGAGAATTTTCCTCGCTTCACTTTCGAAGATATTCTTATGGACGTTAGCCGTGAGACACTCTGTATTCAAGAGGAAGGGACGTATAATTCAAGGTAAGTGGTAATAATTATTATTTGCATGTTTTTCTATTCATTATGAGGAGTTATCTGGATGAGTTCGTCATTCTTCAATATATTTGTTTTATTTCCTCAAATCACCGGAAAATGATAGTATTGATTATAGTTGATATATCGAACGTACGGAGTGTTAAACACGGAACAAAGCTGTTGTAGACGTCTTGATCTAAACCGCACACATGCCTGCGATATCTTCAATGGCATGTAAGTAGTGAATTGATTGACTCCACTGCAATAACAATCAGAAAATAAAATCGATCGCCACAGATCCTCTGATATAAATTAACTTAGACCCATGACCTTCGTAAGACCAAAAGGAGCGAAGCGCGTGGTGGTCGCCTAATTCATTACTAGGTACGTAGGGTACAGTTTAAAATTCATTGTTTCATTCCTTATTATTCCGCTGCATGCCCGAAAACGGGGCGCGGATCAAGTGACTAAATGTGACGTCATTCTGCTCTTTATTATTGAACTGGATAACGGTGGGGAGACGACGCGTTATGCGGAGCTAGGCGTTATTTCCAATAATTATTCACGATCATGACAAAATTTCTTCCCAATCTCAATACTTCTTCTATTGTAGAGAAAAGTGCAAACTCTCCATTATACAGGGTGTTTCATTAATATTGCGAAAAAAAACAGGATCAGTTTCCCTGCTCAAAAATAACAAGAAAACTGCTTGTCCGGAAATGCTTCATTACTGTACTACAGGATGTTGAAATTTCAATTTTATTTTCGTTTTCTCCAAATAATTTTTGAACCAATATCGATATTTTGATAAAAATTGATGTCTGGCTTGTTTGATGTTTCTTGACATGCGAAATTCGGATTTGATCTTAATATGGCTCTAGCTTGTAGAGGGCGCCTCCTACACCTACATTTCCTGTTATATACAGTCATTATTTTTTTGTTTGTTTTTGTCCAAAAATGTCTTGTTTGTAAGGTATATACAGGGTGTTTCCTTATCTCTCTGACAAAAGAGATTGGCAGAATCCGCACCAAATTTTTTCACCAAGTTTTTTCGAATGATGTTTGTTTGCGAAATACAGTGTGTTGAAAAAATAAAATTTGATGCGTTTACTTTTTACTATCAATGACTTGCAAACAGTTCTCCAATGATATTCAGTACGCATAATAGGGGGTTTGAGTGATCACATTGTGTCCATTTCAAATCGAAAAAAATGCATTCTCTCAACATCCCGTATTTCGAAAACGAAGCGACATGCGAAAAAATTGTATAATATCCTATTTTCGTCTTGAAATTTGAGGATTTTCCCCCTTTCACCTCAAAAACTTACACCCTAGAAGTGAGAATAGTTTGCATTGGGCTGGCTTTGTTCATAGGCATTGGTAGCTCAGTTGGTAGAGCGTTGTCCTGGTATGACGAAGGTCGTGGGTTCAAATCCCGCCTGGTGCCAACTTTTCTCATTTCCCTTTCTGTCCCTACGCCACGAAAACCCCCTTCTTTACATTATTTGGACAAGGAAACTTCCTTCACATATCATTGCTAATGTTTGACTATACTATAGAATGTATATGATTGTATTTCAAAAGAACAAAGTTGTTATGGTATCTACAGAGATAAAGACAACGGGATTTGAAAGCACTGGGCCAGAAGGCTTAAAATTGAAATCGGAAACTATTGCTACAAAAGGTTTTATTGTTCAGGGGTCTTCATTTGTGGCTCAATATTGCAATCCTAAATTCCTCTCTCAGTTGTGCTGAAGTGGTAGGGATTTGAAACCTCCAGAAAAGGTATTTTTGCGGTTTTCTCAAAGAATTCAGCGTATCGAAAAAAGGCCAAATTGAGAGTAATAGGGCAATAAATTTTGCATTGGATGAGACGAAGCGCATATTTTTTGGACCATCCGCTTCCATACCAGTGCTCGTCAAAGTTGGTGAAATTTTGGAATAAACAGCATGTCCGTGGATGCGGTTAACAAGAGGACAAACACTTGGTCTAATTGAGTGCAGAATTGAATGCCATATTAGAACCCAACTGAACTCATTGGAACGATAAAGCTTTTTTTAGCAATCGATTATTATCAATTCTTAGTTGCTCACCCTGTACAAAAGTTTTTGTAACGCATAAAAGATATTTCTATCCAATAAACATAGCTGGCACCTCAAAATTGTTGGCAAGATCACAAATAACGGTAATCATTTCTTGACTTCCACTTTCCACAGGACCCAATAACTTTTATTTTAACTTTTTTAAAATTCTTGCTGTTTGTCAAATATCGGGCTGTACCAAGTTAAATCGACCACCCTGTATAGATAAGACCTTAACGTGAGTAACTTATATAGCTTGTGAGGTGAAAAATACCTTAGTTTTACCTCGGAACAAACAACAACTTAGAAGGGTCACTCTAGCGCGGCTCTTTGAACTAGCATCATCAGAAAAACGCCGGCTGAGTGCCACCGTTTTCGTGGCCGCGACATTTTTTGTCATGATACGTGACGAAAGTGACAGACAAAATATCAAATTGCCTTGACGCCAAAAGGTGCGTACAAACATAGCAACCGTGCGTGCTAAACGTACTAACGCGTTTGGTGAATTTTTACACTGGTAGCTACAGTGTCTATAACAGATTCGAGTGCATGCATTGGAATCTCAGTTATTATGAGAGATACAGGGTCGATTAAATGGTTGCAAAGTTGCGCATTTTTATGCTCAACAAAATGCCGTTTCGAAATTTGAAAAAATTCCGACTACTTCCGAAGATATCCGGAAAAAACCGAAATTTCGCAAAAACGTTATTATTATTTCCTGAGTTTATTTGAGAAGATATTGTAAAATGAATCAAACCTTCTCATTGCCACTTTTTGTCCTCTACAAGACGGCGGTATCGAATTGAAAATCTGACGTTTCGTCTTTGAGCGGCCATCATCAAGTTAATTTTTTTAAATACGGACCTGGATTTTTTATTTTATTTTTAGTTATCTTTTGACGTCCTTGAGGCATTGAGGTAGTTAGATGAGGGTGTAGAGCAATGGGTTGCCTTAGCAACTTCAATATTTACAATAATTTTTCACCTATTATTGTTATTTTCAAAATTTTGTTAAAATGGCAATATTCTTGAACACTTGCAGGAATCAATCCAGATTTTTAAAGGTTTTTTTTTATTTTCGATATCATTTGTGGATTAAATCAAATTTCATCACATGTATATCGTTATTGGATGTTATTTCGACTTTGGTTCGGTCAATTAGGCTTGTTTCGTTGTGCATGTTCTCTCATAAGAATAACGTGTCGAATAAAGATGGATTATTGAACCAAACTATGAGCTAGGGAGAAAAGGGTTGCCTAACTAATTTTGTCTGGTATTATTTTTCAAATGAGTATTTTTTCGACGATTGCGATACCTCAATACATCAAGGACGTCAAAAGATAATTGAAAATACAATAAAAAATCCAGGTACGTTTTTAAAAAAATGAACTTGATGATGGCCGCTTAAAGACGAAACGTCAGATTTTTAATTTGATACCGCCATCTTGTTGAGGAGAAAAAGTGGCACTGAGAAAGTGTAATTCATTTTACAATATCTTCCCAAATAAACTCAGGAAATAATAATAACGTTTTTGCGAAATTTCGATTTTTTTTGAATATCTTCGGAAGTAGTTGACATTTTTTAAATTTCAACACGGCATTTCTTTGAGCATAAAAATGTGCAACTTTGCAACCATTTAACCGACCCTGTACCTCTTTTAATAAATGAGATCCCCATGCATGCACTCGAATCTGTGGCACCCTAGATACTAGACTGGTAGCCATCAGTTACAAAAATCAATCTGCATTACACTATCCTACACCGAAATGACGAACACACCTATGTCGGTTTTTGTTCAGTTTCATAGAGTACCGAGTACCCAAGTGAAGACCACTTTCTATAATTTGATCAATACAAAATTTGAATTACAGTCTTGATAGAAAACTAGAATAAACGACAATAATTGGAGGAAAGAGCTTCATGAAATGACGTGGGGAGAAAATTAAGTAGATCAGTTCAGAAGCTTTTAAGAAAAATCACCTACTTTTTTTCTAGATACAAAATTCATAAGTTCAACCGAGGTTCAACCACCAACTGCTCTGCAAGGGGTACCTACGTTGTTTTTATAGTTCATCAGCACCCAACTGATGAAAAAAAATAATCAAAAATACTTGTCTATTATATGAAACAGATATTAAAGTATCACATATTTGTTCAGAAATTTATTCAGAAGGTATTTCAATATACTCATTTCCTTACCTTACCCACTAAATTGATAATATATTCTGTGCTTTTAAAGTTGCGCAAATAATAAACAGGGACTTCACTATTGCAGCTCCTCGTCTTGAATAAAGGCAATTTATTTTGATGAGAGTTGCTCCCTCCATTTTTTTTCGGCGCAGACTTATAATAAAATAGGTAGATTTGTCCAGCGATGGTCTACCCCAAGAGGGCAAATATACCAAAAATATATTTTTTTGGCAAAACGTAATTCTTTATAAAAATACCTATTTATTACTTAAAAAAAAAATACAACTATTCTTGATGAAAACAATATTCATTGTTATCATGATAACAGAAACCAATCCAATATACATTGTGTCCCAGATTCGCTTCTCTATACAGGGATCTTGGCTCCTATTATACCTACAGCAAAGGTTAAATGAAGAAAGTTTTAGAGAAAACTTAGTGCATTCGATATCCGGTTTAAGATTTGCGATCGATAAATTGGTTTTGGAAATATCGGTGAAAAACCGAAAATGGCGGATTTTGTTTTTTGCCAGTAAATCCGAAACGGCTAATTGGACAGCTATGAAAATGTGACATTATCGGGACACTTTTTTAAGACGAATAAAATGGTGTGTATGACATGTCTCAATCGTCTTTTGTTTTCCCGCAACCCGCCTCAACTTTTATTTTTCTTATTGCCGCCATATTGGATTTTTCGATTTTTGGAAAGAGTGTAAAATCTCCAGTCTAGTGATGTCTCACAAGTGCATAAAAGATTCAAGTATCTTCGGAATATCACATTTCGTAGTTAGGACTCAATCTTTCCTAAGGAGGCCATGATTTATTTGACAGAAAACTGGTTTATAAGTCAAATCCTAGGAGGCTCTGATATGTCGTTCAATAATTCTGCCGAAAGATGTCCAGTGTATCCAGTGTGAAAGTTGTGTTCACGTAAATAGTAGTACGCTTCTCTGTCATTGAAATAATAAATCTGATAAACAAATTGTCGAAACCTATTAAAAATGCCCGGTGTTCCCTATTCGAATGAAGAAAAGTTGGATATGTTAGCGCTGTACTTGCAGTCACAGAGAAATGCCGACATTTCCTCAGCAAGGTATTTGGAGATGTACCCCGAACGACGGCAGCCTCATAAAACCCAATCCAGAAAAATGGTTGTTAATTTGATCAACTTTGGGGCCTTCGAACAACCTAGGAGCGGATACAACATTGAAAATTAAAATCGCAACAGAAACATTTTACAAGCTGTCAACGAAGACCCTAGTAAATCGGTAAGAACTGTAGAACGGGAAATTGGTGTGTCAAGTAGTTCAAGGACTTAAAGAAACTGATTTTCCAAGACGAATGCGCTTCTGTGAGTGGTATACAAGGGAGTGTAATGACAATCCCGATTTTGTAAATCATCTCTTGTGGTCCGATGAAAGTAGGTTTATGAATTGTGGAGTTTTTATTAAGCACAACACTCATCATTGGGCTGTGGAAAACCGTCACGAAGTGGCAGTGAGACGTCTACAGACCAGATTTGGGTTTAACGTTTGGTGTGGGGTCATTGGTTATTTAATGCAACTTACCTTTCTCAATTGGGCAACTATCAATCAATCATTTCAGGAAATCGACTTATAGGACATTCCTGGTTTCAACAGGATGGATGTCCGGCTCACAACATTATTCAAGTCAGGAACTTCTTGATAGAGCAGTTTGAGGAAAGGATCATTTCATTAAATGGTACAATACCCTGTCCTTCTAGATCCCCCGACCTTTCGCCCTTGGATTTTTATCTCTGGGGTCATACAAAGAATGAGGTCTATGAATTTGATCCTCCTGCGACTATGGAAATCCTGAGACAAAGAGTTTTTGACACATTTACAAATATCAACAGAAACATTCTTGCGAGGGTTGTACGAAAAACAATTACCTATTGTCAAAAATGCCTCGATGCAAATGGACGTCATTTTGCAAACTTGTAAATCAATACCGAGACAATTGAGAACACGTTACAGTATTTTCATTTTCAATATATTTGTATCTACCTGTTATTCAAAAGCTTAAGTGTTGATTGAATAAACAATGATTTTTCTGACTTTTTATTCAATACACTCATAGACTCGTTGAGAAGTCATTATTTACGTCCATGTTCTATTGAAAATTGAATGAGTTTAACACGTTCGCTACACAACAAATAAGGTGACCTTAGGTTGATACAGAACCTATTAATGATGTTTTGCGACAAATAAATCATGGCCTTAGAAAAGTTTGAGTCCCAGCTACGAAGTGTGATATTTCGATGATACTTGAATCTTTAATGCACTTGTGGGACATCACTGGACTGGAAATTTTACACTTTTTCCAAAAATCGAAAAATCCAATATGGCGGCCATAAGAAAAATGAAAGTTGAGGCGGGTTGCGGAAAAACAAAAGGCGATTGAGACATGTCATACACACCATTTTTTTCGTCTTAAAAAAGTGTAGGGGAGACCGGGGCTAGTTGACTTATGGGGTAAGTCGACTAACTCCCTGTAGTTTCTGTTTAATCCAATAGAAAGCGCCACGATCGCGATCTTCATAGTCATTGTCATTGGATCCGCCATTAGACGTATTGCTTTGATGAACGTTCGTGTTATGTGCCAGTGAGAACAATTAATCGATATTCATCGCTGGTAAGTAATGATTTTTGTGCTGATAAATTATGAATTATTGTTCTATGGGTTCAGTTTTATACGTTTCTATATATATTTTTTAAAAGTGCCATTAATTTACTATGATTTGATGTATTTAATTTGTACGAATATTTGCGTGCTCTTTTGTTGCGACCGTTCAATTATCGTTACCACATACGGGGCTTCTTGACTAACCACATGTGGGGTTAGTTGACTGATATTAGTCAACTAACCCCAGGGCATTTACGCATTCATTTGGATGGTACAAAATACCGGAAAATAGGTTTTCTTTTGGATTTTACCAACAACGTTTGTTAAGAAAGGTACAGGAAGCTACTGAATTGTAGCTGCGATGTTGCTAGATGTTTCCATTGTGCTCAAAATTCCATACATTTTGAAATTAGCTTGAAGCCAAATCACTTAGTCACTAGTGTTCATATTAAATTTAGTTTTATTTCGTTTTAGTTAGTTTTAGTTCGAAGTGATTTGCGAATTTTAGACACTGTTAATCTTTTATGATTGCCTACTACAATATCTTCTTTGTTACAGGCACAATCATGCGAACTTACAAGCGAAAAACTGACAAAGGCAAAACACCAGCAGATATAGTTTTAAGGGCAGTCCGAATAGTCATAAATGAAGGAAGAAGTGTTAACAGTGTTGCCAAAGACTTTTTAATCCCTCAAAAAACACTCCACCGCTACGTCATAAAAGCCAGAAAACACAATGATACTCACAATGAAATCAAATTGGAACGGGTTGGATATTTCAATAGGCGTCAAGTTTTTTCTCAAGAACACGAAACTTTACTAGCTGATTAACTGAAGAGAGCCTCGGATATTTATTACGGATTAACACCTAAAGAACTCAGAAAATTTGCATTTGAATATGCCAGCTCGAATAACTTTGAGACTCCGGAAAGCTGGACAAAGAACAAAATGGCTGGTGAAGATTGGGCTGCTGCTTTCATTAAAAGAAATAATACCTTATCCTTAAGATGCCCACAGGCCACGAGTCTGTCAAGAGCAACGTCGTTCAACAAAACTAATGTGAATATGTTTTTCTTCAACTTGAAGACAGTATATAACCGCTTACACCTAGAAGCCTCAGACATATGGAACGTCGATGAAACGGGCATAACAACGGTCCAGAAGCCGGATAGGATAATTGCACGACGTGGTTTCAAGCAAATAGGAAAGCTTACGTCCGCAGAAAGAGGAACACTTGTAACTCTCACTGTCGCAGTGTCTGCTAGTGGCAACTCTATTCCGCCATTTTTCATTTTTCCACGGGTTAACTACCGTGACCATTTCATCAGAGATGGGCCTGTTGATAGCTTGGGAGATGCCAATCCATCTGGTTGAATGAAGGAAAAGCATTTTATCAAATTTGTTAAACATTTTATCCACCATTCAAGATGTTCAAAGGAGAGACCCGTTCTTTTAATGCTCGACAATCATGATTCCCACATTTCAATAGAAGCTTTGGATATCTGTAAGGAGAACGGTGTGACAGTTCTATCTTTTCCACCGCACTGTTCACATAAATTACAGCCGCTAGACAGAAGCGTCTACGGGCCACTCAAGAAATATTGCAATTCAGCTATTGATAATTGGATGGTTAATAATGCAGGCAAGACTTTTTCCATATACGACAATCCAGGAATTGTTAAAATGATACTACCTCTAGCTTGTACACCAGCTAATATAACAGCAGGTTTTCAAAAAACGGGAATATGTCCGTTTAATGAAAACATTTTTCCTGATAGTGAATTTTTAGCATCATACGTAACAGATAGACCTGCACCCACAAACCACGACGGAGATGAAATTCAACGACAAACTCAAATTAACGAAGAAGACCTAGTAGACGAAGAAAATGATGCTAACAGAAGAAAGGAAGCTAAAGAAGAAATTCATGGTGATGAAGAAAATGAGATTGGTGAGAATATCAACACACATCTACATACAAACCATGAAACTGAAATGGGAAATCAAAAAGACACTTTGAAAAATATATTAAGTCCTGAAGAAGTGAGACCGTTTCCAAAAGCAGGTCCAAGACAAAATCTAAGAAAGGCAAGAAAAAAGAGACAATCCGCTATATTAACCGACACGCCCATCAAGGAAGCATTGCAACAAGAGAAAGAGAAGGCAAAAAGCAAGAAATCATTATTCAAGAGAAAAAATATGACCGAGAAAAAAATAATAAAAAGTCCCAGAACAAAAGATGGTCGAAGGTTTCTTTTCCGCGAGCAAAGTCCAGTGGCATCTACATCTCGCCTCCCGACAAACTTATCTTCTTCAGAGTCAGACGACGAGACTGAGTGCCTGGTTTGCGACGAATCATATCGTAATAGCACTAGTGGTGAGAGCTGGGTGCAATGCACAAGTTGCCACAGATGGGCTCATCAAAAATGCATTCGTAGTTCCAGTCTGATTTTTTATAAGTGCATCAACTGTGACTCAGATGACGATTTCTGAGTCATCTTTATGATTATTTTTGATTATTTCATTCATCGCTTTTGTATTTTCACAAATTAAACTTTATTTTTATATCTAAGTTGTTTCTTTTTCATTAAATACCTGACAAACTTGTCAAGTCAACTAACCCCAAGATGTATGTCAACTAACCCCTTATAAGGGGTTAGTTGACTTATTTGCTCATCGTTATAAATGAGTCTATAATGTTTTTCCTGGTGGCAGTGAGCCAAAATTTTTATTTAATTCTTATACATAGATTAATGTCCTATATTTTGACACGGTATAGATCAATACAAACATTATAATACATGTGAAATAAATAAATATTTGGAAGTTTAGTCAACTAGCCCCGGTCTCCCCTACGGATAAATGGATAAATAAATAATCCGCCATTTTCGGTTTTTCGCCGATATTTCCAAAACCAATTGACCGATCACAATCCTGGAACCGAATATCGAATGCACTAAGTTTCCTCTAAAACTTTTCCCATTTAACCTTTGATGTAGGTATAATAGGAGCCAAGATCCCTGTATAGAGAAACGAATTTGGGACACACTGTATAGTTGAAAGATGACACAACACAAATAGTCTCCTGCGAAAATAAAATTACACAAATTAATAAGTCAGAATTTGATATTTTCTGAACTCAACTCAAAACGCAAATAGGTAGGTAAAGTTGGTGAGTCCGTATACAAAATCAAAATACCATATAAATGAATATTGGACATGGTACTTAATGGAGTATCATGATGAATATTAGATATTACGCCGGAGCCTAACAGCTGATCGAGTAAACACGTTATACACGTGACCCTCCTTGTGCTAGTAGCGATAGCTCCATGCACAAGTCCATGATGTTTAGAAATCACGCGGCCCGCCTTCATTGTTATAGACGGTTCTGCAATTACTAAAATTTGAGGCGTTTTATTGTGCGAATACGGTTCAACTCAGTTCAAATACATGGCATTTTCTTGCTAAACGGTGATTTTGAACCGTATTCAAAAACAAGCCGGACTGTGGTTCAAAGAGCTGTCAAATAGCACCATCTCTTTTAAGGCTTAGGGCTCTCGCACTTATCAACAGTTTGTGATGGAGTTGATTATAATTTCGCTATTCAGAACCGAACCAAATACAAGAATTCAAGTGATAAAGGGAGACTGATACTGATAACCCAATTTTCTTCTTTAATCTTTGTTGGGAAAAAGGAAAAACTCTTCAAGTTGAAATTGAATAATTTTATTTTAACTATTGATTTGAAGACCAAAAGCAAAAGGAGCAATTTCCCGTTCATTCATGGATAGAATCAAAATTGACTCAAGTTATGGTTGACACCATGAATCTTTATCTGCCTATGACATTCTGGTTTGAAACGGCCCTCTTTTTCCTGAGTATAAATCAATGACAATGACGTCAGCGCTTGAATACGGTTCAAAAATAAGAACGAATACAGTTAACAAGAAAAACCGCCTTCGATTGGTGCTGCGGGAAATTTGAATAAATGGAACCCGTTTGCACCAGGCATAAGATTATTTTTCGTTCAAAGCAACCTCTTCTTCATTAGTATATTGAACGTGTTTCTTCTCTGGATAATTGAAATATTTAAATTTGATTGAGTGGAAATGCCCGATTGAAATTTGAAAATAAACCTTCCGACATATAAAATTGTCTGGTTCGATCCCATTACCTAAGGTCTTGCATAAACTTTGTCAATAGAGAGACAAAAAGGTCGGAAAACTACGAAAAACCTCATGCCCATTTACAACTAATAAGTCTTGCTCTCTCAACTTATATAAGCATAATCAAAGGTTTTTATGGTCGGTAGTTTACCACAGTCATTAAGTCGAGTCATTTGTTGTAAAAAGAAATATACCTGATTATGATCTCCAGGCTTCCATGACAAATAATAAATTTAACTTTCACGTGCCATAGATTTCTTGAACTGCTAGTGAGGTTTTCTATTACGATCGAATACCAACAATCATGAAAAGAAAATTCGGACGTAACAATTCTCAATTCAGCTCAAAAGTATCATTTCGACCTTTGCGCCAACCACTACTGAACCACTTGGCTATGAATCCGTATATCAAGTCGGCCAAAAACATTGGCGACTATCTTTGGGTGTCCAATATGCATTGGCCATGAAGATCTCTGCAGAAACAAACAAACAAGATCCTTAGCGACGTTGCTTGTCTATTGATTTTTGGTTTTTCCAAAGTAAATAATAATATAATGTTATTTCAAAGTTTATCGATCACGTTGTTCAGCCGACCACTCTTTTGGAAAATCTTGGCCGTTTTTCCGATGAAGGTCATTGGTCAAGAGATCATGATAATAGACAAAATTCTTCATTCAGTTGAAAGGCAACGTTATCAGCACATAAGTCAACTAAGAATGGAAACAGTAAATATCCGCCCACAAGCCAAAAAGTAGCCATTTCGCCGTAAACCGCTCGAAAATAACGTGTTTCCAGTAATAAAACTCTCCAAAAAAGCCTTTTCCCGCACTAATTTCACTTTACCCCATATTTTGGCTGAAGATAAAAGCTGAGGACAATTTATACTGACGCATTCACGCAGTTAGGTCCCCTTTTCCTGTGCAGTAACTTTCCGAAGTGCTTTAATAGTATTGGATAGTATTTGGGACTCCATCAATATGATTTCACCAAGACAATGGACATTTTTTATTTGGCAAACAAACTGTTGGGATATGAATCCATGACTGACCGAATGATTCTGATCAATTCGAAAGGTTTTGCGTGTCTTTTTAAAACAATATGAGGATATTAGTGAAACTTCTCAAGGGAGTTTTATCTTGAGTATAAAATTGGGCCAAAACTTTGATCAATATTATGTCATTTTCATCCGACGTTGTTACAATGGGTGAATTTCTCTGGATACATTTTTTATTTTTATCAGTTCAACTTACATATAATATCAAACAGAAGTAAATCAAATCTGATAGAACTTTGATACTGCATCAATTACCATAGAAATGCTGCTTTTAGATACCTCGATCTATATGCCAGTTCATGTGTCGCGTAGTCAAGTCATGTTCTATTGGAGAAAGGTCTGGAGATCGAGGAGGCCACGGAAGAAGATTTATACAGGAAGCTTCAAAAAAGTCCACAGTTACACGGGCTACATGTTGTCTGGCATTGTCCTGTCTATGATGAAAAGAAGACTGCATAATATACCGCACCCCCCGCAAACACTGGAAGCTCTACGCAACAAAGTTCAGGTATCCTGGGATACCTTACCACAAGAAGACATCAACCACCTTATCGAATCGATGCCGTAACGACTCCACGAGAGGTAGCGAACAGAGGAGCATCAACACATTATTAACATTAGGGTAAAATATCTCAGTTTCTACATGATGTCTCGGGCTCAAATTCTAATCACTAACTTCTTAGTGATATGTCATCATGTTGTCAAACTACAGTGAACATTGAAGCACTTTCAACAGGTGTTGCATTTTCTATGTCACTGAGTATATAACCCCCATAAACAGGTTCAGTATCAGGAACTCAGTGGATGTGGTAAATTACCTCAAGAACATTAAGCTGCCCGAGAACTGCATCATGGTATCCTTTGATATAGTGAACCTTTTCCCAAGCCTACCCAGTGAGCAAGTCGTAAAAATGATGACACAGAACATTTTTGGTTCTACAGATAGAGAAGGAATTCTGGTACTGCTAAATCAGTGTCTTGACTTTGATTATTTCAAGTTCGACAACAAATACTATCGCCAAACCGATGGACTACCCATGGGCTCCAGTGTCTCGCCCTATCTAGCTGAACTTTTTATGTCGTGTTTTTGAGAGGGTTGATAAAATACTCTTCAGGGACCCTTTTATGTTATGGACAGGTTCTATGGATAAGTTGGAGGAATTCCTGCGGTTTTTAAATAGCATGCAGGATAGTATAGAGTGCACTATGAAAGTGGAAAAAGAAAATACAATCTCTCAAATTCATCTATAATCAACTGTGATAAGAACTCATCATACTCCATAGACAGAAAACACAATATGATAGTTCCTGCCATATATTTCAGCATAAGGTTGCAACCTTCAACTCATGCAGAGAATGTTTAGTATTCCTCGATATTCCGTGAAGTTTATAAAGGAAAGTAGCACAATTTATCAGATAGCAGCAAATAATGGATACAAAACCGATATATATGACAAACTCGTGAACAAAAACTACAAATATCTACAAAAAAATCTATTAAACCTGGAATCATCAATACCTCCAAGTTACATTGAAATCAGGTATTATGGTCTGATGTCAATTAGGATAGGAAATATTTTCAAAAACCTTTAAAACAACACAGAAATCATATACTGCTTTACCTGTAATCTGAGGCACCTATTATGCAGGGTTAAAGATAAGACTGAGACTTCTCAGAACAGGGAGTCTACGGACTTTTCTGTAAAGACTGCCCCTCAATATATGTGGGAAAAACTGGCAATCTGAGCCGGAACGCGTCGAAAATTTTGATTAAAGAACATATTTTGAAAATAGGTCGACTCCTTTCACCAAAAATATTGTTAACCGGAAAGGTTGGTACAGAACCGTGATAAATGTCGAGCGGTTCATCCATGAGAGTGATGCCCTCCTTATACCGGTCTTGTCCCGTATCTGGACTCATCAGTAAAGCAGCATGGCACCACTCACATCAATAAAACACTCGGACAATACCCTAATCTGGGTATATGTGCAGCGGCAGTTTTGGACAACCACTGCCATCTATTGGCTCGCAAATCAAATTATTACGGTTCTGTACCAACCTTTCCGTTTAACATCGATAACCGTAAAACAATGTCTCTTTAAAAATATTGTTGTTAGACACCTTATTTTAACCCTGGAATGTTTAGTTGTGTGGAATTAGTCTTCGTTTTGATGTTACTCCAGAGTTGTGCCTTTTTGGAAATTTATGACTAGAGGTAAGTTAGATTGCTCTTTTGCACGTGACTACGCATGACTAACTGGCTATTTCTTGTGAATAGATTCGATTGTTGGATCAAACCACCCTCAACATCGAGACGTACCGGCAACTCAGAACATCACTTCTGCAGGACATAACTTTAAAAAAAAACCTTTTTCAGAGGTAAAGTTGTTCACTCATAGCTTGTTTCCGTATCCTGAAAAAATCTCTTTTTCATGGTTCTTCTTTTCCCATACCCTTCGTCACATTTTTAATATACCTACCGTACGTTGGTGCTGTTCGAAATAGCCTTGTTTTTGAACTGATAACACAACCTGTCCTATAACGCCAATCCCGTGTCCAGTCGATTGACACCAGGACACCACTACAACCCAAACTAGTCGAAATCAAATAACCAATAATTGACGCCCAACAAGTGAAGTCCATGGAGATACGTGAGTCATTTGAATAAAAAGGAACGGTATATACATACTCGTATCGTTTATTTATCTTAATGAATGCACACAAAAAACATTTGTCAAGAATTCATAATTTCAATATTTGGCGTAATTTGTTCAAATTAGTTAGTGATTTTGTAAGCTTTGTAAACGTAATCGTGACCACGGGGGCGGTAACCATTTGAGTTAGGTTGGTTTAGGTTAGGTTAGGTTGCGGAGGGTACGCCCTGCCCCACAGTTTCCTGCTTCGCATTGCTTTCACTTGGAGGCCAAATAGCCCATTGTGTTCCCTTGTTTGAAGAGGTGTCCCTCCGGTCTCAACCTGCAGCCTTTCTCTTCATCGATCTAAACCATCCCATGGTTTTTACGAAGTTCAGAATTAGCACGATGTCTACATTTGCCACTTCCCCCAAGTCCTCAAGGTAGTATTGTCCCATATTCCTGAGGCGTCCTTCCTTTAGAGTTGGGCAGTGGCACAGTTAGTAGATGTTCTATCGTCTCATCCTCCTCGATGCAGTCCTTGCAGAGCTCATCAGTCCCTGATGGGTCCAATCTTCAGAGCATGGTTTCGATTTCACAGTGTCCTATGATTACTCCCACAAGGGTGCTCAGGAAGGATTTGCTCTGCTTCAGTAATTTCCCTGTTTTTTCCATATCCAAGCTCAACCACAGAGTTCTCGATGTGTTGCAATCGTTTCAATTGCTTCCCCTGTCGCTGTGTAGCTTCACCATGTTTTTGTTGACTGTATCTGCAAAAAGGTATCCGCAGTAAAGTACTTGGGAATATTCATAGGCGAACACCTTAAATGGACGAAGCATATAAGCTATCTCACCAACAAAACATTTTTATTTTTTTTTTATGGTGAAAAATTGTATTTCGATTTTAGTTTTTCTTTTTTGTAATGTGGAATTTTGAACGGCACACGAGAAGGGAAAATGGTTAATCATCATTTTGTTTTCGTTTACTAAACTCATACAGATGTTAATTCATCTAGGAGTTGGAACAACATAGTAGATTAATCTAACTATTGTTAATCTTATTTTAAAAATTGCTTGTACTTTTTAAATTAATGAAATAAATTGAAATTAAAATTAAAAAAAAATCTTTCATTAGTTTGATCGTTAGTATCGATGTATTTTCCATTTCAGCTTCGTCCTTTCTTAGTCCCAATTCCGCCAGTTCATCTGCCATCGTGATCCCTTCAATATTGCTATGTCCAGGAACCCAGCATAGAGCGAGCTTCTTGATCCCGATCCAGGACAATGCCTCACGGCAACTCATCACTACCATCGACTTTACTGTATCTGATTCTAGTAGTATTAACGCTGCCTTGCTGTCTGCATAGATTGTGACGTTAACTAACCATTTGAGTTAACTGTTATTCAATAATTATTCATATTAATATTATTTGTTCTGAAAAGCGGTACCGCTTCCGTAACCCGTTTTATATTTTCAATATTTGTGTAACCACTTGACAAGGTTGTGTTGCCATTAATCTTGTAAATTTTTGGGTAAATAAAGAGATCTGGTTGAAGAGCGACAAACCAGTTCTCATTTTCCCTGGAGTGATGCGGAATATCTATTGAAGGTTCATGGGTTCCATTTAGATCGCAAAAAGCGCTTCAAAATGAATAATCTCAACAAACATCGGATGAGCAATGTACGCGTGATGCTTCACGGAGCTCAGATCCGTACCTGCCTTTAGAAAGTATATGACTCAAAAACATAAGGTGTGATTATGAAAAGAAAATTGTCATACCGATTTGTCACACTAGAAAATCCCAGTAAAATGCATAAGCATCAAAAACTTTTTCCGTACTGTCGGACTAAAAATCACTCCACCCCATCATCTGTCATAATGGACTGAAGAACTGAATCATAAAGAAGTGAATATTACCTGATGTATAAGATTACAGATCAATAGACAAGTTATGTCTTGTCACAACGCAACGTTACTTTGATAACTTATTGGGCAGTGACTTTTCGAAAGAATTCGTTCGCTGAACGCAAACAAAAATGAAGGTTGTCGCACACTTGCCCGGTACGGCATGACAAGGCGTTATCCGACACAATTTTTCCGTCGCTTACACATTCATCTCAACAGTGGGTAGTCATGAGACAAATCACAGTTTGTTGTATAATGGTTGGTAGTAGTACCCCGGATCAAAAAGATGTACGACGACAGTGACAGAGGCAGTTCAGACGTGCACCATGAAACATTGAAATTTTTCTTGGCGACGAATGGTATTTTTTTGTTTATTTATAATGGGTACATTTGGCGATTAATTATAATTTATTATTCAAAAAAGGGGGTTCTCCTGGCACACGGATAGAAAGGGAAAAAGTTGATAGCAGGCGGGATTGGAACCCACGGCCTTCGTCATACCAGGACAACGCTCTACCAACTGAGCTTTCAATGCCTATGAGCAAAGCCAGCCCTATGCAAACCTTTCCCACTCCTAGGATCTAAGTTTTAAGGTTATGGTGAGCAACCTTCGGCGGTTACAAGCCATTGGAGATTGTTATATGGGGGTACGAAGAATCACACACATGTTCGAGGTTATTTGGGAGTCTTTTTCACCTTCAACCAAGATGCATCAACGACATATAGCGACTTTAGCAGGTATAGGGGTTGACACCTTGATCATCGAAAATAAGCATAGAATGTAAATGTAATAATTATTTGTTTAAGATATTTCAATACGTTTTGGTCGATATGACATTGGAAGCTATGAGTTTTAAACAATTCGTCATGTGTGAAAACCACCTCTTACACCTCTTTACAACAATATGTTACTATTGAAGTGTAGGTGCAGGAGGGTTGCACAGATTTGTCATGTGATCACCTATTTTTACCGTGATATACTGGATCATATGCCGATATTAAATACTGGTGAAGCATAATCGTTTGATCCCAAGAGCAAATCAATAGATCTAATTGCGCAACCCTTCACAAAAACTTATTGAAATTCGAATTTCTCGATGAGCTCATTCCATTACGAATATTCGCCATGCCTTTTTGACTAAAAGCTATCACTGATAGTGTTTCAATTTGTGGATGTAATCTCGTTTATCAAAGCTTCCAAATAAAGTTTTAATACATTTAAATTCAATTTCGAAACGATTTTTTAATGGATTCCATTATTCGCTTATTTAAATTCAGATTATTATTCAAATGTTTCATAAAGGTGAATCCATGATAAACGTTAACGTAGAATTTTTCCAAAAAGAAAATGGTAACACAATACGTGAAAATACTGTTCCTGTTAAAGTGTTGGGAATCATAAGACTGCAAGATCATCACCGTAATACAGTTATCGAGAAAGACGAGAAGCATCTAACAGAATTTTGAAATAGCCTTATCACAAATGTGGTGCTATCGAATTAAATGGGGAATACCTTTTATATGTCAAAAACTCCAATTATCATAATTTTTACTCCAATTTCAAAAAATTACACGAGCAAAAAAGATGGGGGTCTAAAAATCCTACGTCTTCTCTATTTTCCGATGTCGTGATTTTATTACGAGGAGTTTCGGAAATATTCATCAGATTCCATCATCAGGGGCTCGTTTCATTCCATCCCGAAGATCTGCTCGATGAACACTCACTAAAGACTCTTCTCAGTTCTTGAATGTCCGTCGGATAAATAAGGGAAGAATTCGGGTCATCTTTCTAAAAAAAAAAACGTTAAACCATGAACCTGCTACTGTCCAGTAAAAATAGTTCATCTGGAATTAGATCCGTAAAGGATGAACGCTCATTTTCTCTTGTCAATTGTTTTTTGTTGCTCAAGAAACATTCTGTTAGTTTTCTGAATTCAATCCGATTGGTATAGTACTTCTCTTTAGCGAACGCTACAGTTTTTCTATAAAGATGTCTTTATTTTCTGTGATAATCCATATACGACAGTTCATTCAGAAAATTATTGCTGTCGTAAAACAATTTAACATTTCTAGGACTCTTAATCTTCCCAGCCTTTTGTGGATGACTTTTGCATGATCGTGTATTCGGACAGTATCAATGAACGCTTCATGATTGGAGACTCCAGCTTTAAAAACTGCACCCGATAACCTATCTTCATCAAAGCTCATGAAAAAATGGTCGAGCAACGACTCTGTTGTTGATGCGATGCAGGCTGTGCTCTTGACATACATGTAGTTAGTTAAAGCACTGAAGCAAATTTGCTGGTAACGTGATTACCACCGAGATAGTTTATATTAAAATAACCGGACAAAACAATGTTTCAATTTTTGTTGTGTGGTACTTGAATCTCGGCACATCTTGTGAAGACGAAAACAGAAGAATACCCTGGAAGTATATCCCATGAAAATTGTGACAACCGAGAAGCACTGAGGAAATTGGCGATTTCCAGTCTGCGTTGCACCTCTTCATTTGTGATGTGTCCCTGTTATTTTGTGCATTCTATGGTAGGTCCACATCTCGAAAGCTTCCAATTTATTGATGGTTATTGCTTTGAGTGTCCATATTTCGGCTCCATACAAGAGAGTTGGACAGACGTAGCAGTACTCTCGTACCCATTCCGCCCTTGCAACCAAATTGATCACCTCCAATATTCGCTTCACATTTGCGAGAGATGCAGTTGAGAATTACTCTCAGCAGAACCTCTAGAGCATGGCTCATCAAACTTATCAGTCGGAAATCTCCCAAATGTAGAGAGGGAAAAGGGTGTAAGGCCATACGTCATCCAGTTTTTTCCAAAAACCAAGGCCTACTAGAGCATATTTAGAGGCTGAAAAATCCAGAAATCATATTAGCGATTTTTTTAGAGAAAATCTGCCTACGCCACTGGATTATCCCCTGGAATGGATCTTTAACAAATTTAATGAAAAAATATCAAATTCAAAAGTATTACATATTTTTGCGTGTATTGTTTTTTCTTTTTTTTATCACTCTCGTATGTTTGTTTTCATTGTATTTTGACATGAGAATGTCTATTAAATGTTTATATTTATTTATTTTTTTCCAATAGATTTGCTATCGCAAGAGTTTCGAGGTGAACTTCTTGGTGCATAAGAAAATTAATCGTCAATTTTCAATACTTTTTCATGAAATTTGGTACAGATCAATTCCAGGGTATGACGAATCCAGTGGCGTATACAGATTTTTTCTAAAAAAATTGCAAATATGTTTTCTGGATTTTTCAGCCTCTAAATATGCTCTAGTGGGCCTTGGTTTTTGGAAAAAACTGGGCGAAGTATGGCCTAAAAATAAACCTCTCCACTCAAACGCTCGGACACATCAATTTTTATTTGTGGTTGCGGTTTTTTTCATGACCAATACATGCATACCGAGTGAACCAAAAATAAGTTATGACAACCAACTTCTTTATTTCAAATGGAAACATTTATTTTATATTTCATTTTTGAATTTTGCCCGAAATTCTGTATATTTCATGCAAATCCCTGATATGAATTATTTAAAAACTGGTTGTTATGTTAATTCAGCAACGTGAATGAGTGATAACCAACTTAAAAAAACATTATGGCGTAGTAACCTATTGTTTATATTGCTGCATCTTGGCTGTTAATATTAAAATAGGTAACTAACGCGATTCTATTATCTGAGTTGCTTATTTACTATTTGTTTTTATTGCTAATTGGACATCCAATTCAATTATTGAACTAAGACCAACCGCATTCAAAAATAAAAATCGACGTGTCCGAGCGTTTTTCATTCAAAATAGATTTGTTCCATATTTTAGCTGGTCACTGTATAAAACAATCTAACAAGATATTAACCTGACATAAGTATTCTCGAGATGTACAGCCGGTTGCAAAAAAAAAGCTGATACGAGGTGAATTGACTTTTTTTTTCATTCTAAACAGTCAGTATACATTTTCAGGATGACATCACAATCTGACTTAAAACTGTGAATATCACTCTAACGGGTTATGTTGAGAGTATCAGAAAATATGGTGGATATACCATAATTTAACATGTTTGTGCTAAATTTTGCTGCTTTTGATTCTTATATTGGCTTTTCTTTATGTTTATTCGGTTCTAATTGACAATTTTCCAATTTGACACCGGCAATTTTAGTTACATGACGACATGGTTGTTTAGAATATACTGCTCAGATTTGAAAAAATAAGTGGTTGAAAGCACAATGTGGCCTATGATTGAACATTCACGTCAGGTCAGCGTATACGTTAAGATTGTTAATGCAACAGCGTCACCATGGTGAAATGGATACGTTGAGTTAACGTAAACGTTCAATCATAGCCCCCATTATTATTAAACTTGATGGATGTCCTACAGTTTTGGATAATTTTTTTTCCTACAAGTCACGTTAATTAAACTTTTGTCAATATCTATCTCAGATGCTCATCCATTGGCAACATTCACCTAAGTCAATATTATCAAACTTCTGCCTCCACCTAGTGATACAAAAAGTGCCTAATTTCTGGGACAGGATAAAAACGCAATGACCTTGTGTTGACATTATAAGTAGGTTTATTTCCATAACCATTCCTAAACCCTTAAAAATCAACTGAACTTTAAATAATTTACATGTTTGGCAGAAATAAATCATGGTCAACACTCTAGTTATACCAATAATATGATGTATTTTGAGAAGATAACTCTTGATACATCCATTCTAAAAATCTCAGCAAGTCTTGAATCGGATGAACATTTAGCAGTTGAACGTGCACTTTATGACACATGCTACATATATTCATGTTGAAATCAAGTCGATTTGGATGATTGTTGACAAATCATTGGCAATAATGTACTCCAAGCTGCTCTCTTTTATCACGTCATACTAAGGATGTATCATGGGAAAAGAATGCATTGCATATTGTCACGATAGGCGTGAGATTTGGTCTTCGTCTGGACCTTCACACTTATCGAGCTCTAGGAACGTAGCGCCAGGTAGAAGGAAAACTTCGTAGAGTTGTGAAGTAATAGCATGTATCCACCAATATATTCTTTTACCAGCATAACAACAGTGGGAAGGGCATGTTTTATTGTTGATTCCTGCAGGGAGTGACGCGTAGCGGAGTCAAGTTATGGTGGGCAAGGTTTTAAGGTGAGAGGGCTTCTAGTCTTGCGACTGACACTGCTCGTGAGAAGGAAGATCGGAGTAAATCACGTTTCTTCCAACCTTTTGAATAGCGTTTCGGGCTTTTATTTATACCAGAAAATTTTAGGCATGACCTGGTTGTGCGTCGTTTGTTTGAGTGGGTTGATTTACTCGGTGCTGCCTTGATACGTTGCATATACCTACGTCCAATAAGAAAAGCGACCTCAATATAGATCTCTTTGAAATCACATAATGATGTCGCAACAACCATTATCCATGCATGACCCCCGGGCCAAACGTAACCACCACTGATACCAAAACGTTCCAGGTTTGCCAGGTTTGTGTGAATGACAAAATAGTCATTCACACACACCAAAGTTATGATCAGATAACAGAACACCGCTAGCACAGCGTTTCGTTGATACAGCCATACACAAATTGATTATCCATTGCTAAGACTATCAATTTGGCCAAAACATAACTGTAAAAAAGTTCCAAAGATCTTTGATGGCGTCTACGGAACAACAAAAGCCGATTTCAAACTGGAGAGAGTTACTGAACCCAATGGCAATTTATGCTACATCCACGGGACCCAGAAGACGAATGGAGAAATATTTTTTCAGATACGCGATCACCTGGAGAACGTTTCATTTCTTTTATCCAACCGAGCTTCCAACTTGTTCATTGTCTGTAGGGTAAACGGGCACAAGTTTGTGTTGGATTGATAGGAATACCACCAAAAAATGGTTATTGGACAGTTGATAGGGAGGCTGTTATACTAAGAGCATATTAGTGTACCTTCATCATATAGGTATCACTTTCTATCGTCTTCAAATCAAGGTATTTTCATCAGCTGATTCTCCTTCAGTAGTACATCCATATAGGTAATTGCCGTACGATTTATTTGCTCATAACTTGAAGAGTTGGAGATTTGCAATACTTGGATGTTTTTATTTGAAATAGTTATCATAGGTAGGTTAAACTACAATGTTGTTTCCCTTTGTAAATCTAGTTTTTCCGGGTATGCAGCCATTTCTCTTTATGATAAACCGTTTTGTACCTTGATACATCGGCACAACCCGTTCCTTGAAACGTTTATTCAGAAAGTTATTTTTTTTTCAGAATGATGCGAGTATGCCGCGAAGTAAGAGAGAAAAAAAATATATCCTCTCGATCCAGGTTTTCTAAAAAATACTCTAGAAGCTGCTAATTGCACTAATCAAGGTAAAAAATTTGCTATGGAGAAGCAGCAAAAGTGTTCCATATCAACCTTGCAACACTTTCAAGAGACGTTGACTATGAATACACTGCAAATTACACTGTCAAGCAAGTGTTTTCTTGTACAGAGGAAAATAGTGTCGTGGGCTATATTCAAAAATTCGCAAAATGCAGTATGGTTTGTCAAATGAAAGGAGTTGCTGTAACAACCAAATAATTATTCATCTAGCTGGGACAAGAATAGAATCTCTGTGTCTTCATAATCATACATCGGGAGAAATTGTCAATAAGAAATCCAAAAGTTTCAAGCTTGAGCAGTTCCACAAGTTTCAACAGAAAACATGTGGATGATCTCTTTCTTCCAAAGGCTACGACTGTGAACGTTTATACAACTTTGGACCAATTCCCCTCCACAAAATATGGAATTTAGACGAAACGGAACTCAGCACGATGCAAGCGCAATCAAAAATTGTATCACCTGTAGAAATAGAGCATCTTGGTAGTGCGACATCGACGGAAAGAGGGTCGTTAGTGATGTTGACCCATTGGAAACTTCATTCCGCCAATGCTGATCAGGAAAATTAACTAGCTTGACAACAACTGTCCTCTGACAACACACCTCATATGTTTTGTTAAATCAAACATAGCGCGTTCGCCACAATGTCACCTTCTCAAATGTTGTTCTGTCCCAGAACAGCGTGGGTGCCAGCATATGGAGCCAATCTATTGTAATGAACAACCCGAGGTTTTCCATTCGGTGCTCTCTTGACTCGGTAGATCAAGTCGTTGATTTTCTTCACGACAGTGTACGGCCCTTCCCAATGTTGTTGTAGCTTTGGTGATAGTCCACGTTTACGTCTCGAATTGAACAACCAAACTTGGCTACCTTTTTGATACCCACCATCCCCACTAGCCTTGATGTCGTATCTACTCTTCATCCGGTCACTGTCTATCTGAATAGCAGAACGGACCTCATTATGAATTCTGTCCATCCGGAGCCTCAACTCTGAAACGTAATCTTCTCCGGTTAGGTCTTCATGAGGTTTCAATCCAAATAATAGGTCACATGGCAGTGTCATTTCTCCTCCAAAAAAAGACTTTGGCTGGAGTCTGGCCGGTGGTTTCGTGTACCGCCGATCTGTATGCCATTAGGAAAAACGGAAGGTATCTGTCCCAATCTCGCTGGTGTCCTGATACCATTTTGGATAAATACTTCTCCATGGTTCTATTCATCCTCTCAACCATACCATCAGATTGAGGATGTGAGGGGATAGTCCTCGTTTTTCAGATACCAAGAACCTCACACATGTTCTTGAAAAGTCCGCTCTCGAAATTCCGGCCCTGATTGGAGTGTAGTTCTAGTGGTACGCCAAATCGACTGACAAGTTCTTTAACCAAAACTTCCGCTACGGTAGCAGCCTCTTGATTTGGTGATGCATATCGGCCATCTTCCATTCACGGAATATTTTCAGGTCCCGGACTTTCTCCTGATCTCGCACGAGTCTCTCAGGCATCCACTGATCCGCTACGACTGTGGTCTTCAAAGTTCCAGTGAATTTTTCTTCGAGTCGTGTGCAATGCGTACAATTTAGTGAGCAAGGTCTCCGTGACAACGCGTCAGCGTTCCGATGACTGTTTCCGGGCCGATGCTCTACATCAAAATCGTACTCCTGCAGTCGCTCGATCCACCTGGCCACCTGCCCTTTCGGATTCTTAAATCGCAGCAACTATCTTAAGGCAGCGTGATCCGTTCTTAGCAAGAACTTTCTTCCATACAGAAACTTATAAAAATGTTCCATAGATTTCACAACGGCCAAAAGTTCTCTTCTGGTCACGCAATAATTTCGTTCAGGCTTCGATAGGACCTTGCTGAAGTATCCGATAACTTTTTCGCAACCATCTTGAATTGGCGATAGCACCCCTCCGAGTCCCACATTGCTAGCATCGGTGTTCAGGATGAACTTCCCTGCCGGCATTGGATAACTCAAAATGGGTGTTCTAGTCAAACAGTTTTTAAGTTCCTTGAAGGAATCCTCACAGTCGGCATCCCAGCAGTACGACTTATTTTCTTCCGTGAGTCGGGTCAACAGTTTAGCAATGTAAGCAAAACCCGGAACATAACGACGATAATAGGTGCATAAACCCAGAAAACTTATCTGATGTTTGTCTACCGGTACCGGCCATGTCTGTATCGCTTTGGTTTTCTCCTTGCCCACAACAATGATGTCATCTTAGTACACCAAGCATGTTTTCCAGGAGAGTCCCCTCAACACAGAATCCATGAGTCTCTCAAATGTTGCTGCCGATAATCCACACAGAAACGCGTCGTGCCATCCTTTTTCTTCACTCGGACCACCGGTGACGCCCACGAGCTGTTGGATGGTTCAATTACCCCGTCACTCTCCATTTCTTCGATCATCTTCTCAGCTACTTCACGCTTTTTGAAGGGCAGCCTGCACGCAGCTTGTCGAATGGGGTTGGCGTCGCTGGTGTTGATTTTGTGCGTCACGACATTGGTTCCCCCTTCAAGAGCACACGGAACATCAAATAAACTCTGGTAGCGGCAGATTAACCCTCGCACTTCCTTTCTCCGCGATTGTGTAAAATGTTGAAATGCAGAACGCATCATTCCATCCAGTTGCTCATCAACATTACCGACAGCATTGTTTGGACTTTCCATATGACGAACAATGAAGGCTACAGGGAAACATTCTCTGGGGTTGACTCCTTTCTTCAACGTGACGGGGTGAAGGTTCACGTTCATCACCCGAACTGTTATTCTTTCAGCCGCCGAAACCACTTTCTTTGCTATCAACACTCCTCGGCCTATCTCGTTGTCATCGTTCCCGGGTTCGAGCTGCACCAGATAACCTTCCGAAATATAATTTTCTATTGAAGCCGTTACCAAACACTCACTTCTTCCCGGTACAATGACATCTTCAGAAAGAGCTACCGGAAGACGGACGTCCTCACGCTTATGAAGAACCAGCTCTTCTGCACCAACCCTCAAAATTTCAGTCCTGAGATTCAGCTCAAAGCCGTGCTTGGTCATTACGTCCATTACCAAAATAAACCCCTCTTCAATATCAGCAATTAACACATCATGAAAAAATTCAACCTCTCCGATTTTGAGGGCTACTTGCTTCTCTCAGTAAATCGTAGCAACATCTCCTGTAGCCCTGCAAAATCTCCAGTTAGTTGCTTTCAAATTTTGGCGTTGTTTTAGAAAATCTGGTCGCATAATGGTTTTTGTTGCGCCGGTGTCCAGCAACAGGGCGTGATGACGCCCATCGACGAGGCCATCAACAAACACGCTAACGACGCATCCTCTTATAGAAGCAATCCGTACATTCGATGGGGCGCGTGGATGTTGGCGGATCGCTCCTTGCTCCTCATGGTCGACCCGTCTTAGTTTAACGGTAGCGACGATACCATATTGTTACTCGCAGAGGCCTGCACCTGGTTTTTGCATTGACTCCGTAGATGCCCCAATTCCACGCAGTTCCAGCAACGAATTGTTCTCTTCTTTGTTATCAGTGCCTCCTTCATCTCTTTCAATTCTCTGACCAGCTGCACCATCGCATTATTTGAAGCAGTCTCGGAACGATCGTCCTCCTCGAATAATCGTACATGCACTTGTCCCCTTGACGCTTCTTTTGCGGCCTCAAACTTTAGCGCATGAG
This sequence comes from Orchestes rusci, assembly GCA_958502075.1. Taxonomy (NCBI): domain Eukaryota; kingdom Metazoa; phylum Arthropoda; class Insecta; order Coleoptera; family Curculionidae; genus Orchestes; species Orchestes rusci. The sequence continues at coordinate 9,686,442 of OY293312.1, forward strand.
TCAATGCATCTGTCAAAATCTTAGGACGCGCCATTCTGACATGTTGCTGTGCCTCTACGTCTCGCAGTCCGTTGACATTGTTCTGCACGGCCACACAATCAAAAACGTTCTCTGGTACCCTTGGATAGGCTATGCGAACGAGCCGTGCAACGTCGCTTTCAAACTCTTGGAGGCTCTCTGTGGTCTTTTGTCGGCGATTCTTCAGCCGCATCTGATACATGTACTCAAGATGTTCCTGCCCGTAGCGCATTCCCAATCTTCTCACTAACTGCTGATAGTCACCCAACATGTCGACTGGCAGGGTCTGGAGAATCTTACTAGCGTCTCCCCGTAGAGCAACTATGAGGTTGGTGGTCCTCTCCTCATCCGTCCATCTATTACTTCTGGAAGCCGCCTCGAACTGCTTGTGATAGTTATGCCAGGAAGATTTTCCATCAAAGGTAGGTGGCTTTACACGGGTCGTTGATGTTGACACTTCTTTGTTGACATCTATGCTGACATCGTCTGCAGAATGACAACTGCCACCAGCCCTGTCCTTGTAGAATGCTGGTATTTTCTTGGAATTTCTTTTCAAGGTTATCCAATTCAAAGTCCATTACTTTCTCAAGCTTCTCAGCAGTCACCTTCATACTCAACTCCAGATTTTTGAGATTCTCTTTCATGCTCAAGATGTCAAACACGAAGCTTTCTGGATCTTTCCCACATTCCAGCAGATTCTTCCGTAACCGTTTCATCAAAATAGCCTTCTTACCGGTGCTATCCAAGTCTCGCTCTTCAAGCTCATTCAGCAGCTCTTTTACTGATAGCTGGTCCTGCTTCTTTAGCGCTATGACAGTCACTTTTCCAAACACTAATAATCCCACACCTGACACCAATTGTACCGTTTTAATTTCTAAAAACCAGAATTACAGTTTGGAAACTTAACTAGCTTGACAACAACTGTCGTCTGACACACACCACAATATTATGGTGCACTCTCTGGAATTGTTGGTACTGCATCATCTTCAGAATGGTCTAACGAGAGCATTTTTCCAAAAAAGATGATTTTATTGAGACCGCGATAAAGGCAATTAGTTCATTCCAGACAGTCCAGTCTTAATTTCGACGGTTCCAAGTCAGTTACTCTAAAAGCGCATGCAGGATCAAACACAAACACAAGATACATAAAGAGAATCTCAAGCAAGAACATCAGCAGCTTTTTGAACCCCATTTCTCCATATTTAACTTTTCAAATATTGCAGCGACTGCTACAACTGAAATTGGAGAACAATCAGGAGAACTACAAAAAGAACCATCAGCAGTACCTCCAACCACACAGCATGCTTCAACACCAGCGAGAACCGGTAGTAAGAAGCTATATTAAATTAGCTCTTTTTATCATCCAGAAGAGGGCTATTAGATGAGATTTATTGCAGAAAGAGACCCATGTAGACCCATTTTTGAACGTTTGGGAATCCTCACACTGACATGCATATACCTTGAGAGCTCATGCTTAGTCTTTTCAAGAAAAAACAAGTTGTGGAGAGGCGATCATGGATACAATACACGCCGGAATAACTCTCTTCATCTTCCAATCCCTCATTCGACGTTCATCAAAAACTCGATCCTGCCGATAGAAATCAGAGTTCTTCAGTCTCTTCCTAGATTTGAAAAAACCTTGAAAACCCAACTGGCAAATAAGGCATACTATAACCTTGAGGATTTTTTTTCGGATAGACTATTGCTTCCACTGTCCTATTGTCTTGTCTATTTTATACTTCTTAACGTAATTAGTGTTACTAGTGCTCAAATACCAAAATGTCCATATTTGCTATTTTTTCCTGTGAATCAGAATACATTTTTTTTACCTATGCTTTGTCTATGAAACATGGTTTTCAACAATAAATCTGATTTGATTTGATTTGGAGCTTTGAATACCCAGAAGAAGAACTATCTAGAGAAAAAAAAGGAAAAAAGATGTGGAAAAACAAGATTCAGACTGTTACCAAAGATTTATTGGCAAAAGAAAAACACGCATCAACAGCCATGACGAAATATTTCTCGTATCAACTGATCCGAATAAACTATCATTTTCTAATAATTGTTTTTTTGGTTGATTGGTGTGTTTAAAGGGTATATTGGGCCTGTCCCAAGGTACAAGACCATCCTGTACATTAGAACAATTCTTGTTCTAGAGCACACTTAAGAATTGATGTTTGAGGAATTTCCATCTTTTTAATTTGAATGAGTATCGATCTAGTGGAAAATGCCCTTGAAATACCTTCCCAATCAACAGTCAGTCAATCTTGAATGTCCAATTATCGTCCTACTTCAGGGACGTTTCTTATTATAATTCTAGCCGACTCTTACCACAGTGAGAAATGAAACTTGGATTTTCACAGAATTGAACACATTTGGGATTTCGAAGATCATATTATTGGAGTTGTATGTATTCGGAGTAGAGAAAAGCATGAATCCATATATTTTTCACCAAACTCACCGATTTTTCTAGATTTTTTTCCTTGTCAAAAATCTTGAAATGGGAAAAATTCTGATAATATAAGTAACGCCTGCTATCGGCATTCATAGAGCATTTCGCTTTCTCGCAGCTGTGCTGTGCTGCCTTTTTGTCGCGTTATATTGAAACGATATACTGACGTTTCTTTTATAAATCAGATTTTTTATCTGTGGATGTCAGAAATGGCATATCATAATAATCTTGGTCATCAAGTTCAAACATGCGTATATACATCAATACTTTCAGTTTCTTGAGAAGAGCATAATGATTGTCAATAAAATATCACTTAAATTGATTCAAATCATATCAAACGCAGTGATCAATCTCTATTTATTTCATGATAAAGTTCCATGAAACGAAGGCATGGGAGGTGGGGAAACAATAACCAACTGGAAAGGAATCATAATTAACTCAAATCAAGTCACTTATTTTGTTTTGGAAAATCTTGACGCCTCATCGGAAAATATCCTTTTTTTAAATTTCACAATGTTATCATCATTTGTGATGAAAAATGATTGAGGTGGGGGAGAGACCAATAAAAGTGGAGTGAAAAAGCCTGTAAAAGTCGCTTCCTTCTTGAATAAAAATAAATCGACTTAGAACCAGATGAAACCTCACCTAATCACCATTTTGTTTATTGTACATACGAAATGAGCGATTATGACTTTTTTAAGTGGAACCGAGTTTCGAAAAATCGAAAAAACGTGGAAAACTGCGAAAATAAAAAAAAACTTTTTCTCCGCCGTCATGGAATCTCCAGAGTTTTAATAATTATACGTATTTGTGAAAAATTGTGTCTACTTCAATTTGGCGTTGCATAGTTATCATCAAAAAATGCTTAGTTTTCGAGTTATCCTCAAAAAACTAGAAAAAGTACCGAAACTTTGAGGTTTTCTGCAATTTTCGTTGTGCAGACGATGCCTGACGATGTAGCAAACTACAGATTCGGATTCAGCAGACCAGATAACATGATATTGAATCAGTGAAGAAAAACTTCCACATTTTTGTCCTGCGAAAATCCTTTGCTTAATGGAGTAATTGTAAAATAGATGAATATTTGTTCAATAATACATCATCAATGTGGTGAGGAGTAATGCGGAGATGACAATGGATCTCTTCAGAATAATACAGAGCACCAGAAAAATAAAACATCATACAAGTAATGCAAAGACCCGCAAACATCGACTTGGAGGGATGATTTTCCTCAAGAATGTTCTTGGGACATCAAATTTGAAATTATCCGAAACAACTATTATTGTATTTTCTATATACTTCCATACAAAAATCCACCCAAGAGAAAGTTTTATGTCTCATGACCTCGATATAAACATCGAAAATCAGAACAAAAAACACATCACAAATCCAATCAAATTAATGGTCTCAAAATAAAGCCCCGTTAAATTCGATCATGCAATTTACAATAAATAGCAATAAAGTTTTAATTCCCAACAAATCGATCACGGACCGTACGTAAATAAATAAAAAACCATTGGGCTTCATTAAAATGCGAATTGTTGCGTTCGTGTTTATCGAGAATATAGCACCATAAATTGTCCGTGCTCGTAAAAAATATAATTTTAAACAAATATGCCGATTCGATTCATTGGGGTGAAATATTTTATAGAATGCCAGGGCCCCCTGAGCAACATAACTGAAGTTCTATACAAAAAACCATCATAATATATTGAGAGAAAAAATGAGTATGCAGTGAATATATCATTTTCCGGATGCGATATGTTCCAAACGTTTTGTATCTATCGAAAACACGTCGTTGACTCGTGGGTGTGATTACATTAAATGTTGAAAATTCAATACCTTATACTTATGTTTACCATTTTATACCCCAAATGCAAAAAAATTATGTGATATCAGGATAAAAAAACAAAACTATAAAGATTTATTGCCAACTTATATTGAGAGCACGTCTTGGAACAACACTACAATAGTATTTTATTTAACGAGCATATAATTGGCCAAATATTACACGAGATTAAAATTTATATCACGAGCCGAAGGCAAGTGTTATTAATTTTATTCGCATGTAATATGTTCAGTATATGCGAGTCAAATACAATGTTTTATCTATAACTGTCAAAAAATTTGGATAAAAAAGTCACTAAATAAAGCCAAAAATGGTTCAGGCCCACTGCCTGTGAATAAAGAACCTGCTCGTGGATAACGAACTATGATCCACGGGTTTCTTTCAGGCCTTTCAGGCCGTGTAATATGTGGAACATTTTATATCTATAGATGGTTGCATAAAACAACTATTTTTCGACAGTTGTAGATAAAGATAATTTTGCTCATCTTCTCTTGGTTTGGGTTTTATAAATACATTGACATTGGATGCTTATTCATGTTGAGAATTGATCACTGAACCAGATAGTGAAGGAATATATCAAACATGGCATTACAGAATATTGACCATGATCTATTGGATAGATGGACCCACTGCAGAATAAAAAAGAATACGAGAGGCGATCTCCCCTGTTCCAAAAAAAAAAAGAACATTGCAGATCAGGAAAAAATCTACTCATCAATCGTTGTATCCAAAATGACAGTTAGATGCTATAACTCACCCCAATTATTACGTATTATTAAATTAGAGTCTTTCAAAAGACTCATCAATCAATAGACTTTCTAAATATTCAACAGAGAATAATATAAGCTGGACCCATAGAAAATACAAAGGTCCATGAAATAAACATAGTTCTTGTTTCGAAATTTTATTAACTTATTTTACTGGACTGGACTGTATAAGGCTTATTTTTCCTAGAGCATACATCATAGATAAAACATATCTTTCAAAATACACGTGAAGACCAGAAACAAGGATACTACGATCATTTGGACATCTTGATGCACAGTGGAAAACATCGCTAATATGGAAAATGAGCCTACATCATTTGCTGAAATGTACAAATTGTTAGCAGAACAGAACTCACAACAGACACAAACCCTTTGCAAACAAATACAAACAAGTGAACAAAGAGTGGCCAAAAAAATAGATTCTGCAAACAGAAAAATTGAAAAATTACAACTTGAATCGAGGCTATCCGAGAGGAAGTTACGGAGAAATAACGTATTGTTGTTTGGTCCTCTACAAGTTGAAAATAGAGCTGTTCTTGTTGAGAGAACGCTAGAAAAACTAAATGACCTTTTTTCCTTGAACTTATCTATCAAGGACATAAATAACATTTATTGGGTTGGAAAAAATACAAATTCGCCAATATTGATTGAATTTATATCATACCTGAAAAAATCAGAGCTCTTCAAAGATGGAGAAAAATTACGACGTCTAAAAGGAACTGCTTTTGCAATCTCGAACGATTACTGCGACAAGGACAGGGAAGAAATTAAAGTCTTGAGGAAACATCTAGCAAGAGCACGAGAAGAAAACAAAACGGCTAAAATAAGAGGTTTCCACATTGAAATAGAAAATAAATTGTATACAGCAAGTCAACTGGAACAAAAACGTCCGAACAATACCAACAGCTCTGAGGAATCTGAAGAATTGGAGTCAACTGAAGAGGAAGAAGAAAACGCACCACTTGAATCTGACTCAGACCTGGAGAAGAATAATAAACGAAAACCTAATCATTTTTCCGACACGTGAAGCGGGAATTGGTACTCGATCCAAAAAGAGTAAATTTAAAAATTAGTAATTGATTGGTAAAGTTTATACATAGTTAGGTGCTTCTAGTATTAGCTTAGCATATTTTTGGTAGAGTAGTTGGGGTCTTTGGTATGCATGTAGAAAGATTTCTGGGGAGGAAATGGAAATAATAAGAGTAAATACGGGTGTGTTTTTTATCACTATTTTTAAACTATTTTTCCTAAATACGTATAGGTATGATATTGATATAAAACATAGCATATCGAACCATTAATAAAATAAACAATAAAGTTAACTGATCTTGAATTACGACAATTAAATTAAATGGATCCATTTCTAAGAGACCTCGAAGAAAAAACAAAAACTCCGCAACTGATCAGAAATTTAAATGTTTTTAACCAGCAGCTTATCAGCAGTAACAACTTCAGAATTCTCCACTTGAATATTCGTGGAATAAAAACCAACTTTACAGAATTCGTGTGTTTCCTAAAACTGATTGAGGAAAAATTTGAAATAATAGTCTTGTCTGAGACACATATTATTGGCGACTTACAAATATTTCATCTGGATGGTTATATTGCAATTTATAACGAGGGAGTCTTCAATAGATGCGATGGCATCGTCGTTTTTGTCAAGGAAATGATAGACGTAGAAACTCGTTTTGAATTCATCGGAGATGTAAAATGCGTCGAACTTCTCATAGGGAAAAATGAAAAAAAAATTCTTCTGACATGTATATACAGATCACCCTCAATAAATGAAAATGTTTTTGTAGGAAAACTTTCTGAATATCTAGAAACGAATAAATGCAGGACGAAACACATAATTATTGGCGACATAAATCTAGATTTGCTCAAAGAAGATAAAAGCTCTATAGAAGATTACAAGAGCATCTTGGCAGTATATGGGTTCATATCATATATAAACAAATGTTTCACGAGACCATTGACGAAGACATGTCTTGACCACATTTATGTTAAAGGGAAAAATGAAGACTGTTTTCGGGATTCGAGATCGTACGTAATTGATTTTAATATTACGGACCATTATCCCATTGCTCTTACCTTTGAATCATCAATCAACTCCACACCAAGATCCACATCATCCACAAAATCATACATAAATTATAAAAACTTGAAAAGTGATTTGAGAAAACAAAAATGGACCTCGGTTTTTCACACTGCGAACTTGAATAGCGCTGTGTTAAACTTTATAAGCATACTGCAGGAAAAAATAACAGACAACACACAAACAATAAAACAGACAAATACAAAGAACGGTAAAAATGATTGGATTACAAAAGGTCTATTAAACCGAATAAAAATTAAAAATTCAATGTATAATGAATGTTTGAAATATCCCGAAGATACCGAGCTCAAAAATCGTTATAAAAACATCAAAAACGAGTTGGTTAAAACTATAAAACAAAGAAAAATGGTCTATGCACAAAGAAAAATCTCCGAACACGAAAACCAATCACAAGCTCTATGGAACTGCGTAAACAAATTATGTAAAAAGTCATTCAAAAACCCAAAGATTGAAAACATTGACCTTACAGAGACCGAATCAGTTACAACTAAAATAGAGATAGCCAATCATTTCAACAAATATTTTTCGGAAATTGGCGAAAAATTAGAAAAACAAATGGATATAACTAGTAACTTTGAAGGAAAGACGAAATATTCTAAAAATAGTTTATATTTCCTTAGAGAAACAACAGATGAGGAGGTGAAACTAGTTATTAAAGAGCTCAGATCAAAGAGAGCCCCCGGTCCTGACGGAATACGTTCTGAAACAATCAAAGAGGTTGCAAATGAAGTGGTAGCAGTGCTAGTCTATCTCATCAATTTTAGTTTCAAAATCGGGACGTTTCCAGACGCTTTAAAATTGGGGGAAATAAAACCGCTCCTTAAAAGCGGATCAAAAACAGAACTAGAAAACTATAGACCAATTTCCCTAATTTCGAATATCTCCAAAATTTTTGAGAAGATTATTAAAAAAAGGGTTGTTTCATTTCTGGAAAAATATGATCTATTATCAAAAAAACAGTTTGGGTTCAGGATTGGGAAGTCGACCGAAGACGCAATAACTAGTTTAACGCAAGAAATTTATCAAGCAGTAGATCAGAAAAAAGCATCCCTTTGTATATTTGTTGATTTAACCAAGGCTTTCGATACCGTATGTCACAAAAAATTAATCATAAAACTGGAGCAAATTGGCCTGAGAGGTAGAGTTTTGAATATGTTTAAAAGTTATTTGAGTCACAGGATGCAATATGTTAATATAGATAATGTCAAGAGCGGACGCAGGGGTATAACATGTGGAGTACCACAGGGAACGGTACTGGGACCGCTTTTGTTCACTTTGTATATGAATAATTTCCTAGAAACAGATTGGATGGGTACTGTTATCAGTTTTGCTGATGATACGGTAAGTTTTTACTCAGGAAAATCTTGGATGGATGTAAGAAACAAAGCAGAATTTGACCTAAACAATATATTCAAGTGGTTTCAAAGCAACAAACTCACACTCAACCAAACAAAAACTAAATTTGTCCCCTTCTCCTCATATACAAATGGCCTTCCAGATTTTCGCTTTTTACGCACCCAAGAAAATACTACAATATCGAGAGCAGATTGCGTAAAGTACCTTGGAATTATGATAGACCAACATTTGCGATGGGATAAACAAATAAAATATCTGGTTTCAAAAACCAGATATCTGGTGACCCGTTTTTCCTACCTTAAAAAAAAGAACAGCTACGAAAATTATATTTCGCACTCGTGCAATCACAGTTTAATTATGGAATTTCTGGTTGGGGTAGTGTGAGGGCTTGTTATTTAAAAAGTTTGGATGTGATCCAAAAATTAATATTGAAAATTATTTTTAACAAGGAGAAGACATATTCCAGTAACATTCTATTTAAAGAGACTAAGGTACTTGACTTAAGACAATTATATTTCTTAAAAGTGTTGTCATTGGTAAATAAACGAAAGATCTTTCTACACCCAGTCACGCACGAAAAAAACACAAGATTCAAAGCAGATTGTATGGAGGTACCTGGAAGTAAGAAGGAAATAGGACATAAATCAATACAATTACTAGCTCCAAGGTTTTTCAACATGCTGCCTAAGAGCCTAAAAGATATAGTTTACTACAAACATTTTCAGTCAGAATTGAAACAATGGCTATTACAGATAGACAGACGAGAAATATACTGCTTCTTTTAATAAAAAGTACATAAGAATATATAGCATAGATATACCATAAATTGTTTATTATATAAGTTTATCAAATATTGTGCATTTAAACCTAAATTGTGACAAAATTCCTGAAATGAGACAAAAAAAAAACAAAATTGTGACTATTAAACCCGATTAGCGACCACTAACAAATCAGCTTAAACAAGAGACAAATTGTTGTTTCTTCTAGGCTTAAATATTTATTTCAATGTATCAATATTATTTTGTATAAAAAAAAATTGTAGCAAAATGTTTCTGAAATAAATTGATTGATTGATTGATCAGATTGTATGGATTATTAAATTCATCAAGGATGCTCGTTAGAGATGATAAATTATTAGGCTGACATTATTCAGTATGTCAGAATGAAATATTCAAATATTATATATAACATGTTGTAAAGATGGAACTGCATGGATATGGATAGATTTTGATAAAGGGTGTCCCAGAAACAAAAATTGAGAACGCTTGCTTGGAGCCGTCGATTTTTGTTTTGAGGGAGGATTTTAAACTTCGTAACTTTAACACATGAGTAGTCATGAGATTCATCTCCAAAATGTTGAATGGAAAAGTTGTCGAGTGATACTTTGCTTCGAAGTTTTTTCAAACCTCAGTTTGAAGCCTCTGGTGTCATTTTCAACCTTTTTTGCTACTTTTCTTATTCTAGTAAATCAACCACAACACTTGGATGCATCAAACTCAGGGGATATAATGAGTGACAAATGATGTTGATCAACTTTGGCGAGGATTTTTCTTTTAGCTGGGTGAAATCTTTTTCAGTGAATCAAGAAATCTCAAGCTTGAGATTATACCGTTCATCCGAAAGAAGAGGCTACATCTCAAAATACATGATTTTTCAAGAGAGCAAATTGATTTTTTTTGTCAACTGTCATCCGCGATTCTATCCAAAAGACAGCATAACGAGCTGACAGTGTTCATATTCCAGTGATCAATAGTGCTTTACGATTTGGTATGTTATTTTTTCCTCGAATTAATGTTTGGGAAAATTTGAAAAATTCAACAATCTTCATAACAGTATTTCTCTACATTGAGTATAGCATTGCAGAATTCAATCTCATTCAAGAAATGAAAATATGATTTTTAGGTTACAATTCAGTTTGTCACTATCTTCCAAAATTCAACTGACCCTGTATCTCCTTAAATAACTGATATCTCCATGCTTGCACTCGAATCTGTGGCACCCAGTATTGGTTGGATGCAACAATGTGCTGCTTACTACAGTACTTCTTTATGAAATTACTCGATCCTTCAAGTGGTTATTCATAGAAATCTCAAATTTGAAGATTCTTTAGATGTAACACTTTTCTTTCGGATGAACGATTTTATTCATTAGCATACAGCAGACAATACAGCTACAATGGCATTCAATTCTGAACGATTTCGGAGAGTGGCTTGAAAAAATAAGTTAATTTCTACAATTTGTGATACCTTACAGAATAGATTGGATATTTATTATGTCCTTGGCCAGCCGTGTTTAGTTGTTAATGTTAAATTTTGGACAAAGGCTACGATTGTTGCCATGCACACTCTCGGTGAGAGTGTTCAACTCTTGGATTAACTCAATAGTGGAATCTTTTTACTCGCAACCATGCTTCATGCTATTTTTTTTTCTTGGTATTGGAGTGGAGAGGGTGGGTGATGCAGAAGCCCAGCGAATGGGCCAAGTGACCCTTTTTACCAGCTCCGCCCCGCGTTGCCAATCCTAACTCAACACCTCAAACCTTCTTGCTCTATTGTGAAGCGGAGTAGATCTTCACAACTCAGGTCCCTCAACTCCTCCTGAGGTATCACGGACTCTCAGTAGATTCTTGGAGGTTTTCTCGGCTCTTCCATAGAGAGGACATAAGGGTAATTTGTCTATTCCTAGTAAGGGCAAGGTGTCAATCAAGCTTGCGATGTCCTGTCAGAAAGCCTACGATTATGCTCAGAGCATTTCTTTTCTTGTTGAGTAAATAGGACGTCCTTGGTTTGTTGGGTTAGTTTGGGTTAGTGTAATCATCCCTCTAGCTTGCGGGCTTACCTGCATGCCGTGTTCCGTGTTATTACAATACTTCTCCACTGCTTTCTGCCAAGCCCACTCATTTAGAGACTCGAAGATCAGTGGTTTACTTAGATCGAGGTATGATTTTGGTCCGGGCTGTGGCGATCAAGCCACAAGTCTTGCCAGCTCTTCCGCTCGTTTGTTTCTGACCATGTTATGTTGTCCATTAAACTAACCCATACCAGTTTTACGTCACTCTCGTCCAGAGCTTGCAGAAAATCTCTACATTTTTGTACCAGCAAGCAGCTGATTCTTTTTCGCATAATGCTCTAAGAGTTTGCATAATGCCCTTAATGCCCCTCTTTTCTTCTACTTCAGATTAGCGAACCCCTCTGCTTGGAATAAGTTAGTAAGATTCCTGACAGGCCAAGCTGCCCCCCTGCATTCCTGCCTAATCCGTATACTCCGGCTGAAGTAGACTTGGTGTTAGCTTTTGAGCCGTCAGTGACCCAGATTTGCGTATTTCGGTCGGAGTACCCAAAAACTTCGATGCAGTCTGTGTCCTCCATCGAACAACAAAACCGTGAGCCTAGCGCCGCCACCCAAAGCTATATTATTGGCAAATTGAAAGCATTATGTTTTTGCATAAATTATATTTTTGTAGACATTTGAAGAAAATATAGCATATTTTATTCGGAGGAGAAGTTACTTTTCATGACTTGCTCTCTATTATCAGCCTTACTTCGTTCGGCTGTTGAACACGAGCGCGTCGTGAAAGTATCACTTTTCATTCATATAAAATAATATACTATTCATCATTCACCCTCCAATAATTCCGAAACTATCCTGCATCGCCTTGAGACACGTCTCTGTTGAGTAGAAAACCGTCAAGTCTACCAAAATAACACAAGCCAATCAGTTTGACATCTTTTCAAATAAAAGCATTAGAAAATATTATTGTGAGGTAATTGACTTCTTAAAATCACAGAAACCAGCATGCCTAATGCTGGGGCAAATGTTCGGAGTCGGCTCTCCATGCAACTAGCTGAAATGACTATGAACGGCAAAGAGGACGCCTTATCGTGAAAGGAGCATTTGATAAGTCAAAACGGTCGTCATCATCGAGGCTCCCACTGTGAAAGGGGATTCCCGAACTGACTTCATCAGGCCATGATCTGACCATAAAACCAGTAACAAACTCAAACTAATTCGACAACAAGGATGGTCTGTCTGAGTACAGCTGCAGTGAGGATGACTCCTGGAGATGAACTGAAGATTATCCTTGCGTTGCCGGAAGTGGCGCTCTGGGTAAAGGGGCAGTCGATAACATGATGACCTCTTAGAAGCACGGTGGTATGAAGGCACAAAGGTTGGCCACACTAGATAATCATCCATTGTGAAGCGTGAGGTGCCGTTACTTTTGGCGGGATTGACACCCACCGATGGAAGACTTAGACCGGGGTATACGGATTGGGCAGAAATGCAGGGATACTTTGCCTCTCGGGAATCTTACAACGGCCTTCCAAGCAGAGGGGTTCGCTAATCTGAAGGAGATGAAAAGAGGGGCATTAACGGCATTATGCAAACTCTTGGAGCATTATGCAAAAAAGAATCAGCTGCTTGCAAAAAAAAAGTTAAGAGATTTTCTGCAAGCCCTGGACGAGAGTGAGGTGGAAGTGACATGGGTAAGTTTTATGGATAATATATCATGGTCGGAAACAAACGAGCGGACGAGCTGGCAAGACTTGTGGCTCAATCGCCACAGCCCGGTCCAAAGTATGATCTTGGACCGGGCTGTGATCTAAGTAAACGACTGATCTTCCAGTCGCTAAGTGAGTGGGCTTGGCAGAAAGCAGTGGAGAAGTATTGTAATAACACGGAACACGGAATGTAGCCCACAAGCCAGAGGGATGATTACACTAACCCAAACTAACCCAACAAACCAAGGACGTCCTATCTACTCAACAAGCTCTGAACATCATCGTAGGCATTCTGACAGAACAGCGCAAGCTTGATCGACACTTGCCCTTACTAGGAATAGACAAATTACCTATTAGTGCTCAAATTCTGTTTCAATGACAGAATTTCGCATTATTTATGCACTGCTCACACTATGAAATGTAAAATAAAAGTAAACTGTAGCAAATTCCATGATTTAATGATACTGTTACCTATCAAATTATATGTCTAAAGATTTTTGCGAAGTTCCAAATTCTTGATTAAATAAACCATTTTACTTATCAAAATGTAAGCAGGGTATAAATGAGGCGGATTTCTGTCATATGGAAGAGCAGAGGAAACCTCCTAGAATCTACTGGGAGTCCGCGATACCTCGGGAGGGGTTGAGGGACCTGAGTTGGGGAGATCTGCTCCGCTTCACAATAGATCAAGAGGGTTTGAGGTGTTTGGTTAGGATTGGCAACGCGGGGCGGGACTGGTAAAAAGGTCCACTAGGCCTACTCTCTGGGCTTCTGCCTCCCCCACCCTGAACAATACCAGGAAAAAAAAATGGCTTGAAGCAAGGTTGCGAGTGAGTGAACAAAAAGATTCAACTATTGAGTTAATCCAAGATTTGTACACTCTCACCGAGAGTGTGCATGTCAACAATCGTTATATAGTCTTCGTCCAAAATTTAACATTAACAGCTCAACCGGCTAGCCAAGGATATTAAAAATATCCAATCTATACTGTAAGGTTTCACAAATTAACTTATTTTTCTGACCCACTTTCCGAAATCGTTCAGAATTGAATGCCATCGTAGCTGTATAATATTGTTGGCTGTATTCTAATGAATAATATCGTTCATCCAAAAGAAAAGTGTTACATCTAAAGAATCTTCAATTTCGAGATTTCTATAAATAACTACTCGAAGTCTTGAAAACAGAAAGAACAAATTTTGAGACTTTGACTTCGTGTTCTTTCTGTTTTTGAGTGTTTGAGTAAGTCTCTTGAGGAAATGGACGATTTTCTGGAACTACTTCTTGTTCTCTACTTGAAGGATCGAGTACTTTTATAAAAAAGACGAGATTATGTAAACTTGAATGACAATAATAATTGAAAAAAAATACTCAGATCAATAAAAAAAACACAAGTATTGTTAAAATAGAATAAAAAAGAGAAACAAAAAATGAACTGAAGGGCGAGATTCAGTGTACGGTAGTAAGCAGCACATTGTTGCATCCAACCAATACAGGGTGCCACAGATTCGAGTGCATGCATGGGGATCTCAGTTATTATAGAAGATACAGGGTTGGTTGAATTTTGGAAGATAGTGGCAAACTGAATTGTAACCTAAAAATCATATTTTCATTTCTTGAATAAGATTAAATTCTGCAATGTTATACTCAATGTAGAAAAATACTGTTATGAAGATGGTTGAATTTTTTCCAAACTTCAATTCGCGAAAAAAAAAACATACCAAATTGTAAAGTGCTAATGATCACTGAAATATGAAAAGCTGTCAGCTCGTTATGCTGTCTTTTGGATAAAATCGCGGATGACAGTTGACAAAAAAAATCAATTTGCTCTCCTGAAAAATCATGTATTTTGAGATGTAGCCCTCTTCTTTCGGATGAACGATATAGTCACAAGCTTGAGATTTCTTGATTTACTGGAAATCGATTTAACCCAGCTGAAAGAAAAACCCTCGCCAAAGTTAATCAACATCATTTGTTCCTTATTATATTTCCTGCGTTTGATGCATCCAAGTGTTGTGGTTGATTTACTAAAATAATAAAAGTAGCAAAAAAAAATTGAAAATGATACCAGAGGCTTCAAACTAGGGTTTGAAAGAACTTCGAAACAAAGCATCACTCGACCCCTTTTCCAAAACAAAAATCGACGGGTCCAAGCAAGCGTTTTCTATCTGCGTTTCTGGAACACCCTGTATCAAGATTCATTTATATCCATGCCTTTACATCTTTACAACATAGAATATTTGAATATTTCATGATAATGTTAGCCTAATAGTTTACCATCTCTAACGAGAATCCTTGATGAATTTATTCCATCCATACAATCTGATACACGTGTATTTTGGAAGATATGTCATTGTATTATCTATGATGTATGCTCTCGGAAGAATGAGCCTTATAAATAAAGTCCACATGAAATTAGTTATTAAAATTCCGAAACAAGAACTATGATTATTTCATGGACCTTTGTATTTTCTATGCGTCCAGTTTATAGAATTCTCGGTTGAATATTTGGTAAGTCTATTGATTGATGAGTCTCATGAAAGACACCGATTTATTAATATGTAACAATTGAAAGTGAGTTATAGCATCTAACGCTTATTTGGATATGAAGTAGATTATATATAAGTAGATTTTTCCCTGATCTTTAATGTTCTATTCTTTGGTGCGGTTAGGGAAGATAGCCTTTCGTAATTTCTCTTATTCTGCAGTGGGTCCATCTATCCAAATGGTCAATATTCTGTGATGCCATGTTTGAAATATGACTATCTGGTTCAGTGATCAATTTTCAACATGAATGAGCATCCAATGTCATGTTATCCATAAAACTCAAACTAAGAGAAGATGAACAACATTATCTTTGTAGTGTTGTTCCAAGACGTAGTCTCAACATAAGTTGGCAATAAATCTTTATTGTTCTGTTTTTTTATCCTGATATCATATGATTTTTCTGCATACGGGGTTTAAAATGGTAAACATAAGTAAACGGTATTGAATTTTTAACATCTAATGTATTCACACTCACGAGTCAACGACGCGACGTGTTTTCGATAGATACAAAACGTTTGGAACATATCGCATCCGGAAAATGATATATTCACTGCATACTCATTTTTTCTCTCAATATATTATGATGGTATTTTGTACAAAACTTCAGTTATGTTGCTCAGGGGGCCCCGGCATTCTATAAAATATTTCACCCCAATGAATCGAATCGGCATATTTGTTTAAAATCATATTTTTTACGAGCACGAACAATTTATGGTGCTATATTCTCGATAAACACGAACGCAACAATTCGCATTTTAATGAAGCCCAATGGTTTTTTATTTATTCACGTACGGTCCGTAATCGATTTGTTGGGAATTAGAACTTTATTGCTATTTATTGTAAATTGCATGATCGAATTTACCGGGGCTTTATTTTGAGACCATCAATTTGATTGGATCTGTGATGTGTTTTTTGATCTGATTTTTCATGTTTATTTCAAAGTCTTATAAGAATATGACATAAAACTTTCTCTTGGGTGGATTTTTTATGAAAGTATATAGAAATTACAATAATAGTTGTTTCCGCTGATTTCAAATTTGAATTGGATTTTAGATGTCCCAAGAACATTCTTCTGGAAAATCATCCCTCCAAGTCGATGTTTGCGGGTCTTTGCATTACTTGTATGATATATTTCTCACGACATTGATGATGTATTGTTGAACAATCATTTATCTATTCTACCATTATTCCAGTAAGCAAAGGATTTTCGCAGGACAAAAATGTAGAAGTTTTTTCTCACTCATTCTATATTATGTAATTTGGTCTGCTGAATCCGAATCTGTGGTTTGCTAGCTCGTCAGGCGTCGTCTTCACAACGAAAATTGCAGAAAACCTCAAAGTAAAAGTAACTCGAAAACTAAGCAATTTTTGATGATAACTATGCAATGCCAACTTGAAGTAGACACAATTTTTGAGAAATTTGTATAATTATTAAAACCCAGGACATTCCATGACGTCGATAGATCGGGTAGAAAAAATGGCATCTCTTGACTCTCCATCAATTTCGGCAAACGGAAATCATTTGATACCATTCACATTGATTTTGTGTTCAAAGTCACGCTTATGCCAAATTCAATGTGTAATCGAATATAACTCAGGCATCATGGTCCAGTTTTTTTCTCTGGAATTCAACGCCTTGTCAACTTGAGCTCAACAAAAACGTATCACAGGATGTTCAACTGTTTCTCCACGTTTACAATGTTTCAGCACCTTGACACGATTTTTTCAAATGTTGTTTCTTTTCCCTCCAGGTCTTTCATGGTGGAAGTGCTTATTTAGAACATTTTGATCTAGTAGTTTTGATTAAGATTGGCCTACCTCAGCTACGGACGTTCAACTATTTGCTCACCCGTAGCACTAAACCCTTAGCGCACAGTGCTGAATCTTGTGTACGCTAGGACACGCTCATCAGATTTATTAATTTTAGATCTTTTCTTTTATGACAAACCAGCATATTAATATTTCTAAGTATGCACATGAAGAAAATAGGTTCTGGCGTAGGTCATAATCACTGGGTTTTCATGGAGTATCCAAATCGATTCCAGTCTGACATTTTTGTCAACTGTCACTCTCAAAAAACATATTCGCCTGGCACCCCGCAAACAACCTAACAATTTGTCGGCTAGGGAAAAATATCTGGTAGAGTGACTACTCGTTTATTCACATACCCCTCGAACAATAGTAATTATGAAATATTGAAACAGATTTTTATGTTCAAATTTGAATTGAAAACAATAGCTTTGAGGCTAGTTTCGATACCAAAACGGTATGCAATCTGAACTGAATTCCACATGAAAATGTTGTGAATATCTTTATGTGGATATAATATAATAGATTGAATTCGAACTAGGCGAGTTAATATAACAGAGAAGTAAAAATTTATCGAGACCCAAATACTACAAAGTCCAGTGTGTGAACACCAACATACCTATCAGCCAGGTAAATCCTGTGAGTCAATGCTACATAGCCTTTTCGGAGGATTGAAGATACTCTTTCACAAGGAAATGATCCTGGGAGCCCTGATAAGATGCCTTTGCCAACGCATCCTTCAATGCAATTCACAAGCCTACACAAAATGTAGGTGTACAGGGTGTCTATTTAAGAATGGCAAGGTGCCAGATCTCAGTAACTAGGCATCCCAGAGACTTGCTGAAAAAAATTAATGGGTAATATGGATTAGAGAAAATGCTGGAAATATATCAGAAGTTCCCAAGATAGCCACAAGATGGCGTAACGTTGCTATCAAAACACAAAATTGCTGTTTTTTCGTGATTTTTAAATAGAAACAGATATAAATGAGTACCGCCATGGATTCATTGAGAAATTTTCTTAAAATTTGTTTCTTTGTTTTTTTTTAAGCAAGTCAAATAAGACGAGTATCAGCTGGCAAACCTTACAGCGCAAGAATGCTCATTACTTTAAAACAACCCAACCGATTGACGCGATCATGGTCTCATTTTGAAGAGGAGGTTCTCTCTCACTGTTTTATTTCAAACAAATTATATTCTAAATAGTAGGCTTTTTTGCATTAAATAATTACAACAAAGCATTTAGCTTATTTATTTCGAAAGCTAGAAAAAAGTGTTATGCATGAAAGTTGTGCGAAATTTAGTCGACATTCCAGACAAACTACTTTCACTATGCCTCTGTATTAAAAATTTTCGAGTAAATTTGAAAAATGTTCCTCGTCCGCATACTATATTAAATAAGGTCGACACTTCTGATCAGAGTCATTTGAAATTCCAAAATTGTGGAAGAGCAGAGCCTCCTCTTCAAAATGAGACCAATATCGCGACAATCGGTTGAGTTGTTTTAGAGTTATGATGATTCTTGCGTTGTAAGCTTCGCCAGCTGATACCTGTTTCATTTGACATGCTAGAAAAAAAATCAGAAAAACAAATTTGAAAAAAAAATCTCAAGGAATCCATAGTGGTACTCATTTATATTTGTTTCTATTTCAAAATCACGAAAAAACAGCAATTTCGTGTTTTGATAGCATCGTTACGCCATCTTGTTGCTATCTTGAGAAATTCTGATATATTTCCAGCATTTTCTCTTATCCATAATACCCAGTAATTTTTTTCCGCAATACTCTTTTATGCCTAGTTTCGGAGATCTGGCACCTTGCAATTCTTAAATAGACACCCTGTATATACAACATGTTGCAGTACCGGGAAGTGAAGTTGAGCCTTCACGAAGAACCTCTACATAGAGGCAACAGTGACACAAGGATGCCTTCATCGGGTGTTCTGGCACTTTTGTGGAACCTGGTTTTAGATGAACTGCTCACAAATCTGAACCAGTCTGGTTTCTATGTCCAAGGCTGTGCAGAAGACGTGGCTATCCTCATTATAGGAAATGTCCTACTGTATCATCAGATCTGTTGCTAACAGCTCTGGATAAAGTCGCGATACGTTGTTTTCACGACCTAGAAGTAGTCTTGGTACTTAAGATAAACAGGGTGAAGCTAATCTGGGTTTTCGTTCAGTCAGGGATAAAAGGAAACATCCAAACAATAGATTCTAAAGATATCTAGGAATGTTCTCCGAGATAATTAGCTGCTTCATTTAATAAAAAACTTTTTTTTAACGTTTTCAAAGATGACATCTTATAATACTTTTTGTTGAGTCCGCGAATCAGTGACCTTCCCCAGAAAACTTGAATTTCTATTTTTTCTTGCTCGTATTGTTGTTTTTTCAAAATGATCTGGATACTCTAGGAGCAAGTGTTATGAGAATGTTTATAAGGAAAAAATCATTGTTATAACGCCCATTAGTTTTTGATCGTGAACAGTGTTTCAAGTGTATTTTTGTTGGTTTTTTTTTTAAGGAATATTTACATCATACTGTTACATCTCACCTTTTGAACCCTATCTTTCCCATCAAGGAAACTGCTCAACGGATGAGACTTGTTTGGGAACAGATCTCCATGCATACACGTTCTTTCATATACTTTTGCATACTATTTTCTCATTCAATCCTAACGTAATAAACAATTGGAATAATGAAAACACCGGTTTTATAATCCTGTCGAGATAAAAACCACACACATAGTCAGTATCAAATCCATAAGTCAAGCTACATACAGGCAGGAAAATATATTATCTCTGAGTCTTTATCCTTATTTATAAGAATGCTTTGTACTATCAACGCTCAACACTGCACGTGAAATTTTACAGATGTCAAAGAAAAATATTATACCGAGATTACTAGTGTCCAGAGAGCAAGGTTTAGATTCCATAACTTTTTGTTACATTTGAAATGTGTGTACCAGGTTTGAGTCCTTGGATTTCAAAAATATACCTTAACTTTGAGAGTTTTAATCAATCATCACAGGATTGAGCTGTGATGGAAGCGTCAGGGTAATTAGCTACTGCGATAGAAGTAGGATGAGATTTACTATTGCGAGGTTGCGGGTTTAATGTTGTGAAGATTGCACCCAATCAAGGAGGTATATCAGTAGTCCCAGGAATACCCGACCAAGAAGTTCACATATCTACAAAGACAGAAATTTGGTATGGTCAGCACTCTAAAATTCAGTTCGAACAGTGAGAAATATCGCTGATATCCATGTTTTTTGAGAAAACATACATTTATCCATACATCATCAGCAATACTGGGAACAAACTTACCAACTCCATTGAACGCTGCATCAAACTCAAATCAGGTAACTGATTCAATATAGCGTAAAGAAAAATCGACGTTTCTCCAACAGGAATGAAAAGCGAATCATTCACTCTTCGGAAAAACAGTTCATTTCAGCGATTTTGATAAGCTACGCACGGCTGAATCTAATTTAATATTTTATCAGCTTCACCACGGTATCAATCCGTTTTTCTTTTGTTATTTTCCATATGCTCCCTCCATATTCTCTATATACTCCAACTCCGAATATTATATCTTGACTGGTCGTATTTTTGAATGGATTCCGGGCCAGAGATGACAAAATCTGTTCATATTCACCACCTCGTCTCTGTCAGGAGGATTTCTGGTTTTTAAATGCATGTGCTCCAGGACTCTCGGATAGATGGGAATAAAATAGAATCGAGTTGTGAATTGATTGAATTTTGATCCATATTTAAGAAGGTATGAGTGGAGTGCCTATACTTCTTTGGGTTGATTGAAAATATGTGTATCGAGTACATTATCATCATGGAGCTTCACTGGAGAAATTTTTCAGTTGGTCCTTCTAGGGGACTACTCTATCACTGATCCCCATACATTCGTGCCCCTTTTTTTCATATACAAGACAGAAGCAAAGGAATTATTTTCAATACTCAAACCAACTGCAAAGTTCACAAAATTGATACCATTTTCCACTAGATAAAAAGTCTTTATCCAAATCAGTTTCTGAATAATCATTGTAAAGGCTGATCTGTCCTAAACTGGTTGTATTTGAAGCGCTTTAAAACTCGTTGATTTCTGGTTCAAATCAATCGAACACTTTTTTGTCCAACTTTTTCAATTACATCAGCTTTGAGTGTTATTTTTGCCGGTTTGACTTCCGAGCGGACAAAAGGGATTTGGAGTTCTGAGCGCTTTGGAGACTTGCTGCAAAATGTTTGTGGTCTCATAAATTCCCGTTTTATCAAAAAATCTAAAATACTGAGAATGGAGAGAATCAATTCTATTCATGTTTGTTGGGGATATAAAATGATTGCTAAAGCTTCTACAGTGAGGCGGGAATTGAGGTAAGGTAGGTATGATCAACTAAGAATTTATTCTTTCAATGGCAGCGATGATCTGAAAGTTGGAGGAAGTCATTACCATCTCTGAATTGAGAGCCTGCAAATAATCCAATAGCTGACACAGTATCATATCATACGTCCTCAATTGCTCACTACTCAGAAATACTGAAGAAATGAAAAAATAGGTTTCGCAGATAGAGTTTTAGACTTAACTAGACTATGTTCAGTCGAATGCATACGCTCGTATCACATTTTTCATCGTAGGCTGATCATCAAATCAGGACCACCTAGGAAAGCATGCACATATTGAAGTGCATCCAACGTTATGAGCCAATAGTGGAAGCCTCCATTCTGATACACTAACAGTATTGCAGATCATTACTGATTCTGCTAGAGGTGTCTCTGTAGACATGATATCCTGACGTTTTTCTATTGATTTTTCACTCACGTATCAGCATACGGGCTGGAGTAACCACAAGACACATCGAATTTGAGGAAGTCAACCTTTTGTTACTTGGAATAGGTTACAAACCTCCCAAAGAGACTTGTTCCGAATTCTAATCATCATAACAAATGTCCAAGCAGGTACCCTGTTCGTGTGATATTCAACTGTAAAAGGTGCCGATTGATGAACTTCTGCGAGCCTGAAACTTGTAATCAATCGACTGTACAAGTATTTCAGGTTGAACCTGATACATCAAGAATTATTCGAAGAGCTCTGGACTGATTTGGCTCTGAATCTTCAGTTTTGTTTTCATTAACCATATTTGATGGTGTCTGAAGTTCAAGTGATGCCTGTTGTGGACACGACTATAGTGTGACAAAATAAGGCCAGCTCAACTCACTACGCTTTGCTCAAACATATCAGATCTTGTCACTCTTGGCACAAAGTCAGTCCACTGTGGGCGGTCATCAAATTTTCGACAATCTTCTCTGTCATACTAGAAGCTACGACATCTATCAATTCTTCGCAGTTTCGCTGAAGGTGGGGACTGGGGTCTATGAAAAGAAGGGTCTCCGCCATAAAAACAGTAGTGTTTTGGTTTTGGTCGTTGAACAATAATTGTGAACGGGCAGTTAAAATAATGAATTGAATTGAATAACATGAAAAACATAGTTGACTAGAAATTGATTAGATGAAGCTGGACTGTGTTTTCTATAGCGAAATTCATCACAGTGGTGTCGGAAGTGATATTCCACTTTTGTGCTATAGAAACGGAAATAAATAGTCATCGCTGAAAAACTAGTGCTTTCAACCGGAATGAAGGTTGCCGAGATGGAGGGGCGTGATTTGAATACAAGTGAGAAGAAGGCTTATCTACAACAAAGGTTGCGTGAGGCTTTATTGGAAGACAACCTTGATCCTGATTTCCAATTTGAGATTCCTGATCTCAACGCTGTTGAGAAATTATCGAGAAAATTGGAACAGAAGTTTGAGAATCTTCTAGAGCCATGGAAGAGAACTCTGGGAAGTTGGAATAGAGGTTTGTAGAATCTTCTAAAATTATGGAGGAGATAATCAAGGAACAGCCAAGGTGCGAGTGCCAAGATAGAAGTTGATACGATCAGGATTCCTTGATCCTGGCACTTCGTGAAGAAGCCACGGAAATTCTGCAGACACTGCAGATCCAGGAGTAGGAAGACCACGATATACTGGTCAAGCACCTGGAGCACGTTAACCACTCTCAGCTGAAAAATCGCTCTTAGAAGATCAACGAGAGCCTGCAGGAGTTTTGAGCTGGTGAAGCCCGCCTCGCACGACTTGCTTACTCAACCGCGCCAGATGATGTGATGCAGAGGCTTTCTGTACAGGCGTTCTTGGACAGACTACGGGACCAGAAGATGAGGATCTTCCTGCTACTTCATCGACCTGACAATGTCTGTCGTACGTCGATTCTGATTGGGTGGATTTACAATATGTTGATTTTCCTCCAATAGTAATATAACAATATCAAGAAAAAAGAACTGCTCGTCTGTAACTCGGAAGATATTGAGATTACTAGTTTCTGTTATATGACCTACAACTATTTCTGTTCTGAAATTGGGTTTACCTGTTGAACCGTGTATGTTGATGAATTAACAGATAAAAATCAATAAATAAATTATTTCAATCGCATGGAAACATCTTCCTGAGTGTCCTGGCGTTGTTTCGGAAAACCTTGTTAATTCATCATCTCTTTCCCGACTGATCATTTGAGCTTGTTTTGTATGCCTTCTTTCAAAAAACTGTTCGTTTTTCTAGATTTTATTGCGATCTTAAACTGTGTAGTTTGAACCATAGAATTGTCTCAAGATTCTTAGAAGAACGCTTGGAAAAATCCAAAACTGCCTTCAGACCACGGATATATCATTTTATGATCCTGAAATAAGAATTCCTCTCCAACAACTACAGATAAGGGCAAAACAATATTCCAAGTTTCAAAGTGTCAAGAAGACTCTTGCATGAGGAGGTAGCATCTCTTCAAACATACTGTTTCGTCCCCACACATTAGTTTTAAGCTTAGTTTATTTTGAATAATTATTATATAATATTTTTCTTTACTTTTTGTGTTTGGGTAAAAAATGGTTGACCAACAAACATTGCAAAATAATCAAGTCATAAATCTTTATCAATAAAGTTCTCGCGTAGTATTTCGGCCTGTCATATAACCATAATAGGCCGCATCGAGTACCTATCGACATCGCTACTTTTGGTGAAAAAGGTAGTACGCAATAGAACGTTTTGA
Organism: Orchestes rusci; assembly: GCA_958502075.1. Lineage (NCBI taxonomy): Eukaryota > Metazoa > Arthropoda > Insecta > Coleoptera > Curculionidae > Orchestes > Orchestes rusci. The sequence continues at coordinate 9,710,956 of OY293312.1, forward strand.
CTCGCCGGCAACAGATCACCAAAATATTATTGCGTTTTTCGCTATCATTGAGAACCACACTCGCGAGTGTTAAAAGGGCCCTTTTACGACGCAAACAGACCATGAGACCAGCCACCCCATATACAGTCTTCCATTTTTTGCTTTTTATTGCTTCTTGACCAAACATTATTTGGTCCTTTTTCGGCCGGATCTCGGTACTATTTTGCATAGTTTGTTTGCTCAAAAAAAGGAGTTGTATTATTGGTAGCATTAATTTGAGTAGTTTTTTTTATTTTTTTTCGAATTTGTTAGTTGAAAACATTATTTTGGGCTGTATCTTTTAAAAATCAAGTTGATTTAGTTGTCGGGAATAGTAACATTTTCACGTGCATCGAGGCTTTTTTTGTAATTCTGTTGTATAAAAAACGTACAGTTTACGTTAGACATTCCACAGTCAGACTCATTTTTGGTAGGCCTACTATATCAATATACCGGCCAGATTTTGCTTGAATTTGCATAGTGTTTGATCTATTTGGTGGAATCATTGTTAATTGGTTTGATTTTTTAATATATTATGTCGGCTAATAAAATAAAAGCAGCTCGCGCGGCACGGGATGTTGCAGTTTCACGCATAAAAGACATTTTCAAGGCGGCGAAAGATACCGAGATTGATCCAAGCGATCTTTTATCATTCAACGTGCGGCTCAATGCGCTGGATACTCAATACAAGATATTTGATAAGCAGCATGGTATGTTAATTGAATATCTATCTACATCTGAAGGATCAATGGAGGAGGATGAGTTAGTTCGTACAGAAACTGATGCCTGTTATTTTGAAATTTTAAAAATCGAAGCCAAGTTAGTCGGTCAAACTGGTCAACCCGCAATCCAAACTGTTGAACGTTCATCAAATAACATCAAATTACCTACAATTTCTGTTCCCACCTTCGATGGAGATATAAATTCTTGGCAATCCTTTATAGATTTGTTCAAGGCTCTCATACATGAGAATACAGCTTTATCAAATATAGAGAAATTTCAATACTTGAAATCGAACTTATCTTCTGAGCCTTTGACAATTATTTCTGGAATTCCGTTTACCCAGGATAATTATTTGATTGCGTTTGATGCACTTAAAAATAGATACCAAAACAAAAGACTCTTAGCCACTAACGCTTGGCATCTCATAACTGGACTTAAGAAGATAGAGTGTGAACCAGTTGCTGAGCTCAGATATTTGCTTGATGTTTTTGGAGAAAATTTGAAAATTTTGGAAAATTTAGAGTTTCCAGTTGAAAGTTGGGATTTTTTGCTTTTTGACGTTCTCCTATCCAAACTGGACATCTCCACTATCAAACGTTTTGAAATCGAACATACCCAAGAAGAGATACCCTCGTTTACTAAATTGAAAGAATTTTTGCATAAGCAGTGTACAGCCTTAGAATCTATGGTATTTTCATCACCAATCAACACTAAACCAATTGTCCGAAGATCTTCAGGAATCGCAGACAAAACTCAGTATAGTAAGAAACAACCAAGGTCTCTTTTGATTAACGAACCTAATGCTATGTGTCCTAGCTGTCAATCCAATCATCTGCTCTATAGTTGCCCTAGTTTCAAGGATAAGTCTCCACGAGAGAGATACCAATTTGTAAAGCAGACCGCTCTTTGTTTGAACTGTTTGAAGCCATCGCACGTTACAAGAAATTGCCCATCGCAAACAAGGTGTAGGAAATGCAACTACAATCACCATACTTTGCTTCACTTCTCTTCTGGAAAAAAATCGAATACTTGTGTGAACTTCCAAAGACAGTCTTCGCCTCAGATCCCTACAAGAATGGTTGAAGAGGGGTCCGCCACTCCAAGTACATCGCATCAGGAAGGCACCCAACACTGCAATCATGTCGCTACCTATGAAACTACAGTTTTGCTCAGCACCGCAAAAGTTGAAGTGTTGAACGATTGGGGCAGAGTGCAATCAGCAAGATGCCTGTTGGATTCAGGAAGTCAGGCGAATTTTATCACTGAAACATGTCTGAAGCGTCTCGGTCTACGTCGCTCCAAATCTACTGCTTCAGTTATTGGATTGGGAGAACAATCTTATCGTGTTCTCGGACAAGTATCATGCACCATTCGACCCGCCATAAGCAAGACTCCAGAGTTAAAAGTCGACCTACTCGTTGTACCCAGTATTTGCTCAAATATGCCATTTTCGCAGTTTTCGAAAAATAGTTGGACGCACATCAGAAACTTGGAACTTGCGGATTCTGCTTTTAATATGCCTTCAGAAATAGATTTACTGTTGGGAGCTGATGTGTTCGCGTCTGCTTTGAGAGAAGGTCGAGTTGAAGGAAAACCCGGACTCCCCATTGCCATCAACACAGTATTCGGCTGGATTGTTATGGGAAAAATTAGATTTTCTGAATCGCCGTATCATTCATTATTTGTGGCTCATGAACCAACCCTGGACAATACTCTGAAGAAATTCTGGGAATTGGAAGAGATCCCTCACAACAGTCACAACACACCCATTTCTCACGTTGAATGTGAAGCTGAAAAAATATTTGTTGAATCAACTACAAGGGACTCATCCGGGAGATACACAGTTGACTTACCTTTCAAATCCAAAGTACCTACGTTTCACCCTGACACTCGCTCATGTGCATGTCGTTTTTTATCATTGGAAAGAAGGTTAATCTCAGATCCAGAAACATATCGAGATTATCGCACCTTCATGGATGACTATTTAGAAACAGGTCACATGACCTTAGCGCAAGAGCCTATCTCGCCTCATGCCACTTATTATATACCTCACCACTGTGTGAAAAAACCAGACAGTTCTACCACAAAACTCCGAGTTGTCTTCGATGCCAGCTTCAAGTCCACATCAGACAGCTACTCGTTGAATGATTGCCTCTATTCTGGTCCTTAACTTCAAAAGGATATTGTTGATATATTGCTTCGTTTTCGATTACACGCTGTTGCTTTTACTGCAGATATAAAACAGATGTATAGACAAATTTGGGTTAATCCTAGCCATCGAAACTATCAAAGGATTCTTTGGAGACCTTCACCTGATGAAACAATCCAGGATTACCTTCTCAATACTGTAACATTTGGAGTTACGTCAAGTCCATTTTTAGCATTGAGGACTCTACAGCAACTTGCTGAGGATGATAAGGGGAGATTTCCATTAGCTGCGTCAGTTCTCCAAAGAGACCTATTCGTCGATGACTGCGTGAGCAGTTGCGAATCCATCGAAGAGGCTCTACTCGTTCAATCACAGCTGATTGAGATGTGCAGAGGTGGAGGCTTCGACCTTAGAAAATGGTCAAGTAATAACGGATCTATGTTATCTCACTTGCCCGAATCAATGTGTAACAGTCACTTATCATCGTTGGATTTTGACTCTGATGATATGTCATCCATCAAGATTCTTGGACTTCAATGGCACCCCTTTCTGGACTATTTTTCATACAAAGTTAATTCAATTGATCGCCCTTGCACGAAGCGAAACGTTTTGTCGGAATTAGCTAGAATCTACGATCCTTTGGGACTTTTGGCACCATTGACATTTTTTGCAAAATACCTGATTCAGCATCTTTGGACTCTAGGTTTGGACTGGGATGATGCACCGCCTGATGACGTTTTGCAGAAGTGGTCAAGTTTTAGCTCTGAACCTCACTTATTATCGACACTTGAAATCCCCCGAAGAATTTTAAGCGACAACCACAAAGATTGCTCGTTGCACGGATTTTGCGATTCATCGGAAAAGGGTTTTGCTGCAGTTATTTACTTTCGAGTGGTGAACTTCGATAACACTGTCAGTTGCAACCTGGTCTGTGCTAAATCCAAGGTTGCACCGCTCAAGAAAATATCAATTCCTCGATTGGAATTGTGTGGAGCAGTTTTATTAGCTGATTTGATCACTTTGGTCCAGACAGCATACATAAATAAATTGGACTCTATGAAAATCTTTGCGTGGTCAGATTCAATGGTAGCCTTAAATTGGTTGAAGGCACCTTCGTCTCGATAGAAAACATTTGTCTCTAATCGAGTTAGCCATATTCAAGACCGGGTACCGCCATCATCGTGGAGATATGTTCCGTCAGAATTCAATCCTGCTGATCATGCATCTCGAGGATTACTTCCAAGTGACTTACTAGACTGTTCTCAATGGTGGGCGGGGCCTTCCTGGTTAGCCGATCTTGAAGAGAACTGGCCGAAAAATTCCTTATCGTCTCCATCTTCAACAGTCATCACTGAAGAAAGAAGAGTTGTGCTGGTGACAACAGAAGATACTACTTCGCCACATTTGTTGGAATCAATTTTAGAAAAATTTTCGTCACTTTCAAGAATCAAGAAAATCATTTGCTATTTACACCGATTTTTGTACAATTGCCGTTTGCCGACAAATGAAAGAAATCTGAGACATTTCACGTCTGCTGACTATCACACATCTTTACTTATCCTGGTTAGACACGTTCAGCAGAGCGTATTTTCTCAGGAGATTTTGAAGATAAAAAACAATGGAGTTCTTCCGAAATCATTTCGTAAGCTTTCGCCGTTTATGGATGAAGATAATATTTTGAGAGTTGGTGGTCGACTTGCTCATGCCAACCTGAGTTTTGACAAAATTCATCCCATTCTTCTTCCCAATAAACATCGATTGACACATTTAATCATAGAAGATGTTCACATAAAAAATCTACATCCTGGAATGCAAACTTTACAATACCTATTGACTCAACAATTTTGGATTTTGTCTCCCAAAAGAGCTATTCGTTTTGTTATATCCAAATGTATTAGATGCTTCCGAATTAGACCTAAAGCTCTGAACCTTGATGGGAAACTTACCCGCATATCGACTGTGAGCTGTCAAGCCTTTTGAAACAACAGGAGTGGATTTTGCAGGACCATATTACATTACTATGTTGAAGACTCGTGGCAGCAACACAATGAAGGCATATGTATGGCAACAAAGGCCCTTCATCTGTAAGTGGCATCAGATCCAACTTCAGATACTTTTCTTGCAGCTTTAAGGCGATTCATTGGACGACGAGGCCGTTGTAATCATATTATCAGTGATCAGGGAACAAACTTTGTTGGAGCCAATCGAGAACTTCAGAAATGTATGGAAGATGCTACAATTAGAGAAGCTATCCGTTGGTTGTTCAATCCACCAAGCGCTCCTCACTTTGGAGGATTATGGGAAGCCAATGTCAAAAGTGTGAAGACTCATTTCTCTCGAGTGATTGGAGATCAGATCCTGACATATGAAGAGTTCAACACGGTTATGATCCAAATCGAATCCATTTTGAATTCCAGACCTCTGTGTCCACTGAGCAGCGATCCAAATGATTTGCAGGTCCTAACTCCTGGACATTTTTTGATATTGGAACCTCTCAACGCAGCTCCCTGTCCTGATTATTCTGAAGTGCCGCTAAATAGACTGTCAAGATGGCAACTTCTCCAACGGATGATCAGAGATTTTTGACGTCGGTGGAGCACGGAATACTTGAATACACTCCAGCAACGTTCGAAATGGACCAAGAAGAGCCCGAACGTTGAAGTGGACACCCTCGTCTTGATCAAAGATGATCAATCACCTCCTTTGCGTTGGCGACTTGCTCGTGTTGTGGAATTGCACCCAGGAGTTGATGGTATTAGCAGGGTGGTGACAGTCAAGACTTTACATGGGCTTATGCAAAGACCTATAGTGAAGCTTTGTCCATTACCTATTCAATAAAAAATCCTGATAGGTATTTTGGTGGGCGGTATGTTTCGTCCCCACACATTAGTTTTGAGTTCAGTTTATTTTGAATAATTATTATATAATATTTTTCTTTACTTTTTGTGTTTGGGTAAAAAATGGTTGAGCAACAAACATTGCAAAATAATCAAGTCATAAATCTTTATCAATAAAGTTTTCGCGTAGTATTTCGGCCTGTCATATAACCATATTAGGCCGCATTGAGTACCTATCGACATCGCTACTTTTGGTGAAAAAGGTAGTACGCAATAGAACGTTTTGACTCGCCGGCAACAGATCACCAAAAAATTATCGCGTTTTTCGCTATCATTGAGAACCACACTCGCGAGTGTTAAAAGGGCCCTTTCACGACGCAAACAGACCATGAGACCAGCCACCCTATATACAGTCCACACCTCACACATTTGAAGAATAAGGGTAAGTCAAACCCATTTTATGGTTATCGCCGCCCTTTCTTCCATTTTTTGCTTTTTATTGCTTCTTGACCAAACACATACAATGAGGGGCAAATCAAGTTAGAACATAGTTTGATCCTAGATAACTTTCTAGTTTGTTTATGGATCTTGATGATTTTTGGATAGGATATGAGCCTCAAAATTTTGGCCTTGATCGACCTACGACGTTTGGTGTATTTGAGCTTGTTGCAAAAGCGAACTGTTCTTTTCACGGACCAACTGATATATTTTTTGAGAAGGCCATTTGTGGGAAAAGAGGGGGCATGAAAATATCGATATTCTGCAACCATAACCCAAGAAACGATTTGTTTTTTGTATAATGGTGCTTGTCGGTATAAAGACTATTTCACTTCACTTTGATCAAGGTTTCTGAAATTCCATAGCAAAGTGGTTTGTTTGATGATTTTTAAAAAAAAATTTTAGATACCAGAATTTGTCCAATTGATTTTTGATAAGTAGACATAGTTCTATCTTTGAAAGATAAAACCTTGATAAGACGATCAATGGAGAAGAGTTTGGGTGGGTATGAAAATTCTCGAGTAAGATTTATTCAAGTTTATTCAATTGAAAAAAAAATAATTATTTTTTTTTTTCATTCTAGAATGTCAAAAATTCGACAAATCTTCAACATACAACGTTGCCATGGAATTTCAAGAAACATTAATTAAAGTGAAGTGAAATAGTATTAATAGGAAGGAATGGCTGTGTTGCTCATCTCGAAGTAGGAAGAAAACAGTTTGAGTACTCAGAGCAATAATCTTTTATTAGTAGCTGGCAAAGCGCTTTCGGCTGATAATAAGCCATCATCAGTGCCCCAACGGAAAGTGATACCGGCATGAGTTACGTTCTTAAACGTTTATCGAAGAAGAAAAAATTTTATACAATTATATAAAATGTTAATTAATTATATAAAATGTAATTATATAAAATTTTTTCTTCTTCGATAAACGTTTAAGAACGTAACTCATGCCGGTATCACTTGCAGTTGGGGCACTGATGATGGCTTATTATCAGCCGAAAGCGCTTTGCCAGCTACTAATAAAAGATTATTGCTCTGAGTACTCAAACTGTTTTCTTCCTAAATAGTATTAATGCCAACAAGCACCATCATACAAAAAAATCATCGTTGCTTGAGTTATGGTCCTGAAAAATTCATACTTCCAGGACTGTTAACACAAATGACCTTCTTGAAAAAAATATAGGTTGGTCTATTTGTAGCGCAGTCTGTATTCACAAGCTCAAATGCAGCGATTTCATAAAAATGTCGTTGGTCCGGCCCTGGCCAAATTTCAAAAGCTCCGTTCTGATGGAATATCCAGAACATATTGATATGATATATCCAAGAATCACTAAAATCCATAAACAAACAAAAAAGTTATCAAGGGTCAAACTATGTTCTAATTTAATTTGGCACACAGGTAATGTATCACTCACCAATTCATGATCACCACAACATCATGGATATTTTAATTTGATAAAGGCTAGATCATTAATGATCCAATACAAATACCATAAACTCATCAATCAGTCGAAACATCAACATTTTCTTTTTTTCGTGCAGATCTAAATAATAGCTTCCAGAACTTGCAACGTAAACACACTTAGCAAAATATGTGTACCTCCAACCACGTATTTACTTCAACAAATAATATTCTCTCTCTAAGCTCGAAGGAAATGTAGCGTGAAAGATAAAAACAAGTTCGATTGAAACGAATAAGTAAACCTGCTATTGGATTTAAAAAGAGACATAAGTGTCTCTCGTTTCGTAGCAGACATGAGGGTAAGATCAGGAAAATTCAGCCACTTAAAAGTTTTGAGGCACCAAACTGACCCAGTTCTCTGATTTATTCGACCATAGAGGAGTTACCTGTGACGATTGAGTTGAATATTTTACAAATAACTTTTGGCTATTTTGACAGAAAGTGATGATTTAGTGAGAATGGAAAATAATCATAGTTATGCATAACAGACACGTAGTTGATATAGTAAACTAATATCGCTTCAACTTTAGATAGAAAGCCTCCATTTTTTTTGACTTCTGATGCTCAATTGATTTTTCTGATAACAAAGTGTGATAATTCAGAAAAAGTACGACAACTTTGCCCATTTGAACCATTCTCTAGGGTTAATATCAACAGAGATAGCTATTGGCCAAAATATACGTGAACACCCTGTACACATATTGTGAAATTCCAATTTGTATGTATGTTTGATGGATACGATGTTATCTTCCTGAGTGAAAACTTGTAAACTTCAAAAAGCGTTGAAGAAGACCGAAATTATACGGTCGAAACGTCGGCAATTTAAAGGAAAAACCGAAGTTTGCTTTTTGTCCTATACCTGCTACTGACCATCCGCACTGATAATTATACAAACGATCACAGTTAATTACAGTATCCAAAGTCAACATATTCTTGATCTTGAATCTACAAATCAATACAAAGGAAGATCAAAACTGAGGTTTCTCTCTCTTTGTAACGATGATGGGTCCCTTAGCATTGGTTTGTATTTATCATGTGACGTCAGCATATTATGTATAGATTGCGGTGTCGAGTGGGTGAGGGTATCAGCTACGTAGATGTTATACACTATGTCTGGCGATGGGGTATCAAGTAGGTGAAATGAACCAAAAATTTCATTTTTCGAAAAAAAGTCATTCTTTGTAAAAAATTTTGCTTGCCAAAAAACTACGATTGTCGATGAAAAAATTTTGAAATTTCATACAAGGTCTTCAAAAAGTTGAAAAATAATTTTCTCTTTCAAGAGATGAGTACACATATTCAGAAGTTTTCAGCAAAATATAACATGAATATCTCATTAGTGTCAAATGTGAACCATAAAGCAAGAAATACACATTTATTTGCTTGAAATTATATGAAGAGAGAAACAGTACCCCTTACTGATTATTTTTTTGCGACGTACTGGAAATTCGGTCTTTTGGTCTTGGTCAGTGGCGGTTTGTGGGAAGACTAGGTATGGGTGTGCGCTCCCAAAAGAAAACCACACCAATAATGGTTATTAACTTGAAGTTCGTGACTCAATCAAAATCAGATCCAAATAAAATCGTAATAAAACAAAATGGAAAACCGATGTATTTATTCCTTAAATATTGTTTCGTGAAGAAACATTCCAATCAGGCCACCGTCATAAAAAGTCCACCTTGGTAAAAGTAGAGATATGATTATAAATACACGTGTCATCACCACGGCGTGAAACTTTCTTAAATACCGTGAAGTGTTAATTTTTCCCTCGTTTCATTGGTTTTGAAAAATTTTCAACCACGTCCACGTCCATGATTATCCCTACTCGTACGGAGAAATCCCTCCTTTTGGCCACACTGTTTATCTTGAATGAATACAGGCAGATAAAGATATCAGTACAATCAGCACAATTATTGTACTAGGCTTGACACACAGCTGAAAAACCAAAAACGCTTTCCGTCCCTAGTGTGTATTCAAATAGCGCACGCTGGCCCCTTTACTTCGGGCATTTCCCGCACACTCCCGACAAATTTCCATAGCGAAAATGCATTTGACTGGAGCACCGAATGCATACCCACATGGGCTGAGACAGACTGAGAGAACTGTTACTATGCAATGGAGTAGAAGATGTTAGAGGCATCGGAGGTCAGTGTTGCTGGATAACCATATTTTTCACTTCTGTGGGATTTTAGACTATATAAAAAAAGTGAAAATGCACCGTTATTCGAAATAAAATTGTTATAAGGATTTACTTTTTAAAATCTCGTTTTTATCCCTTCTTCTTGTTTTCGCTTGCAGTGCGCGCGCACTGGCGCTATCATTGACGAGTCGCCAAAGAGTATTAGACTGTTTTTATTGTGATTTTTTGTTGTGTGGATGCAAAGTGAAGGAAAAGAGAGGGCCGTCTTTAACGGTGCAGTGAGGATTCCGGTTAATGCCAACCACGTTATTCGTGATACGTGTGAACTTTTTGAATACCCTGTATGAAATTTCGATTTTTTTTTAACGACAATCGTATTTTTTCAACAAGCAAAATTTTTTATAACCCCATCGCCGGACATACCTGTATAGTATACTTTTGACTTTTGAGTTTACTCTTGAGCAGCATTTTTGAATCTTTTTTTGAATCATACATAAAATGATTTTACATAAGACGACTCAAGACAAACTATGAAGTTTGGCAAACGACAGGTGAAGGAAAACAGACGAGTTACGAAATTAAATTTCTACTCAACTGAATCAGTTTGGAGTAGAATAAAAGCATGGAGGACTCATGTTCTATAACTACCACTAGAATAGTGTCACAGCGTGGGGTAGCCCTCTGCTCCACCAAGTGATCCCATCTCTGACTGGGGGCCATTGTTAAAATGTTTCCCAAAAAAGGTTCTATGCCACCAGCACTACCTCTCGACAAACCAGTGTTGAAACTGATATCTGCTCAATGAACATTCTACTATTTCTAGTAACTGAAATAATAATAGCCACGCATATTTTACCAAGTCAGTACTCCTTTACCTCAGAATGCCGAATCGACAAGTTTGGGATTGATTCTTGTTCATCACTGGGTTTTTTTGAAATTGAGTGAACCTCCCAAATGATTAAATTGGAAAATCTATCAAAGTATCCACTTATTGACGATAGCACGTGTCCGTATTTGATATACTTTATAAAATAAAGCGATCATCATTTGAATCAATACTATAGCGAGATCCATTCGTCATAATAAATTTCACTTCACGTATTCAAAACTGCAAAAGGATAAAATATCGTATCTATTGACATCCGTGATCGAAATTAAATGAAAATATTCGCACTCCATTTATCAAAAAAACAATTTCCTGGAAAGTCCTGTCAGGGAGCAAATTTCGGCTGAATGGTACCTGCGGCCTTTCCTAATTTAATCGCCCCCTGCATTTGCCCAATTTAAAATCGGAAATTATACCAGCGCCCATGATTTTCGCAGCTGGTGATTGTGCGTGCATTTATGAAAAAGGTGATTTATTGGAATTAACTGATTGATTTCGAGCGGTAGTCAAGTGAGGGTGCAGAACTTAGTTAATTGGTTTTAAAAGCTGTTGAGTATTCTGAACAAATCTGTTCTCATCATCCTTTGATCAAATCAGTCGGTTGCATTGATACAGCTATATGTCAACTTATTCCGTAGTGAAGATTTCAATATTTGATAACAAATTCAACAAAAAAAAACAGTTTTTTGAGTGGCAAGTATAGGACAACGTATTTTATGAATTGTTCATAACTGCTCGGTTGATGTTGTCGTACAACAACGTTCTGCATGCATCTTTACAAGAAAAAATTAAAGCTTGAGTCGAATCAGTGAACCGCAGTGTAGGATACAATCGACTGACTTATCACTTCCGATGCATCAAAGAATGTGTTTGCGCGTATTGCATCAAGATATTATAGGCAATAAAAAGCTATCCGCGCTTCGAGTTGCGCGTCCGCTCACATTCGATCAAACATGTGTTCGATTAAACATTGCTTCGTTGTCGCAGTCAATCAAATTTATAACGCCGATCAACATTTATTGTACCTTGATGAAACTTGAAAATACATAATTATACTGTTCCTTCATTCAAAATTTCTATAGCTCTATGCGAGATGATTTGGTTCCCAGTACAGTGTTTAGTTCCTCATGACTGGGTTATTTCTCAATTTTAATTTTAATGATTGAAGATTATGAGACCACTTCAAATTCTACTTTGCAATTCTTTGGCGGCCAGCACACCAGTGTTGGCCCTTTAGCACAGCCGAAGTCAGTGCTTCTCTACTGCTGAACTTAGTGGGCATAGAAGATTCACTTTTTATGTGCAGGGCTTTTTTGTTTCATTTTAACTATGTTCAAGGAACAATGACTCTCAGTCAGAAAGTCATGTATAATTAAATCATTGTCCACCTACCTATTTGCAATTGTGTTATTTTGGTATTGTGCCCAGGCTGCTGTAGTTTCTGAGCAATGTTCAAGTGTTGCAAAAGGCCATTCAATAATTTCGTTTGTGTATCCTGCTCGAATGTTTTTCATCCCAGCTGTGGTGAACGTAAAAAAAGGTTTTCAGTAAATTGACGGACATCGAGTTAACTGTTCCGATGACTGTAAAAAAAGGCTTCCAAGGACGCTGCTTTATTGGAAACCTTATCATGTCAAATTCAAAAATTAAAAAAGGATATCCGAGACAAAGACAACCAAATGGAGAAAATAGAAGTCTTCAAAAATGAAGCGAACGTTGAATTGGAAAGTAACCTGCAAAAAGCCATAACAAAATCCAATGAGCAGTGAACATATATTGCGAAGCAACGCAAGCTGACACAAGATTTTACAGATGAATTTGAAAAACAAGAGCAACAATACTTGGATGACATTGAACGTCTAGAAAACCAGAACGCCGCACTTTCACACAAAATTCAATGTCTAGAAATAAAGAGCAGTAAATTAGTTGAGGTTGCCATACAAACGCAGTGTCTTCAGCGAGATCAGTATTCCCAGACGGTACTACTTTCCAATGACTATGGGGCTCAAACGGATGCCATTTTGAAGTGTGACAGGAGAGAGCAAGTCTCCATCGAAACTTTTGAAGATCATGAGAAACCTTCACTGATTACATAGAGTTGGTCAAACAATTAAAAGTTCTGGAGGACCAGAGGCAAAACCTTCTCACCACTGTGCAAGTGCTAAATAGTGAAAATGATTGTCATGCCAAGGAACTATCCAATCTTTGACAAACTGTGTCTGAGCTAAGAAATCCTACTCTCATAGAAAGGGAAACTGTCTCTGTATCCACTTGCAGAAGTGAACCAAATTACGTTAGACCCTCAAAAAATGTGTTGATTTTGGGAGATGAAAGTAGAAAGTTCCGCGCGCCGTTTTTACATTCGAAATTAGGCGACGGTTTTAGAGTAAGAGGTAGTATGAAACCTTTTGCTCCTCTCCAGGTGGTTGCATGTAGTGTATTTAGTGACTCGCTTCGATATACAAAAGTGAATACTGTAATCGTGTGCTTAAATGTTAAAGAGGTTGGGACCACATTTCTTAGAAGAATTTTTGCTATGAGCAAATATACGAACTTGGTGTGTTATTTTCAGTACCGCGATCATCATTTGAACAGGAGGGCGAATAGAATCCGGTTTTAATTTTTGCACAGGAATGTGGATGCTTCCATAAGGCTCATCGAAAATTTAAAAGTCGGTCGTAGTTATAGATTAAGTAATGTTTCAATAAACAAACTATCGCAAATGTATGTGTCAACTCCACGTAAGTCATCAAAGTTCAGCAATGTTGTAAATGTCAATTGTATCGGCGATTCAAGTTACTCGACTATTGGTTGTCCTGGAGAAAGTCCAGGAGGTTCTTTTCCCGACTCTGGATATAACGTCTCGAATGTTGCTCAAATTCTGGATGAGTACGGAAATGTTGCCGGAGGCTTCAGTGATGAATCAACTGACACTAATGTAAAATTACCAGATGATTAAAGGTCAAATGAAGAGCCTTTTTTTAAATTAAGCAGAGTGCAGAGCATCCATGGCAAGTCTTAATATTCAATCTGTTAGAAATAATATATAATAGTAGATGAACTCGAATTATTTTTAGAATCTGTGGCATTTCCTAGTATCTTAGTGTTGGTAGAACATTGGTTGAAAAAATATGAACCTCTATTCGTTGAAAATTATGTTATGCTGTCCAAGTATTGCCGTTCGGAGAGTATACATGGGGGTAAGCGGATTATGGTGCATACGGATTTTCTGTCTAAGTACAAATTTGATTCAGTTTGGTGAATAGATTTATTTCTTTTTGGAGAAGAAGTCTTTCAAGTTCTCTTTAGTTTTTTGTCAACGTTTGTCGCTACACGTTTTAGGTGTTTATCGATCCCCCTAAGGAAATGTAGATTCTTCTTTGGAAAAGCTAGAGGTTATACTATGTAGTCTTCCGATTGACTGTAAGATAATATTGTGCGGAGACCTGAACATAATTTTTTTTAATAAGTTAGATAAGCATACAACATCTCTTATACATCTCTTTACATCAGTGAATATCATAATGCATGTTGATAAACCTACTAGAATTACTCCAACTTCTTCATCGGGAATAGATTATGTGCTGTAACTTCAATAAACACGATATCTACGTCCGTACAAACAGTGCAGGTCTAAGTGACCATGAGGCTGTTCTTGCGAGTGCAAATTCAAGTGCGAGACCTGCATCCAGTGTGAGGAGAGGAAGACTTTACACTGTGAAGAATTTTGGAAAATTAGGTTCGATATGTGAGCAGGGCAGATTGGCAAGGTATTCTTGCTGGGAGCGATCCTCTTGAGGAATTTAGTAATATATTTAATAAGGCATTTCCTATCATCAACATAAAGGGGCCTAAGAAAAAACCGTGGTACACAAGGGGTCTCAAAGTTTCTAAAATTAATATGCGCTCTCCACAATACATTCGTAAATTCTATATGGCAAATGATCAGTTTATGAGATATTACTCGAGGTACCGTGAAATATATAGAACTCTTTTGTCGGTGTCAAAGAAATTATACTCTCAGAAAAGAATTAGGAAATCCGACAATCGAGAGAGTCATGGAGAATCGTTAATGACCTAAGGGGTGGTCCTAGGACTGCTTCAGGCGTTCCAAGTGATTTGAAGGCACCTGACTTGAATTTGTTTTACTGTACCATAGCGGCTGATCTCTCGAAAAACCTATCGAGTTCCTGTGATCCTATTAAGTTCCTGTTTCATGTGAGTGTGCCTGATACTTTATTTCTAGCTTCTACTGATGCTCACGAAATAAGGCAGGTTATTACTGGAATCAGAAATAAAAACTCCTCTGGATGGGATAAAGTAACTATTCGGATTTTTTTGGCACTTTCTACAGAAGTTTTGGCAATACTAGCGGCAGTTATGAACAATAATTCTTTTCCAACTAGTACATTTTCTTCATGCCTGAAGAGGGCTGTCATTATCCCTCTTTACAAGGGTGAAGATGCAAATAATCCGTCCAATTTGCGACTTATTGCACTACTTCCTTCATTGTCCGAAATAATAGAAAACTTGTGAAAGTAAAAGTCACATCGTTTGTTAAGAGACACGATGTTTTGAGCGATAGGCAGTTTTACTTCCAGCAGGATACCGGCACTGGTGATGCAATTTTTGCTTTTCTTCAGCAGCTCCACAATATACTGAATGCAGGTGAGAATGCCGCCGCTGTGTTCTGCGATTTTGCTGAGGCCTTCGATTGTGTAAATCACGATACACTGCTAGAGAAGATGTGGAGATATGAATTTAGAGGTACTGGTTGAAGATGTTTCAATTCTTATCTATCTGGTCGAGTTCAGAGGGTATGTTTCAATGATGGAGAGTCTGTTGACGCTCAGGTTACCTTGGGTGTTCCTCAGGGCTCTGTTTTTGGACCATTGCTGTTTTTTATATATATATAAACGATCTGCTGCATACCACGATCGAGGGTAAATTCATAGTGACACAACTTTCCTATGGCACGACACTGATTTGCATATTTTGAATAATAGGGTACAGACTGATCTTCTGACAGTAAAGTCCTGGTGTGACGCTAGCCTCCTGGAATTTATTGTTTCTAAAACCAAGATCCTGACTTTCAAGTGCGTGCTTGATAATGTTTTTCTAGACTCTGTTCCTCTTTCTACCGTACGGTTTATTAGGGTTCCAGGTCTAACAATCGACCGATCCTTGAAGTTTGAGGATCACATTCTGAGTGTTTGTAATCAGGTTTCTTTTGGCTGTTATGAGCTGAGATTGATAGCAAATTTTTTGGTTTATGCGACAGCTAAAAATGCGTATCATGCATTGGTTGAGTCCCACCTTCGCTATGGAATCTCTTGCTGGGGTTCTTGTTCCAAATACCTTTTCAATACTGTCTTCTTGCTGTAGAAAAGAGCACTCCGCTACCTGTGTATGGTGAAATCTCCTAGGATTTCGTGTCGTCCTCTTTTTGTGGAGCACCGTATCCTCACACTGTGCTGTCTATTTATACTGGAAACGGTCACACCCATTTTTAAGGAGTGTGGATCTGAACTCGAAGTTGAGGGACACTATCCATCTTGGCAAACCGATCTATTCAGATTGTCTATACCACGTTTAGAACTTGTGAAAAATTCTTTTGTATATGGAGGCTGAAAGCTATTCAACCACTTGCCGTTGAACATAAGGAAGATAAAATATTTAAACAAATTTGAGAAGGCAGTGAATGATCTCCTGTTGAGTGAGGCTTTTTATAATTTGGAGGAGTTTTATGCCAGCGCATTAGACTTCAGGCTGAGTAATTGAATTTGTTTAAAGTTTCTTGTTTAATGTTTATTGGCATCTAGTTGTAGTATCTCCATTTTAGTTTTCAGTCCGTATGTTCAAGCGTAGTATACACATTACAGGCTTTGTCAACAACTGTCACAGTTTGGACAATAAAGCTATTTTTTGACTTTGACTTTGACTTTGACATATTATTACCGTTGTAGAATGATGAAACGATATTGGGTCCTATGATTGAACGTTTACGTTAACTTAACGTATGCATTTCACCATGGTAACGCTGTTAGCAAATGGAACATTTGCATAAGTAAACAATCTTAACAGATACGTTAAGTTAACGTTAACGTTCAATCATAGCACCCATTATAAATACGTGTTTATGATGATGAGCGTTATTTGTGTGAAAGCATGAGGCTTAGTGGAAATGCCGACACACACACACTCCTTCGGTTTCTGCCTCCATACAAACAAATTTTCCTTTGCAAACCGATGCTCGCAATCCGACCTGCAGATAAAACTGTGTGTGTGTGTCTTTAGGGCGCTATATACAGTGAGGACGTAAATAGGCCCCTCCCCCCCTCTAACTTTTGAACGCATCAATATTTTTGGCTCAAATTTGGAGGTGTTGTTTAGGGTAGGCTTTAGTAAGTTTTGATCTCCAAAAAAAAATTTCAACTGTCAAACTGACAGCTGGGCACCATTTTGAAACAAATTATTAAATGGAAAAGGGGGTCATGTGATACCTTATTTGAAAGGTCCTTCCATTTTCTTTTCACACCCAAAGTTTGAAGTCCTTAGCATTTTTCTTAAGGAAATGGCGCCATATTGAAAATAAATTATTTGGGTCAAAATACTATCTCTAATTCTTAAAAGAACTTTATTAACAATGAAAAAACTAAACTATAACATAAGTGATTGTTTCAATTGTTCTGTATCAATCTGTGCTATCATAGTTTCTTAAACAAAATAAAAGATAGTATCTACTTAGACACAAATAATTTATTTTCGACATGGCGCCATTTCCTTATGAAAAATAATAAGGACTTCAAACTTTGGGAGTGAAAAGAGAATGGAAGGACCTTTCAAATAAAGTATCACATGACCCCCTTTTCCATTTAATTTTTTGTTTCAAAATGGTGCCCAGCTGTCAGTTTGACAGATGAAAATTTTTTTTGGAGGTCAAAACTTATAGCGTTTTCGATTGGTAAAATTGGGCAGCACTGGTGCAACACTCGGGCAATACTAATGTTCGATTGGTAGAAATCGAGTGGATTTTTATGTTCGATTGGGGAACCGGGTCAATGAGTTTTGCACTCAGTGCAGATTTTTTGGCACGAGGTCTTTGAGCTCGTGCTGGTATAGTGCAATTTCAGTGCATTAGCAAAATTAAAAAAAAAACATGAAAAATGGTGGATATAAACGTCGCGTGAGGTGATTCCACAAAAAGGGGAATATTTTGTGGGTGATTCTGTGGGTGGACAACAAATTTCGAGTTAGAGTTATTATTAGGCGGATTTTGGCGTCAAACAGGTCACGCATTTTCTAACCTAATTTTTCTTCGCAGTAGAGGCAAATTGCTTGGGAGGTTCCTAATCAAGTAGTTACGTTATACCATGAATAATACTTTTGTTGGTATCGATACAGTAACCAATTACTCACCAAACCTGGTAACAACAAATCGTTACCTGGTTAACGCCAAAATCCGCCCATCCTATTGTTGGAATCTAGTATAGTGCCGAAAAAAGGAAATACTGGCGTTAAAGAGTTATGGAAAACGAGAATTAATTTCATCTAAAATCTTGTACGTATACCTAATTTCTCAAAAAAGTTGTTCCTAGTACCTATCTATGATCTATATAATACAAAACTATTGATTGGTCTCAAGATATTGTCATTTGGCAATTAGAAATAGACTTCTAATTAGTTTAGTTTCAGAGTCACTTCAGCCGCTACGCAGAGACAACATAATATTAGATTTTCAAGAAGTTCAATGATTCCAATTTCAATTCAATCGGAATTTTACCGTGCAATATTATAGCACTCGATGAAAAATTTATGTTCGATTGGGATTGCCCTAGAGCAAATTTTCATCATAACTGGTTTTGCCCGAGGGCAAACCCAGTGCAACCTTTGTTTTCCCAATCGAAAACACTATTAGTAAAGCCTACCCTGAAACACACTTCCAAATTTGAGCCAAAAATATTAATGCGTTCAAAAGTTAGAGGGGGGGACTATTTACGTCCTCACTGTATGTTTATCTATCGAATTCGTTGATGAAAGTGAGCATTTTATACGTTGTAATAATAACATGAGTCGATATCATCACTGAAAATTATACATTTTTTTAAACTGTCACAGATTTTTTTTTCTTTTGATAGAATCAGATATCCTGTCACATTGTCGTTCCACCAAATCAGAATAGCGTTGCTTCAAGGCTTGAGTGAAAACGCCTGAACAAATTGAAGCCAAGCCTCCACGTCAATGCAGAGATTTTGGCGGAATATTTTATGGCGTAGAAACACGAACATTTCGCGAACTTGTTTTTTAATGTGTGAATATGAATAGCCTTAGACTTATTATCATCAATATACTGATTGGATCGCTGGATTCTGTAAGTGAACAATGAATAATTCTTTCCGTGCGCTTACAGTTTAGTGGGAGGCACTCCACACTATTTGAAGTTTTCTTCTCCGATTCCAAGTTTTGTGTTTGCTTTCAACATAATCTCTACCATGACGTTCATCAACCTTTGAAAAGAATGTGACCTACATATCTGATGAAATAAATCTAACGTAATATATACTCATATGCCCTTTACAGGCTTTTCCAGTTATAAAAAAAAAGAATTATTGTACTTTATTTTATTCACTTGATTATCTGCTAGTCAATATTCCAGAAAACTCTCTGTATGGCGCCGGTGATGCGTCAGAATTTTGATTATGAGGTATTATAGATGTTCAGGAATGACTTCCCACATTTATCGTTATCTTCACAATCTACCTGGATATGATAGTCTCTTCATACAAAAGAAATTCACCCTGCTGATTAAAGTGTTACCAAAAATATCTTTTTTAGAAATTCCTAGAACTGGCACTTGCCCGGAAATAGGTTCCGTTTGATAATGAATATATTCCCAAACTGGACTGAATACCGGGAGGAGCTGGAGGCGGAGTTGAGCGGAGTCAAAGAACGTATGCGTGGCAAATTTGATGTTTAGGTGGTAGCGGAACAACTACAAAACGCCATAGTTCACTCCTTCCATCAAAGCTGTCCGCTAATCAGCGTTCTTCATGCAAGGCCTGGTGGAACGAAAGACTTGACAAGATGAAGGGGGAAACATGCAGACTCTTCAATGTGGCCAAGAAAACCGGTGAATGGGATGAATACCACCATAATCTGACAAAATACAATGAAGAAGTAAGGGAAGCTAAGAGGAACTCCTGGAGGAAGTTTTGCACTGAGGTCGAAAAAACCTCGGAAGGCGCTCGCCTTCAGAGAATCCAAGCTAAAGATCCCCTTCCACGAATGGGAACACTAAAGAAACCAAATGGGGGATACACGAAAAATGGCGAAGAAACCATTAAGACACTACTCAGGGCACATTTTCCAAACTCGACTATAATCAAGTCGCGATAGGGAACCAAATAGAATGGAATGGACTATAAACTCATTCAAACCATACAAAGCACCTGGATGCGATGGGAAAATACCGGCACACCTGCAGTAGGGCAAAGCCCAACTCATATCGATGCTTTGCCAACTATTCAGAGCAAGCCTGGCAAAGGACACATATCCATTATGTGGAAACTCTCACGAGTGGTCTTTATACCAAAACCCGGGAAAGATAGCTCTCAGCCCAAGCCATGCAGACCAATAAATCTCTCGTCGTTTCTACTCAAAACGATGAAGAAAGTGATTGAAAGGCACATTAGGGAAACCTCCCTGATAGAGAGGCCACTACACAAAAAACAAAACGCCCATCAACCTGGTAAATCGTGTGAAACTGCTCTGCATGAACTTGTTCATAAAATAGAGCAACCACTGAACAACCAAGGAATTGCCCTAGCTGCATTTCTTGATATAGAAGGAGCATTTGATCATACCTTCTTCAATTTAATGACCACCGCAATCAACTGGCGTGGAATTAAAGACACAGTTTGTAGGTGGATGGGAAACATGCTGAAAGGTAGAAGAATTCAAGCAACTTTGCTTGACAAAACTGTAACTATAGGGGCAGCTAAAGGCTGCCCCCAGGGTGAAGTCTTATCCCCTCTCCTCTGGAACCTAGTCGCAGATGAACTACTGGTGGAGTAAAACAGCAAGGGATTTTATGCCCAAGGCTATGCCGATGACGTAGCAATACTTATCGCTGGCAAACACACGAAGACAATATCAGAACTGATGCAGACAGCTCTGACCATCGTAGAATATTGGTGCAGGAAGGTGAACCTGAAGGTCAATCCTGAGAAAACCTCCCTGGTCAGCTTTACGAGAAAAAGGAATATAGCGGAATTATTCAAACCCATATTCTTTGGACAAGAACTGCAGGTGGTAAGAGAAGTCAAATACCTAGGCATCATCCTGGATGACAAAATCACATGGAATTCACACTTACAGAAAATAGTGAATCGCGGTGGGGCCACAATAATGGCAACAAAAAGAGCGATAGGAAAGAACTGGGGCATAAATCCGTGCATGGTACACTGGCTCTACTGTACCGTGGTACGACCTACTCTTGCTTACAGCTCTGTTGTCTGGTGGCCGAAAATCGAGCAGCGACAAGCAGCCACGGAACTTGCAAAAGTTCAGAGGCTAGCATGTCTTTGTGTAACGGGAGCCATGAAAACTACTCCAACACTTGCCATGGAGGCCATGTTTAACCTACCTCCTTTGGATATCTTCATCAAAATGGAAGCAATAATGGGAGCATAAAGACTTAGCAACACCGGGAACTGGAGCTACTCAAACTCTCAAGGACACACTAAGATAACCAGCACAATCACGAACCACTTAGTAACAATGAGGAGTGATATCATGCTGAAAAATATTAACTTTGGCACGTCACACAAGACCAAGCTAATATGGGAAGAGGAAACGGTGAAACAATTCCGGATGGCAAATGGGTCAATATGGTACACAGACGGCTCCAAAATATGCCGGGGAACTGGTGCCGGAATCGTAGGAGAAAATCCAAAGTGGAAAACATATGAACCACTTGGGATGTATGCTACAGTTTTCCAGGCAGGAGTACATGCAATAAATGTATGCGTGCAAGAGAATCTAAGGAGAGGCTATAGAGGAAGGAAAATCCTTATCCTTAGTGACAGCCAAGCTGCAATCAAAACCATCCTCTGTCGGGAAACCAAATCCAAACAAGTCATGGACTGTCAGCAAAACCTTGTAACACTGGGAGTATCTAACGATGTTAATCTTGGATGGATACCAGGAGACACAGGGTTAGCTGGGAACGAGTGGGCGGATCTACTAGCACGCAAAGCTGCAAACACACCACTTCTGGTTCCAGAACCTGCCATTGGTATTACAAAATCCTCTGTGAGAGGTTGACTGAACTGTTCGTCCAAGAAACAACAGGAAGCTAGATGGTGCCAATCACCAGGACTGAAACACAGTAAATTAATGATGGCAGACGAGATCGAACCATCATTTTCTGGAAGCCTACTGAAACGCAGCAGGAATCAGCTTAGGAAAGCAACAGGTATATAAACTGGACACTGCACTCTAAGAAAACACATGCATATCATGGGTATTTTCAACGAGGAACCCATATGTAGGCTGTGCAACGAGGAGGAGGAAACAGCCTCCCACATTGTATTTGAACGAGTATAAAATTGGCATAAATGAAATGTTTGATTTTTCGCAAGATATGCCCATACGCAATGATTGGGTCCATTTGTGTTATGAAAAAGCCAACAACTTAAGACAAGAGAAGATTCAAGGGATGTGACGGTAGGATCACACAAACGTACATCTATACACAAAATGGCAAAGGAAAGCGAAGGTTGAAGTCCTTGTACTACAACAACCTAAAACACTCGAAATAGACCAGCAAAACAACCTTGTCGCACTCAAGAGGAAAAATCTCAAACAGTTAGTTGGAGAAGGTCTACCTGTGAAGTAAAATTGAAAAAGGTGGATTGTTAAAAATTCAAGGAATCTAATACCACACTTCAATGGAGTGTTTGTCTCACAAAAACAATGCTAACTTACAAAGATCTTATGAATCACCATCATTGTATTTTGAAGGGGTTGAAATAGACTAAGATGTGATAAAATAACTAGCCTAAAGGGTGACACAAAAGACTAGAACATTTTGTGACGATTGAGCAAAGATTTTCCAGATGAAGCCGGAGTCAATGAGCTCCGTCTATCAAGAGAAGACTTCGTCATGATTATATTCCATTTATAAAAATGGAAAGATCCTAGATCTTTCATCATGCATAACATGTATGTTTTGAGAACTTCAGCCAACTTTCTTTTGTAAAATCTTTGCGTCCGAGTAATAGGGATTGTGAGCAACATGTCACCAACAAAAATGATTTAAAGTATTCAATCTCTTAGCAATATAATATAAGCGAGGCCTTCCGAAGATTATCTGGATTCTCCTTTTAGCCAAAAAATATACAACGATATTGTCCCTAGTTATGGGATGCTGAAAAACCCTTTCTATTGAATTGAATTTATCCTTAGTACTGCAATAATTTAGCTTAGTCAGCAATTGTTAGTTTATAAATACAGTAACCAGCTTTAGTCATTAGCTTTATCATGTCTAAACTCTTGAACCAGTAAGGTCTAGATGTTTTAAAGTTCACTTTTCCAAAATAAAATCTTTTTTAAAAACCGTTCATCTGCGTCTCAACATTTATTTTTCTTTTGTGCATTTCCAACATTATATAATTATTGTTTAAAATGTACGGCGGCTTTGGTTTCTCCTGTAATATGGTTTCTTTTCTCACTGATGTAGAAGAATGAGACGAGGACATTGACGATTCAGGATCCCATGAGCACAACATCGTTGAAAATCATTCTATCTATTTCACTATTTTTTATAGTTGATACAAACTTTCCAGTGAAGGTGCTCTCATAATCAGGTTAAACAATAATGAAGCACTCCAGCTTGTGATGTAGCCCCATTTGAATTCCGTTAAATAATAAAGAGGGACTATTTGACTGACTGTAATGTGTATTTATATTGCCAGACCAGCAAATAATTTATCGTCACTATTTGAGTTTCGGAGCCAACCAAACATGAATAATTAAATCTGTAGGATAATGGAATTATTAGATTGGAGAATTTGTAATTGTGTTAAAATCAATTAACCAACCTCATGTTATTTTTTTTGTATATACATACTCATATTATGTCATTATACATATTTAAAATGCTATTATTATTTCATGAATGATCTAGTTTGATACTACATAATTTATTTTTGAATAGGTCAATTCATTCGCACGGCAGAAAAAAAGCCTGCCTCGGAGAAAGGGATTTTCAGAAAGTCTAGGGTACCCATATAATAATAAAGGAGGATTATCGCGTAGTAAAAATATTCGCGCAAGGTTTAATGTTGATAATATCAGCCATTCTGTATTTTTAGTTTGTTTTTGACAAATATAAAGGCTGGACCGCTTCTAGTATGACGAGTTTTTTGTTATCAGGAAAAAAAGATTTGATACTGACTCTTTGTCAGTATCAAATTTTGTTTAAAAAATCATCATGAGGCGTACACATATAGAATTTATCAATCGAAGTTCCAGGATGAAGATCTATAGTATACTAGGGGAGTCCCCTAGTATTCACATATAGAAGGCTGGGAAGATATTTATCACGATGCTAGTGCTGGACGCTCAAGTACGTCGAAAGTCAATGAAAACATCGTGGTGGTTTGGTTCTTTATATAGAGAGGATACGTAGGTTTTAACAAAAAGACGCTCCGATGTTTTTTTTTTATATTAAATCAATGTAAGTGTACAGAGTGGACCAAAAATAAGTCGAGATCATCAATTTAATTTTTCAGATGAGAACCCCTATTTTTCATTACATTTTTGAATGGTACAAGAAACCTAGCTAGAATTTGATATAGAATTCAAAAATGAAATGAAAAAAATCACTTTTCATTTGAAAAAATGGAGCTGATGGTCGTTATGTACAGGGTCAATCCGTATATACATATTGACCCATATGCTAGCGGCGTTATCTTTGGAGAAATGTTGTTAGTATGAAAGTTTCAGATATTCACCTGAAATTTTCAAAAATCTTATCAAAAAAAAACAAAAGACGATTAGAAGGTCAATATTATTCCACAAATAGCATTTCTTTCAATGGAACTCCCTATATATTATCATATATTATGAAAGAACTTATTTTCATGATTTTAAAAATATATGGTTTGATATACTTCTGATGAGTCGTTCAGGAGATATTTAAGTTTAAATATGTGTAAAAATTAGTATCTAAATTTTGGAAGCCATGGATGAAGTTGCACAAGTCTATCAACTTGTGTATATTTGGAATAACATCTAAACGATGAAGTTATTTGACTTCCATTTCTATTGATTCAACCTATAAATCACAATTCCATCATTTTTTAAATTGCAACAGGGATGTGAATTTCAACTTTTAAACTTGAATATATCCTGAGCGATCCATCAGACACTTGTGGAAAAATATTGACATTCCGATAGTCTTTTGTTTTTTTTTTTATAAGATTTATGAAAAGATTAGATGGATATGTGAAACTTTCATATTCTTAAAATGTTCATATCTACATAGATAACGCCGCTAGCATATGAGTCAATAAATACGGAAGGACCCTGTTCAGGGTGGTTACGCAAAAACTGGAACCTCTTATAACTTTGTTATTTCTCACAGTTACGAAAAATAGTGTGGAGACAAATGCTGTAGGTATCATCAAAGAGCTTTCTACTGCTATATAAAAAAAACAAATGAAGTATGCATTCCAAAGATATGAAAGCAACATCCTTTTTTTAAAATCGAACTTCCTGTATAATTTCACACATTCAGAAAGAGGTATTTTTTCATATTTCAAAAATGAGTACTGATTTCTTTCTGATGAGTATTTTAGCAAATTTTCGAGTTTGAACATTTTGAAACAACCGATAAGTGATCGAATGAGTCTGGAAGAATCCGTCAACATCACTACACTTACACAAAAAGGAATGTATGGGGAATGGATAGGATGAAGGGGAACAATAGGATTCCCTCCGAATATCCCTGGCCTCACACCTCGAAATGCGTTTTGACACGCCTTATAGACAGTTAGGGTAACAGCAAAAACGTGAAAGTATTATTTTCGAACGCCTACTGCGCCTGTGTAAAGGTCAATAACGGAATGTATCGAATCACAACATCTAATCCGTATCCGTATGTGGGACGTATTGATCCGGAATTTTCCGAACATGACTCTAGTAAGTCTCGATCGTCGCAAACTTCACGTAAATCGATATTAGTGAAACTCAACCTTAAAAACACCCAAGTCATCTATAAACGATGCTGCATGAAATTCACGTTAACCTTGACTGTTGATTTGGCATTGAGCTCCTTCACGTTCACTTTAATGAGATACGGTCACGTTGTAGCGGAACCTTGGCTGCCTATTAGCTTCACTTGTATCTAAGTTTATGACGGAATCTTTGAACTCGATTTTCACCCACTTCAAATGTCCAGATTGAGTCGAAACTCTGCACACTTGTCAAGAACCGATGCCAACACAATTGGCGGATTTTGGCCTTGACCAGGTTACGAATTTTCCAATCTAACTTTCCTTCGCAGTAGTTACAAATCACTTGGGAGGTTCCTTATCAAGTAGTTACGTTATACCATAGATGTTACTTTTAGTAATCAGAACGTTTTGGCGTTTGATTTCGAGCTGCTATCGATATATCACCAATCAATTACCAAACTTGGTTACTACGAATCTAAACCTGGTTAACGCCAGAATCCGCCTAATGATTTCAATAAAAGAAGAGCTAAAAAGTGAACAGTTATGTTGCAAGCCTTGGTAGTGGCAAGTAACATAGTCTCCCTTTGAGGCCTCATCGATAGATCATTGCATATCAAACTGAAATATTTTCTGAACTGCTTATCAGAAAGGCATCAGACTATAACTATATTTTTGAAATCAGAGAATTAATCTCTTTCTGGATATGTTACAATATACACGAAGTTCTATGCAGAAAAACGAGGTCTTGCTTCATATTTTTGGAACGCGCACTTCAATCGTGTTTTTGATAAGGCAGTACGAAGCCATTGGACCTGCGTCATTTGTCTTTTCACTATTTTTTGTAACTTGAAAGATAACAAAGTTATAAAGTTCTTGTTTTCGCGTGACCACCCTGTAGCATATAAACATGAAAAAACCATTAGAAAAAAAGCAGTCGAAAATAAAAATTGACGTATCCGAGCATTTTTTTGCAAAGAAACCCATGAATTTTGGATCAATTTTTTCTATACATGCTGGTGAAGTTTGAGTCACACTGTACAGATCCATTGATAATATCTCACTTTATATAACCAAGATGTGAAACAACATCATTGAACCACACACAATTCATAAATTGAAAGTGTACCTACCACCTGATAAAAGAAATGGTAACACCCAATTCAAAATCTTCAACATCATTGCTGATTATTTAAAATTCTTAGTCTATTGAAAATCATAACATCAAGCTTGGAGTTTTTTGGGATGCAGTCAAATCGGCCTCAGGTTAAGGTTTTATTAAAAAAAAAAAACAAAACTCTTTTTTGTTGGTCGAGCTTTCGGAAATGTTTATTTTTTTCATCAGGTCATCTATAAATTAGCGTGTATGTCACAAAACCGTAAAATTCAATTTATCTATGACTCACAAGACTAGTTCACAACAAAAGATAGTATCTTATAGTGAACATGACCTGACCTAAACCTATGGCTAATTTCACTGCATCTCCAAAAACTCCAAGCTTCATGTTTAACCAGTCAGTCAAGACTATCCTTCCGCCGGAAAATCATATTGGTATCGATTAATTCATGAATTTCTGATCAAAACAGAAAGAAATGAACATTTTAATCAAGATTGATAATACATACATATAAGGCCAATCTCTTGTGGAACTCATCCATTCGGATGACTCCAAAATACTTGATGCTTCAAACATTGGGTTCTCATGTTGTTAACATCAAAAAGAGATGGAGTGATGGATGATATTTTATGATTAAACTTACAAAATCCAAGAGTGACTTTTAGAACGACAGGGTATTGGGATAGCTCGCCCGATCTCGCACTGAGTACAACAAACCCCTGAGAGAAGCCAAACAGGATTCCCGGAGAATATTTCACGAGGATGTTGAAACAGCACCAAAACCGCATTCACAGAATCCTTAACGAAGATAACCAAAACATAAACGGGATAATTTACGAGATCAGGAAAAGAGACACTGGAGTCTCTCAATCAGGTTCATTCTCTGGGCTCAAAAATCAAAAAACCAGAAGACGGCAATCCAGAGATGACACAACGTCGAGGAGTGATCAGAACTAACTGGAGCGCAGCTAAACAGATGGTCAGCAACAAAAAAATCAAATAGGCAGTCAGCACATCTGAATCTCACAAGACACAGGGACCAGACAGCTAGAATACCCTAACGGCATGGAGAACAGTGAACGCTGTATTAATGCTCATCAGCCTCTCCAAGTTTCTGCTAAAAACGGTAAAAAACTTATTCATTGGCACGGATGGGATGTTGCAGTGGCAAAGCATTCCTTGTGTAAACATAAATATGTCTACCAGCTAGGTGAATCCTGAGAGTCAGCGCTACGTAGTCTTATCGAAAGGATTGAAGATAGTCTGAATAACATGAAATTTTCCTGAGATCTTTATTGATAATAAAGTAGCTGCCTTTGATTACACATCCTTTAATATGATCCCCAAGCCTGCTGTGAAGCATGGCATAGACGATGACACTCTAGAGGCAACAGTGACACAAAGATGAACTGGAGTCCAAAGTAACTTGGAACACACATCTCACAAGGAACCTCAACAATGCAAAAATATGTCTGATGAGGGACAGATGCCTGTTGAGAAAGACATGGGTTCTTACGCAAAAAATTATGCTCGGACTATACACTGCAATGATTAGGACTTTTATGGATGAAAACCATGCAGACAATTGCGCCCACAAAGCAAGGAAGCTGTTATGCCCCTGAACCCTGAACAAGCCTAAGCGTCCCTCAACTATGTGCTTTGCGGAAATTCACTTAATTCAAGCATGTGCACAAGATCGCAAGTCTGGGTTGGGTTAGGATTTTTTTTTCGGATAGTCAGGCAATAGAAGTCCTGAACTCATCTCTTTTCACATCGAAGATCACGATAGATTGCCTTCATGACCTGGGGGATTTGACACTCAGAAATAATAAAGTGATCCCGGCAATTCAGGGATAGAAGAGAAAATCAAAGCTAATGAGCTGGCAAAGCCAGCATAGCTGAACCCTTTATATGAGTCTTTGAGAAAAGTTTACGCGAAAGAACAGAGATGGTCATGTGAACAACATCTCAGGAACTAGCATGAAACACCGGGGCTAAGACACTCCAAAGATACATCCGGCAACCCTGGAAAAAACTAACTGACCAAGTACTGCGGATAACGCGTACTCATAATAGACTTGTGGTGCTGCTGACGAGGTACTGCCACCTTGGAGTTCATATGCAGAGACCGGTAACCAAAATGATCTCACAAGTTGGAGGCTATGTGGTGAAGAGAATGAAGCTTCCATTCACATCATCTTCAATTGTGAGGTTCAGGCTCGCAAAAGATACGATATTTTTGGTGTATCACTTCTCAGAGGACCACTCTCTAATGAAAAACTTAATGGTTAGTTATATGTGACCTGATTAAAGGAACAGAACTGGTCTATGGGGCAAAACAATAGGCCACTGACTGCAGTGCAAATCGGAAAAAGAATAGTCCTGATTCCACCTTAAATAAGAACATATTCGCAGGATTCTACGTTGTCGACAACCACGTGGTATCCTTTGATCGCTGATCTGTTGTTTGAACAGAATGAGTCAAGAACACAATTGATCATTCTCACGTTGAACTCATTGTGGAAAACAAAATGATCTTGCTGGAACTTTATTCAATCGATTGAAATTATGGTAAAAGTGTATTGCAGAGGAAAATATCCACCAGTTTACCCCGTCGAGATCAAATCAACTCATAATTGTACGTTGTTTCAATCAGGAATCTCTACGTTCTTCTTCATCCTAACATACTATCG
Source organism: Orchestes rusci (assembly GCA_958502075.1). Lineage (NCBI taxonomy): Eukaryota > Metazoa > Arthropoda > Insecta > Coleoptera > Curculionidae > Orchestes > Orchestes rusci. Next base: position 9,740,720 of record OY293312.1, read on the forward strand.
CGAATTAAAAAAAAAAACAATAATATTCTATTTGTAAGCAGAAACGTTGACATGAAGTTTCTAGAAATTATTCCTGAGTATAATTATTATTGTAGCTCGAATAAAATCCATTGCATAGAGATGCAGTTTATTATTTAGCCATTGAGGCATCTGATTGGTTTTTCTATCAGAAAAGCTTTGTTAAACTACGACGTTTGTAACGTTATTCAAAAACACGTCAGTTACAGCTCGAGATTAACATCAACTCAACATCTTCTAAAAAGAGGTGTATAACCTTAATGTTTGCTCATTATCAAGGTAGGACTTTGATCTCGACTTTGATTCAGTTGATTGATAAAGCTCAACAAGTCAAGGAGTCAATCAAGAACCAATAAGCGACAAGAATTGGCAAAGGTCTAGATAACAAAAATCAATACTACATTTTTCCTACTTAATATTATAATCTAGAAATGATTTTTGATGGAATATTTGTGAAAACCCTTCCCAAATTATCTTTGTAATTCTATCAAGACCACGATTGATTTTTTGAAAGTTATCATTATATTTGACAGGTATAACACATAGAAATATGTTATTGGATCATAAACGATTGCTTCAGCTATTTGCAGCTTTGTTGTTATACACCTTTGTGCGAATGAACAAATATGACCTACATGGATGTAAATTATCTCCTAGTGGAAATCCACCTGATTATGTGGATCAATAATTGGAAAACACTACAAAATCAAAAGCAATAATCAAATTGTCGACCACCAACTTCCTCATCTTGGTGGTGTGTATATTCAAATTCCTATAAATTTTCAGTTGACGTTTGTGGCTAGATGATAATTTCATGTTCCATTTTGACTCTCTTTATTCTAATCTTCATTTATTCTTCAAATTTCTACAGTTAATAGGTTTGTCCACAAATCCAATGCAGACAGTAAAAAGAAAATCATTGTTTGCGGAAGTGAGACGGAATTTTGAAAACGTGTGAAAGCCGAAAGAAAACACCCTGTCAACAACTACATATTATCAAAAACTACGTCACGTCTACCTTCGGCATATTATGTAAATCTCCTTTTTGGAAACCGTCCCCCATATTTGCGGAGAATAAATAAACTTTCTCAATAATTGATACTGTCGAACTCAAAACACATGCAAACTCTATGCCTGGTTTATACAACACATTCATAAGCATAAGCATAACTTTATTCATAAGCACAAAAGTTGAACGTATGGTTTCTTATGAACGTGTTTATACAAACTTTCACAAACATATCGATAAGCATGAGGATAAGAAAGTTGATAATTTTCATCTTTTGTATTAACTTATGCAAAAATCGGAACAGCGCAGGCGTCATTTCTGACAATCTACGTTACTAGTCAAATAGTGTCCTGTCTTCATGTAAGTATTATCATGATTTTCTTTGGCGCCTGGCTTCTCGATAGTTTTTTATGTTTTGTTTTGGATTCTGAACTCTTTACTGTTTTGTGCATTTTTGTGAATATTTCAATATTTCCTGAAGTCAGTTTTAATTTGATGTTGAGTATGAATTTTGATTGACAAGCAAATTTTTACCGCTTATGCTTATGAAGTTGTATAAACCACCTCAAAGTTACGCATATATTTACGACTGTGCTTATGAGTATAGTTATGCTTATGTTTATGAATTTGTTGTATAAACCAGGCATTAATATTGTTTTGACGTCTAACGTCACAATAATTGAATATAAGTACATTCCGTCTTCTTAGCAGCAAGTATCTGACGTCACACTACGTTTTGTTCGCTAAACCAAAGAACTCAGTTTCAACGGCTGCTGTTGTATTTAGGATTGAGTTTTTTCAAGCACACTTCGAATATAGCTATTATCATATCGAAATCTTTGTTTTACAATACTTTCAATGTATATTAATTTTTTTGTGGACAGACCTATTGTAATTGACATTGGATCTCAGACATTCTACAGATAAAAATGTAATGGGGACAGTTCTGGAGAACAAGCAGGCCATTCCACAAAACCTCGTATTCGGTATAAGAAAATATATATAAAATCTGCGCAGATTGGGGTTCTTACCATTCGGGTGAAATTTGGTTAAACTGGCATTCATGTGATTTGGTAGTAGCCACCAAGTGATACCCAAATCAAACCAAATCTAACATTCAAAAGTGATGGAGATTTTGATACGAAGTACCTATTCGACAATAATTTGGTAGACAGTATCTACATAATTGTAAATTGAGTCAGACTGTTAAGCGATCAAAGGAATCATAAAATTGAACTAAGGTTTTGGAAAGTTGTGGGAGAAGTAATTAAGAGAAAAGGAAAAACCTGGGAATATGCAAAAAAAATGCGAAGGACAAAAATAAGTAGAAACAATTTGTGAAAAACCTAACAGATAACTGCCCTTCACGATTCTATGGTAAAAGGGTTTTAGATTAGATATATACGTGTGGTCCAAGTTTCTCAGGATAATCTTTAGAACTATTGGCTATTTCTCGGTAACAGTTCACACAAAAAAATAGCCATGCACTCAAAAACTGCAAGATTATGACTTGGTGATTCCAAAGATCCAGCATAACATAATATTATTTAATATCATATCCGCAATACACTGATGATTCAGTAGTAAACGTTGATGAAACGCCACCCAAAGTGCATTTATTCATCGATATATCATCCATTTCCAAGTGTCTTATCAATGAACGCAAGGGTGGGTGTGAACGGTGAACGTGTTGATAAATTCCCTGCATAGTCCAATCAAAAATTGAATGGTGTATTCGAAATGCATGGGCTGAAAAGTGTAGGGGAAAGCCTGTGAAAACGGAAAAGGAGAGTGATTAAAATTGACCGTGATAACCAGCGTAATTGAATCTAGAATTGTATGGGTAAAACCAAATAGATCAAGAGTTAAAACGAATTTTGTAAGTCCGATAATCTGTAAAGTTCATTTTTTATTTAAAGTGACCGATCAAAATTGTAGGTTAAAGGTTGGCAAACATGTTTTATCACGATAGTCATAAATTGAACTGTGATTCGTCTCATTTTGCTATGTTCAAAATGTATTTGATTTGACAGAAAAAACGTTCGAGAATAGAGAGTGATGATCATTTTGGAATTAATGATCAAAATCCTTATTTAATCGAGAAAATCAAGTCTATTATCCAATATTTTGCCTTTTCATTTCAATCAGCGAGCACTTTATGTCATTTAATTTTGTTATGCCAACCTTCAACCTCCAATTTTGATCTGTCACTGTAACTTTAAATTAAAAATGAACTGTGACTTTCCACTACTTCAAGACATCTATCAATTATCCAAAATTTGTTGTAGTTCCTTTGATTCATATAACTCTGTACTTCTGTGTAGGAAAACCTCCGCTTCATCTGTCACTGTTTTTTAACCAAAATTCCATTTTTTGAAATCACTGGTTGAGTCCATACTAAGATTGGTTGTGTCTTTAGAGTTTTTCTTTCAGACATTGGATCAATCAACAATGTCAATAATAAAAAAAACAAATGAAGCACAACCTATTGAGATAAGGGCTGAAAACATTCAACATCCATAAAGAAATATCGCAAAGAGTAGAAGATGAAGTTGAGTTGGAAAGAATCCGAGACATCTTTCATAACTATGTCTCATTATAAGACTTGAATTTCGCCGTTTTGATAACAACTGGGGATAAATAAGTTATTTCTTGAGCTGTATTTTTCAGAATGTCACTTATTATGAATTCATGGATTTCATACGGAAGCTGTCCAGAAGCTAGAAATTTTGAATAAAGATTTTTTTTTATCACGACTGCCAATCGGTTTTCTCCAGACACTGATAAACAACTTTTCAAGTGCAAAAAGAAATAGTTGATGAGTCTCACATTTTCTGTGTTGGAATACTGTAAAAATCTGTTTATTTTGATAGACAAAGAACTCTGCAACTTTCACTGCTTTGTCGATGAAAATAGAATACCGCGCGTAATAATTGATTTATACATTCTTGTAGTAGAAGTGGATGATATTTGATAATTTACTTCAACTGATGATTCGATGGATAAGTTTTCAACTCTTACAGTTTCAGGTTAAGAGAAAAACCTGTTGTCAAAATGTAACATTGTAACCTATACCTCCGCCTGACTTTTTATTCACTCGAAATTAAGCATGATATTATGATATGTTGGAATTGGATTGTCATTAATCAGATTCAATTAATATCTGCTCTTACGTCATAATCAAATAGATTGGGCGCAAATGCTTATCAAACTCACTAAGCAAAATTCATATGTGAGGATTAATTTTATTCTAGTTTATATTAGACAAAAGGTAGGAAGCACAAAATATATTCTCGTCTGTTTGCCTTAACTTTTTGTCACTTCAGTGTAATTTACCAATGTTTTCCTTTCATCTGGAGAACGATTGTGCACTGAACATCCGACCCAACGAAGCCATATGGCCGGTCCAACAATGCCTTTAGAGTCGTGTTTACCTTGCTCGTTTGTCCTTTAAAATCATGTAAAAATTATCCAACTGTTTAATTTGGCTGTGTATGCATAAACGATTTTCCAATTGGAAAAACGTTCATTGTTTGCTGGGAGAATGGATCTCGCGATTTTGGATTTTGATACAATCTGCTGTGCAAACATTTTTGAATAGTCGGTACGTGGATGAAATTCTCAGTAGAATATAAATATTGTTTATTCCATACTGTATCGTGAAGTATCATTCACCGGACCCAAAAGCCGTCTACATTGACACTGAATGACATTCTACATTATCAGCGACTGTGAAAAAAAATCACTTGACTACTCCAAAAATGACATTTTGCATCATCATAGCTGTGAAATTGCATTGGTAGCATGGTTTGTCGTTTGTATGGCGCCTCTCTCTCATGATTTTGATTAATCACTTGACATAGAATGTTCGTAATATATAATTATCAACCTATCTATTACCTAAGTGGGGACATGTTTGGCTGGACCATCTCATGGTAAGAATTAATTAAACTTTTTAGATGTACTTAGGAAACGCCCTGTATTAAAACCAAGTTCACCGTGAGATCATTTTCACCATTCACTCACATGTTCTAACTTGTATCATGCTCCTAGTCTAATGCTCAGGTTTTTGTCTTCCGCAAGCATTTGACCATTTTTCTATCATTAGCTTTCATTCATGAGTTTTGTTTTTTGCCATTTATTGAAATCGGATCTCTATCCCTGAAGCACATTAGATCCTTTCAATGAAACTGATAAGTGTTTAAAGGAGGTGAGCTCCCAGGCGACTTGTGAGTTTCATTTATATTGAATCTTCAGATAAGTCTGTCCAGATCTGCCATGAAATCTTCAGCCTTGTTTTCTAGTGTTTCTTCATCCTGCTTTCAGAATAATATGGAAATTGAAAGCGGGTGCTCATTTGTCCTGGTCATGGAAGCTCCTTCTATCTTAACCGCGGATACTATTGCTAGGTCATTAGCAAAAGCGATTCTGTTTAGCTCTGGCGAAAGAGAGAAAAACCAAACCAATACAGATTTCTGAGGTAAGCTACTTGGGAAAATCAGCATCAATCGAGGATTTTTCTTTTAGGAATTCATATTGCTTTCCAGTTCTCCAATTTACTTTTTCAAGTCTCTAGTATTGATCTTTCCAGAATTGTATCAGTTGTTCACCTGTAGGTATAGTCGTCCACAGGATGAAGATTCCTCATGATCCTCTCAACTTTTTTTCTACTAATGATTACTGATTACTGATGGTTCAAGCCTAACGATCTTCCAAGGTATTGTCCCTGACACCGAAGAGTCTGATGAGCTTATTGCTCTCTGCACGCCTTTCACTGGAAGAGGTGTATTGCCTGAATAAGTTTTGTGACTCTTCATACTGTTTCTCTGTCTTACGTTGGAGAAATCGGTATAAATTCCTCATTATTCCTTCTCCAGAACGTCGATGCTTCACATTCAAATGCGATATGTGGGGCTGTTTCCTACCCTTCATTGGAGAGCCCACATCGTTGAAAATGTATATGGTATGCATATGTTTTCTTGGGTTGGAGTCTCCAGTCAATATCCCTGTTACTTTCCTAAGCTGATTTCTACCGTTGACTTTCAGTAAATGATGGTTGGATCTACTGTAGCATCTTTTTTCTAATGTGTGTCAGTTCTTGTGATTTGCACCACCATCCTGTTGTTTTTTGGAATAACAGTTCAGCCAGCCTCTCATAGAGAGAGAAGTGGTGTATTTGAAGCTCTGCATGCCAGTTGGCCCAGTCGCTCATTACCAGGTATTCCCTTGTGTCTTAGTATTCATCCTAGAGTAACATCGTTGAGTACAAGGATTTAATTACAATCCTATTCTTGAATGGATTCAGTTTACTAACATGAGAGGGTTTGGATTGCAGGTAGGCCAGCACTCAGGATAAGGATTCTCCTTCCTTCATAGCCTCTCCTGAGATTTTGTTGCACGCAGAAAATAGCATGCTTCCCAACTAATTCATACGATTTCCACGTTGAGTTTTCCTTTACAATTTCGACGACTATCTCGTGGCATGTCTTGGAACTGTCTTTGCGCCATATTGCTTCGTGTGACCTTTGGAGTTGTTCCACTGCTCCCTCTTTCCAATGTAGCTTGGTATTGAGAGGCGCGTCAAAGTTGGTATTTTTCAGAATAATATCAGTCTTCATTCTCATCAAGGGGTTCGTGATTCTGCTGGAGATCATAGTATGCCCTTGTGAGTTTGTCCAGAAATGCGGCTAATTTCTTGTAAATCCAGTGGTTGCTCTATTTTGTGAATTGATTCGTGCTAAGTGATCTCACATGATCGATTAGGTTTGTGGGCATTCTGTTTTATTGGTCTAAATGATGACTTGTGAGTTTCCAGGCTATGGGTGTGTGTCCCGTAGCCAGGCTTGCCCTGAATAGTTGACCAAGTATCGTTATGCGCTGGATTTTGGCCTGCTGCAGATGAGCTGGTTTTATGCCATCACTTCCGAGTGCTTCGGAAGTTTTTTCGAACTCGCCGCAGAATTTCCTCCAAGAGAGTCTTTTGGCTGCTCTTATTTCTTTATGATATTTGGTGTAATCTTATACCAGAAGGTATTCTTTGACATGTACTGGTAAAGGGTTGTGCTAAGAACTTATCAGGCCACCTTCAAAATTTGGGTCTTTCATTGAAAGTCTTGAGGTCGGCGTTAGTCGAAAATAGGCACGAAGATTCCGGTTTTGCAGTTCCTTTAGAGATCTGTCATGAAGACCGACTATGACAGTCATGCCCTTACTGTCAGTCTTATGACTCACAACTCTCCGATTCTCGGTCCCAAGCCCCACGTTCTGGGTTTTGAGGAGTTGGTGAGTTATTACCGGCAGATTTTTTGGATATCCAGATGACAGCTCTCACGATGGCATCATTTTGTGGATTGGATCAGGCCAATAATGAGCTTGGTTTCATTCAATGAGGTCTTGGTCCACCCGCAACAGCTTAGTTCCAACAGTGTCATTATCGCAGTTGATGTGAATCACCTCTCCTTTGTAGCTGCTATTTTTAAAATGGAGACCGGTTCTGGATTCCTTGGCTAGAGCGCGTTATAGGACTTCCTCGGAGTGCGGTTTCACTGTGCGAGTGGGTTTCCACAGTTCAGGTACTGGATCATACATCAGCAACCCTGAAGCACTCAGGCTTGTTGGTGACGCCTTTGTCTGAGACTGGCGTATTTCCATCAGAACATCCCATCTTTGAAGCGTGGTCTAAGGTGTAGGCTTTGCCTGTGCAACAAGTTTTCCAGAGATTTTTGTATTGCCCGTTGAAAAGGTTTGGTCCCTGGACCAACAGTCTTTGATTTCAAGGACGAACAGTCTCTTCTCTCTGGCTCTGGCCACCTCAACTGCCATTCTCCGTCGCTGAGCTGCCAACGTCCGTAATCATAGGTTCACTGATATCAGGGTCTGCATCATTGCTCTCCCGATTCTACGTGAATCAAATTTGATCGAGGTTTGGTGACATTCCAGATGTCTAAACGTGTGACTGGCCCTCTTCAAAATCCGTGGGGCCAGCGTTGACCACCCGATCGTGATCAACGGTGAAATTCTGGACATTTTTAGACAAGATAAAACATCTCTTATTTATTTGTTTGGTCGGAGACTTGTCCCCTTGTACCACCCACGCTTTCAAAAAACTTACTTTCTGCAAAAGAACTTCAAACTATATTGAGAGGATCGTGCTTCATGTTTTTTCATAATTTTTTTCGATTTTTCAATAGTTATTCGCTATTTATTTTCTGGAAAATACAAATCATACAAATCAAAACTCATATAAAAATCGATCCAGCGATTTCTGACTTATAACCAACTTGACTGGGTTTAAGAAGAGAAGATGATGAAGAATGATTCAAAAATCAGACTCGTCCAACCCACTCACAAAAAACTTAAGTGTGACGACTGTCAGGAAAAAAATGTAATAACATCAAGTAGATTTTGTGACTTTATTTCAGTATTTTATTTTTGATGCAGACACGTAATCAATTCAACCAAAAACAAACAAGGTGTTGAAATAAACATGTGGAGAGCAGGGAGAATATTGCGTGGCTGATATTTTCATAAGCGATTATTTCTGTATATAATCGGGCGCAAATGGGGTCTTTTAATACCGTAGCAGACTGCTTTATTATTTTTATCCGTCCCACGAATAAGCAGAATAAACTGTTAGAGGCGGTTTCATTCCTATTAGGACCTAAGCGGATGCGAAGTTCTTTTTCATTTTTTGATTCGCTCCAAGTGAAGCGGTTTCCGTATATTAAAAGCGTTATAAGTGCATCTTGAAAAATTTAAAATTTGCAAGAATCAACTCAGCAGAAGTGGAATTAGGAGAAAGTTACGGATAACTGAGAAAGCTGTAATGTATATAATTGAAATACGAACTATTTTTGTCGGAGACTGTGTAGGTATTCTCTGCACTAAGAAGCAGATTCATATTTTACATCAACAAGTGTACAATTTTTCAAAACCCAATGAAAATCTAAATTTCTTTTTCTGAAAGTGACTCATCCCATTTATTGATAGTCTTATTACAATCACATTAAGTAAATCCTGTAGAGAAACAAAGTTCTCATTTTGTTATTCATTGAATGTTGATTCCTTGAAATACGCTAGTGTGGCTTTTAGGGCTTCTGGATTGTGACTAAGTACCAAACAGAGATAAAAACACATAGAGAATTCAACTTTCTATTCAAGACTTTCTGGTGGAACCTCTTTGCCTTTTCTCTATAAAGTCACTGTCAATCAAGCTCATGGAGCTTGATATGTATGACAAATATGGAGTTGATTGATCAACCCATCAAGTCAATATAGATTTTTCAACAACTTTGAGATCTCATCAAAGCACTCAAGAATAACTAGATATTCATATCTACATGTTTACAATCTGTTTTTTAGAGTTTTGGAAAGTTACTTGAAAGTTTAAAACGGTTAGGTGATATTATTATGCTTCTCGATAGAAAACCAAGTATAAAAAATGATTTAAAAATCAAAGATCAAGACTCGTTCACAGACCCATCGAAAGTTTATGTAAACAGCACTCAGCATAAAATAAATTCCCTGCATTTGAAATCAGAAATACATTTTCTCAGGCGTGCATCATCATTCCAGGGCAAAATTAATCAAAATGCAAGACATCAAATTAAAACAACTTGTTACAGCCAGCTCGAAACGATCAAATTGAATTGTTTGCTAATCACAAGTTGCAGGAGTTTCGAACGCCCGAATATATCGAGTTAAGAAAGTTGGTGCATTCATAGATTATGACTTTTTCATTATAATGTGACGAGTTACGCTCAGATATACAGTGCGGCTCTAAAAGGTCCCCCCTCCCCCTTTTTTTTAATGTGTGCACCAAAAATTTTGAAACGGCATACTTTAATTGCTGTCGAAATACTACTTTTTGATGTTACTGACGTACTTTTAGTATTCAAGATGGCGGCTGGGCGGAAAGGGGGGTTGTGTGACACATCATTCGAAAGGTCTTATCGAGTAGATTATTGCTTGAAAATTTCATAGGATTGAACGGATCCGTGCGGATATGACAGACTGTCAAACTAACAAGATAAAGAAATTCGTGAAATAAGAACAAAGAAAGCATACTTCAATTTTTATTGTAAGAAATGTTGAAAATGTCCTCCGTTGACCCCCAAACAATGAAATAATCTGTCTGAGAACTTCTGACGGACTTTTTCGAAAGTATCGACATTAATATTTTGACAAAAAGCAGTAATTCTTTGCTGTAGATCTAAAAGAGAGTCTGGCTGTGTTGCATATTATACTTTCTGTTTTGAATATCCCCATAAAAAAAATCCAATAGTGTTAAATCGGGCGACCTGGCAGGCCATTCGGTAGGACCCCGGCGACCAATCCAACGATTGGGATAAGTTATGTCCAAATACTGCCTTAAATTTTCGATGAAATGATGAGGCGCACCATCCTGTTGAAAAATTGGTGCCATGTCAAATTCGTTGGGATAATTCTGACGTATTGGTACAATCAAAGGCTCTATTGTAGTTTCTTACAAGTTCAAATACAGGTCCCCTGTCAAATTTTCATGAATGAAAACAGGACCAACAATGTGGTTTCCCAATATGCCAGCCCATACGTTAACCTTTTAGGGATATTGCGTGTGGGTTTTCCTAAAAACATGCGGATTTACGTCACTCCAATAACGAACATTTGCCTGTCTACACGGCCATTTAAAAAGTACACTAGTCACTAGAACAAATATTTTGAACGTATCTCGGTTCTCGGCCTATTCTATCGGTCATAGTTTCGCAGAATTCCACACGTCTGTCAGGATCATCTTCAGTCAACTCGTGCACCATTTGAAATTTATAAGGATAAAATTTCTGTTTTTTCAGCAATCGTTTCACAGAAGCAGACGAAGTATCACAGATGTCTGCAACCTGAGAAGTCAACTGTCCAGGATTTACCACCATCTCACCAATGATTGCAGATTGTTCATCTTCCGAAATAGATGATCGCCCTTGATTCTTCAAGCTTTGAACACCTCCAGTCTCGATACATTTCCGCACTAATTCGTGAAGATATTTCCTGCATATCGGAGGGTCCGGGAAGCGCTCATTGAAGATTCTTTCCGTCTCATGGAAATTACGATTTCCGCCATAAATAAAAATTGCTTCAATTTTTTTCTGCGAGGGGACGCGAATTAGGCATTTTTGTAACACTTCCCAATCAACACAATAATCAACCAACTGGCTCATATCGTTTCAAGATTTTCACATTTGGTTAAACTTTAGTGCTGTGCCGAGGTAGTGTGGAAACTGTATCTTCATCTTAATTTAGATTTTAGTATTATAATGCTAATAAATGCTTTCCAAAATTTTTTTTATCATCTTGAAATTCTTTATCCGCTTTGTATCAGCATTCTTATTTGTTAACCTTTACTTTTTTGCTCAGGTTCATTTTTCATTTTTCCGAAATCTGATGTGTCAGCTCGTTAAAAAATTGAAACTTAATGTAAACGACATTTTCAAAAACTAAAAGTTTGGCAGGCTGTCATATCCGCACGGATGCGTTGAATCCTATGAAATTTTTACACAATAATCTACTCGATAAGACCTTCCGAATTATGTGTCACACGACCCCCTTTTCCTTTCAAAAAAATGTTTCAAAATAGCGCCCAGCCGCCATCTTGAATACTAAAAGTACGTCAGTAACATCAAGTATTTCGACAGCAATTGAAGTATGCCAAGTTTCAAGATTTTTGGTGCACACATTAGAAAAAAAAGGTGGGAAGGGGACCTTTTAGAGCCGCACTGTATTCAAATTTGGTAAATTATCGATTTGGATCATACAGAAAGTGAGCATTTGCTCTGGACTGGTAAAATAGAATTTATCTAAATTTGACTCATAGTTTTAAGGCGAAACTTGTCAAAAACAAGTCAAGTAAGTATATTTACTACAAAAATATCAGATCCTTAGGATGCGTAGTCTCAAGTAGTGTTACTAGTCTGCCAAGGATCTCAGGAAACAGTGCATATTAAAGTGAAATATATTTTCCTATGACTATTCAATAAAAGATGTATTATACATCCACTTCCTATTGGTTAATGTGACTCGTTACTCATACCAGTGACTTTTTTTTATCACTCAATCGTTTCCAACCAATGAAATGATCTAATGTCATCACTCCACTGTTCAAGAGCCAATCAAAAGATTCTACAAGTTGTCAACCTTCAAATCCATCATTTTGAAACAGACCATTTGAGCGTCCATACTGGTTTTGTAGTCATTGTGTTAACAACCTAACCTCACTCCAAGTATAGTTGTCAAAAAGTGCCGTCCAAATAAAATTAAATATTGCAGAGTTCTCTTCAATTATTGAATAATCATAAAAAAAATATAGTATTCTATTCGCGGGAAATGGCTATCACTCACTCAGATCATTACGCTACTCGCCTACGAATCGTAGCGCAAACTCCATCCTCGTGAGTAATAGCCACCATAGCCCACTCGTTGAATAATATACTATATTATTTCCTGTTACAGAAAAAGGGTTGTGCATATAGATCCGTCGACAAATTGGACCAAAGAAAGAAAGTAATGCGTGATTGAAAAAACACAGGAAGTTTAGTGACCCTCGTCTTGTTGAAGTATCCACTAATATGGTGTGGCCATGAATAAACATCATAACTTTTTTCTATTGACACAGCTATAGTGGATTGATAAAAATAATAATATCAAAATGACCTGGAGAATATTAACATTATTTATTCATTATTCACTTATTGAAAAGCATTGTGATATAATTTTCGATATCACCATTTTAGTTGTTGAAAATTTTATTTCTAAACTCTTGAATCGACTAGTTCTCGTAATATGACCGTCGGCCACCCACACTGACACAGTGTATCCAGGATAAAATGAAATTAAATACCTAGGAGTCATATTCGATCCCACTTTGACTTTCTGCGCCCATGCAGATTATATAATGCGGAAATTCTCGAAAAAAGTTGGATTTATCGCCAGAATAGGAAAGATTTTGTCAATGTATACAAAAATGTTATTATATAACACAATCGCGGCGCCTCACCTTCAGTTTTGCTCAACTCTTTTGTATAGTGTGCCCAATTATAAACTGGATCAGCTTCAAAAAATTCAAAACAGAGCAATGCGTGTAATTTTCAAATTTAATCGTTATACACCTATACAATGTATGTTAAATGTACTAAATATTTTATCAGTTAAGCAAAAAGTTATATACAATGTAAATGTCTTTATATTTAAAATTAAGAGAAAAATTTTACCACCTTATATCTGTGATAAAATCAAATATTTTAATGATGTACATAATTATAAGACAAGGCAGCGCGATGATTTTATTTTATATAACAAATGCAATTCTAGTCAAATGCTTAATTCAATATTACAAAAAGGAATTCAAGAATTCAATAAGCTTCCTCCTAGCTTGAAAACCTGTGATAATTTTAACCAGTTCAAACGCTTATTGAGGAAACACGTTTGTGAACATTTTTAGTGTGGTGATTCATTTCTGTATACTAAGCTAATAATTATTGTATTAGATTTAAGATTTTAGTGTACACTTTTATAATTATTATACCTACAATACCATTTTTTTTTTTAACTATTACTTAATATTGTGAGATTCTGTAGCTTTTTTATGCTAAATAAAGATTATTATTATTATTATTATGTACAGGGTCATTCCGTATATACTGACACATATGCTAGCCTAGCGGATTTTGGAGACAGTGAAAGATACGACTTTGATGACGTGGAAGAAGAGTAGCGTATTTGTATGCCCAAAAATATTCTGTTTTATTTTGAATCGATATCGTAATGTAGATACAGGGTGAAAAAAGAAAAGGTACATTTTCGAAAAACCACAATATTTTGCTTATTATAAAAGCTAACTCTTTCAAATTTTCAGGATATGGGTAAGAGAATAAGAGGATTCTAAGAAAATGTAGGCCCATTATGCTGTGTCCAGTCAAAGTCAAGTCTGTTTTTTCTATGGGAACCATATTTTTAAAAAGCATTTCTAATGCGAATTTTGAAAATAGAAAAATTCAATATGGCGCCCATAAGAAAAACATGAATTGACCATTGCCATGGACGTAACATAGTAGGTCTACAATTTTTCTGAAGTCGTTTTTGAAAGTGCTGAATTTTCGCAGAAGCCTTTGTTTTGATTTTCTAATGAAGCACCATGAAGTCTCATATTATGCTCACTCGTATACTACCTGATACAAAGGAGGTGAAATAAATCCTTGTCAAAATGATTGGGTGATAGCTCATCTTGATGATCTTCTGTTCCTCATCATATCCTCTTGAAGGTAAGTTTGGAGAAGTCAACTCTTGTTGATGATTATTTATTAAATGAGGAAAAATTAAAAATGAATGTATGACAACCTGTCATATCAACAGTACTGACAGCAGAGGCCTGAGACTCGGCAGTTGTAATCAGTGTCGAGTGGCCTTCAAAAAAAGATATCACTCGGCACCTTTTGCCATTTGAAATTTTGGGGTTGGTCTTCACCCCAGCGAGGGGATTGTAGTTACGGGGATTAGGTATCTGGCAATATTCAAAATTCAGATTCTTTTAATTGAAATGAACAATTCTTATTGTAAGAACATTTTTCAAACTTCTCGTCAGTTTCAAGATTTACACTCCAAAGATTTCTCAACATTTATTGATTAGAAACAATTAACAATTTAAGTTGAGACTTACCTTTTGTTTTTTTTTTTAAAAGACGACAAAATGTCCTCTCGAACGATAACAAAAACCACTCTATCGATTGAGGTTATGTCCATTGTTAAAAGCTTGTAAACTCAAAATTGTATTTTTTTGTTTTTTAATTTTTCCAAATGGTTGTATACAAGCTTTGGAAAAATCTCACGAATCTTTTTTTTTTGTAAAAACTGCTTCTCATATTGAGTCTTGATTAGCGCTCACAAAATTTCAGTTGTTTTACCCTCCAGTTTGTTATAAGAATTTTGAAATGAGCTTTTTGTTTATCTGAAAATTCGACTCCTGGCCTGAGGCCAAAGGCACTCAGCAATTTTTGAAATATTCTTTTGCACCTAATACACCGTCTCCTTATTCTTTCGATATGGTGTTCGTTAAGGGGCACGGTGGACTGTAAAACGCTGGACTTGAGAGAGTATAGTTCTGATTGACGTGGGTTCGATTCCCACGGTGAGCAGAAGTTATTTTCTGTTCTGTATTCAGCGGCACTCTCAATGGGTTATGAGAATGAGTAGGCTGTAGTATTATTGAATACTGACAGTCAAAAAGTTAATATTATAAGCCTGGATTATTGGATCCTGCATGTTCAATACTAAAACTAGGTGATGTTCTCAATCAGCACCTTAGTTAGAGCTGCGGCATACGGGAGGTCAGAGAGACCACCCTTGAGCTACGATGTCGCCTAAGCTAAATGCTGTGGCTTGGCGACTAAGTTGTCATCTATGCTGAATGGCTGAGGCTTGACGACAATGGTCCAAGAGACCAACCTTTCTTCTCCTGAAGGCTCCTCTTGGAGGTGCGCAATGGGCTCGCTGTGTGGCCCAAAAAGTGCTGTGGTACTTACCACCCCCACCCCTTTATCTATATCTACATCTACATGGTGTTCGTTAGGATTAAGATCAGAATACATGTTTATATGAGATTTTCTGTTGAGAATTATGTAATTATACAACATACTGAATTATCCACACATTCCTCCTAAAACACCCTGAATATTGTAGGTATGCAACATTGCTCCATATGCTAAAACAATAGTTTTTGATTATGACTATTATTCTTGTTTCACTGATCGGCGAAACTCATGATAATTCATTTTACAAGTCAATTTCCGACAATCCTGAACTATGTTGAATGTATTACGTATAAGATCCCGACTGATGGACGTCCATCACAATTTAAATAGTTGTTATTACATAAATAGTGCTAGCAGTATTCAAGAAATGCTTGTATGTGACTTGATTTCCGAAGACGGCTCCCCAATGACCGATATTATATACAAAGATTCAATATTCATAATATTATTTGAAATAATGACTCTCTTGATTTGGAGATCAAATAAGTTAAAAATATTCAAGAGCGACAGAAGTTCAGACAACCCTTGAGCCAATGCTATTCTGATCTATATCAAAACGTCAACAAGACAATGAGTATGCCCACTTATCATACCAAAAAATCCAAGAAACCAAGAAACACTCCTTCCCTCAACTCAAATCAAAAAAGTATAAATCAACGATAGAGCCAGAAAAATGTAACACCGATTGTTGTCCAGAGTAACGATCTGTGTTGCAATGTAAAACTCCCCAAGCAACTCCTCTCTTTTCTTGCTCATCCATATTCCTTACCTTTAGTTGAAAACCTAAATTTTCCCCTGCCTGGTGCACCTACACGTGGCCCCCAAAGGATTTTCCGCAATCAATTCCTGTCACTCTGCTATTTCGTATTCACCGGTGGAGTTACACAAATTTAACGGCAGGAACTGCTGTGCGCTCAAAATACATCCAAGGATAAATTTCGTGTCTAGTTAGGTGTATACAGAATTGTATTTGTTCTAAGAATATTCCGAGCTTTCATATATTTTAGGTTTATTCTTGATTCCGATTATTTGCACTTTCAAAATTCATTCCACTCGGTTTTTTATCTCTAGAAACCTTACTTTGAGGCCGAGTTTACAAAAAACTCTCGTAGTTTTCTTGTTTAAACATGCTTTTAGCTTGGAGCGATTATCACGTTCCTGATCATGAAAATAAAGCCTGAAAACACTCCAAGGAAAAATGAACGGAAATTGTGAATTGATTGAGTGTTCCGTAGGGTTAATTTATCGATAAAAATCAAAATAGATACATACATTTTGAATTTAATTACTTTTTTTAGTAACAAATTCTCAAAAATTTAAATTTGTATAGATTTAAATTTATCCACTGGAAATTTATCCGTTAACGTTAAACCATGGATTACCAAGGCATTTATCCATTTTATTTAATTTTGGAAGAGAAAAGTTGATTACTATTTCTCCTTGCCAGAAACGATTTCTGAGACAGAATTAATTTACCTTGTCCCAAAGACAAATGACCCAATGGAATAAGACAAAATTTATTGGAAGGACCAATCTGGTAATTGATCGAATGTGTAAACTATAATTGATTTACCCGTTTCAGTTTATATCCAGTAGAAGACAAAAATTACATGCCTTTCTACACATGAGTCTCCACAATTTACAAAGAAATCTTGATTTGGAAAAGATTGCTTGATTGATATGAAAGATTCAATATTGGGATTTGGATTCAAACAACTTTCACCGCAAATTGATAGTCCTGTCTCCATCATGTAAGTTTGCCTTGAGTATTGAATATTGATAAAGTGAAAATTAGATTTTTTTTTATTGGTAGCCTATTGTTGTCCATGAGCAATTTCCAAATAAATTTAAATTTGACAAAATATTGGGTAAATATATTTGTACTAGTTTGTAATATTTTTCACGTAATTGTTCTCGTAATGTATACTTTTATCATGTTTTGTATTGTTTTTATACTTTAGCATTTTGCATTTGTATTTGCTTTGTCCATAAAATTTATTTATATTTTTCTGTGGCAATAAAGCATATTTGATTTGATTTGATAGCAAATCCGAAATAGTCCCTGAGAGCTCAAGTCGTATCTTATAAACACTGACTCTTATTGGGAACAAGGACTATAAAACCTGGAACATTTTTCCGATATTTTTAAAAGTTGTTTTTTCACATTCAACAACTCTCCTTTATCATATTATATCATAAACTATTCAGAGCACTCAACAACTCAGGTGTGACATTCTTCCCATACTCAATATGTCGTTTACATAAAGCTTCACAATGCGTCCGCAAGGTTTCCAGAGTATTCTAAACTTAAGTGGATGAAAATATAATGATAATTGTCACCTCAGTAAACACACCCGTTTCTGGAATGAAAAGTCATAAATTATTAATGTGCTACTTATTTTAACCCTCCAATTAAACAGATATAGTCCTTGATCAGAAAATGGCATGAAACCGACTTCTAAATCAAATATGAGAGTAAATATTTGATCACACTTTATCCTCCGACACGCAGCCTTGTCAATTCCGTTCGGCGACAACGGCTACCCCAGTCGAAGTAAATGGAACTTGACATAATGAACATGGAACTAACGTTTTATTTACAGATCTTTTTGGGGTGGACGAGTTCATTTTAGCTCCCTACCTGCTAATCAATCACGTGAAGACCACGTGCGAAATGGAAAGGTAATTTAATATATGACTGGACAGACTATTTATCTCACGTCACTGCTAATGCAGATTTGAATTAATCCGCTGTTCCACTTCCAGTGGATGAGCTATTTTGAATTTTCTGATAATGTTCAGGGTGAAACATCGATTCAATGGAATTGCCAAAAAGAATAATAGATCAGCTTATCCACTTTACTATTGATGATTATCTGGAAGAGGATTGATTCGAAGAGTATTCATGAGTTCAAAGTAACTTTTCTATGCGCAACGCTGGGATAAAATCAGTTCCTTTATCAATGCACCCATCACCAGATGTACTCATAACTGTTCCACTTAGATAGAAATATGGCAACTCTCATAGTATAAGCTAAATAGACATCTTAATCATCAGGTTTTTTTCCAAGTAGATGAGTATCATACTACACCCAATTATGGACGAACTGATCATTATCGTTATACACTGGAGAACTGTTGATGTATTGTGAAAGATTAACGTACCAATCCAGCAGGATATTATCTCTTATCGGTAATGTTTGACCTGAAGATAGGTAACTTCGAATTCAAATCATCTCCCGGTTCTTGCTTCTAATCTGGCTGACCACTGTATTAATCAGTTGCTCGAAGACTTTCATCCCGCCATTATAGGAGCAATAAAAATAACATCATAATAAAATCTATGGGCTCCACCTCCACATAGCCTCCAATACTACATCCACTCTTGAGATGAAATAAAATAAAAATATTTTATTTTTAGCATTGGCTTCTTCTCACAATAATAGGTTAACAGTACAAATAAACTTTAAAAATAACATGCATTCTCAACCTCGTAACAAATGAGCCATAAGTTTTTTACAAAAAATACTCAACGTAGGTGCAGTTTTCATGCTATCAGGCAATTCGTTGAATTTCTCAAGTCCATTATAAAATAATGTTTTCTGAAGCAATTTAGATCTTACTAGTGTGATGTGGAAATTTTGAATTGTCCTGATGTTATAATCATGGAAATGAGATTTTTTTTCCAATCATAGACTATGTAGACATAAGCCACAAGGAAAAGACAAATTAGATATTGTATATGAAGTCTTCTCAGCTCTTGACATTATCCAAGAAGTGACCAACACAATCGAAAACTCAAAGACCATTAAAGAGGACCAGACATCTCTTGGGATTGCAAGCAGTCAGATTCATAAATGCCTTACACTGTTGATATATAGAATAGGAGAGCTGGAAAAGGTTAGCAACATCAGAAAAAATCACACATCACAAAGAAGAAAGAGTGAAGACATATGCACAAGTAAGCACCAGCAATAAAGAGAATCATAAACAAACAGAGACCACTAACAGAAATCAAGTAGAAAATTGGACAACTAAAATCGATAGGAAGTTGGAAACAATGGTCAGCATAGAAAATATCACTGATTCCAGACAAAAAATCCAGAAATTGAAAGAGAACATTTCTCTTAAAGACGTAGGGGGCCAGTTTAAAAACGTCAGACATCTAAAGAATGGATGAGTAATTATTGAAAGTCACGATGTTAAACAACAAGAAAGTCTAAGACAAGTTCTCAGAGATAAAGACTCCATTAGGATAAAAGAACAGCAAAATCAGGATCCTATGTTCACAATCACTGGAATAACAAAAGGGGTACCAACCAATGAATCCGTAGATGACATCATCACACAAAATGAGGAAATCGAAAAAGATCTGGGCTTAAAAGTGAAAGACCAAATCAAAGTGATCACTAAGCGATCATGTAGGAACCCGAGTAAAGAGAACTGGATATTACAAGCACCAGCATCCATTACGAAGTGGTTTTTGAAGATGCAGCGCATAAACTATGATTTCGTAAAGGTGTACGTACAAGAGCACATAAACCTGGTAATTTTCTTCAAGTGTTGTGGATTCGGCCATGTATCAAAATATTGTGATAACAAACTATGTTGTCAGAAGTGTGGAGGTGAACACCATGGAACAGACTGTGAGGGAAAATACCTGAGGTGCCCAAATTGCATTAAAATGAAATATTCCCCTTACGATAGCCAACATTCTGCACGAGATATTCATTGTCCAGTGTACCAAGGAAAACTAATGGAGCGTCAAAAACAAACAAATTACCATTCAGATAACTTCCCAGATCAGTCTTTTTTACGCCAGTAGCAAAAAAAGTCACACCCTTTTGTAAAAGTATTATTCACCAAAATACACAATCCATTGGAAATTCAATTGACAGATTGAATGACATGATAAAGATGCATAGGGAATGCGAATTACTCTGTATCACTGAACACTGGAAATCTGAAGATCAGCTGAAACACTTTGCGCTTCATGACCTCAATCTAATCTCTTCATTCTGTAGAGAGGAGGGCAAACATGGAGGAGCAGCAGTATATTGTAGAAAAGGAAGAGGGTGTCAGCCATGAAAGAATTGCAACAAACTGTCTGTAAGTGGAACTTTTGAGTGCGCGACTGTACGGGTCAAACTGGGACACAACAGTGCAATGGTTGTATGTGTGTATCGCCCACCCTCAGGGGACATGAACATCTTCATGGAGAAAATGGAACAGCTATTGACCAAGGTATTTAGTCAATCTGATTGATTGTTGTAGTAGGAGACTTCAATATTGATTTCATTCGCGAAAACAAGAAAAAAAATGAACTATTCTCTTTGATGGGTGCGTTTGGCCCAAATTCAACAATATTTGAGCATACCCGCATAACTGCAAATCCAGCTAGCTGCCTTGATAATATATTTACCAACATAGAGTATCAAAAAGCATTCATTTTTGAAAACTTCATATCAGATCATGCTGCACAAAAGATTGTTTTTACAACTAGAAATGACGATAGTATCAACCCTAAATATCAAAGACACCTTCATGAGCGTAATAAAAGTGAATTTTTGATCCTGATGCGTGGACAAAACTGGCAAGAAGTGTATGATGCTGCAAAACATGATGTAAATAAACAATGGGATAATTTCATGAACATAGTAAAAATGCTATTCAACCAATGTTTTCCATTACAATAAGATAATAAGAAATCCAAAAAAGTGGTTGTTAGGAGTGACCGACTATTAGAATGCAAGCGTAGATTAGACATCCTATTAACACTGTCTCGGAAAGACGGAAAGTTCAAGGATCCATATAACCTAGAAAAAAAGTTTAATGACAAGTTGCTTATAACAGAAGAAGCATTGCAGTATGAAGAAAGAATAAAAAATGCTGATAATAAGAACAAATGTATGTGGGCTATTTATAAAGAACTGAAAGGATCCGAGGTGAGAACATCAGAAATCAAGATTGCAGGTGATTCTCAACACAAAGCAAGCACATTTAATGAACATTTTCTATCTGTTGCTCCAGGACTTGTAAATAAGTTAGTTAGCACACCTTTCACCAGTGATATTCCATGGAATGCAGAGTCTCTATTTGTTAAACCTGTGACGGAGTCTGAGATATGTGACATAGCCAGTAAAATCAAAAATAAGTTTAGCAGTCGGATTGATGATATTCCTACTAATTTAGTGAAACTAGCAGCTTTTGAAGCACAAGAAGTTTTGTGCTACATCATCAACAATTCCTTCGCTTTCGGAATCTTTCCAGAAAACCTCAAGATTGCTTTGGTTAAGCCAGTGTTCAAGAAAAGAGATCCAAGCGATTTGAACAACTATAGACCAATCAGCTTGCTGGTTGGATTTTCTAAAATTTTTGAAATGGCAATGTGCTTAAGAATGTTGAACTTTGTAGAGGAGTGTAATATTTTCAGCTACTGTCAAAATGAATTTACAAGGGGAAGATCAACACAAACTGCTATATTTCAATTCATGCATTCAATCATCCGACATTTGGAGAAAGGAGAACTGGCCTTGGGATTGTTATTGTACTTATCATATTGTTTGGACAGAGATCTTCTTATGTACAAACTAGAGCGATATGGTATAAGAGGTATAGCAAACAAGTGGTTTTCTTCATATTTGAGCAACAGAAGGCAAATCGTTGAAATCACAAGGAGTATGTGGCAAGTCAGACCTCCACGTAAACGATTCTGGTGTTGCACAGGGCAGTGTTTTGGGACCAATCCTGTTTAATTTGTTAATAAATGATTTGGCACTTTTGGTGGATACAGCAGATAAGAGCATGAATATGGACAAATATGCAGATGACACAAACCTCCTAGTTCGCAACAAGCCCATTGAAGACTTGATCACGAAAGCCCAAGAGTTTTTTTCAATGGTTGAAGACTGGTTTGCTCAGAACCGCCTAGTGTTGAACAAGGAGAAAACCAATGTACTTCTTTTCAGGACCAAAAACTCAAATGTGCGGAAGCCGGATGGAATAACTTTGAACAACAAGAGCTTGGAATTTTATGTAGATGTAAAATTTTTGGGAGTTTATCTTAATGAAAACTTGGACTGGTTGTGTCATATACAAAATCTGGCAAAAAACTTAAACTCTGTCTGTTACAGCATATGAACAAAATGTAAATACATGATTGGTAAAACTCCTGGAATAATTTTTTTCAATCAAGAAACATTGAGCATCCGAGCCTATATCAAAATTATCATGATAACGCCGTTTTCGAAGCCCCCATCTTTATTTTCAAATATCTTGAAAAAGGCTACTCCTAGCCACTTCTACTAAGTATACCTTTTTCACGTAAAGATGACGAAAAAATCATTTTTCTATCTCGATACAAATCGTTATTTAGCTTCAATTGTTACTTCCAGATGGCGAAGAGTCGTTGGCGATTCCATGTCAAACAAAAATGTTACCTAGGTAACATAATTGAAACAACGTTACGAATACTATATCAAAATGCAACCATTTTTGACAGTCAGGTTGCATCAAAACTCTCACTATCTGATGATAGTAGGTATCATGAATATATTTTTTGTTATACACAGGGTTTTTCACCTAAAACTCCGCACGCCAATATCTCGAAAACGAATAAAAATATTTGATTATTGTGAAAAGTAGTCAAGTAGTTATTTTTCACAGTTAAAAAAATTCGACGCCTACCAAGAGTTGAGCGTCGCGACGCGTCAACATGATCAATCTATTGCAGGGACTTTGAAATTACGCTCATGCAAAAGTATGGGTTATCTATAAACCATTTTGTTATTCGGACGAACTCATTTTATCCTACTCAGTTCTCAGTTATGAAGATTTATAGAAAACATTTCATGATTGACAAAAAATGCGATAACGGATGTTTTTTACAAGAAAGCTAGTCCCAATTTTTGTAAAAAGAAGCCAATGTATATAGATACTTTCCAAAGTTGAAAAAATTCGACGCCTACAAGAGCTAAGCTCCGCGACGCGTCAAAATAAGAGATCGATTGCAGAGACTTCGAAATTACGCGCATACGAAAAAACATCTTATTCATAAAGTTTTTTTTCACTCCAACCCATTTATCTCACACATTTCTGAGCTAAAGAAGTTCAAAGTAAACATTCCTTGATTGACAAAAAATGCAATTACGGATGATTTTCACAAGAATGCTAGTCTCAATTACTGTAAGAAATGTTCAGTGTGTTGCGTCAAGTAGATATTATTCAAAGTTTGAAAAATTTGACGCCATCAAGTTCACATTCTAGATAATTGAGAAATTCACTACTGGCTGCACAAGGACTTTGAAATGACGCGCATGCGGAAGTACAAGTTATTTTTAAACTTTTTTGTTATTCACTCGAACCCATTTATCTTGATCATTCCTGAGTTGATTTTGCGTAAAAATGTCTTGGTTGACAAAAAATTCTTGTGAAAATCATCCGTAATCGCATTTTTTGTCAATCAAGAAATGTTTACTCTAAACCGGTATAATTAAAAAAAAAGTATAATGTATGTTCGAGTGAATACCAATAAAACTCACTAATAACATGGAGTTCCGCATTCGCGTAATTTCAAAGTCCCTGGAACCGATTTATATTTCCGAAGCGTAGCGACGTTTAGCTCCTGTAGGCGTCGAGTTTCTTGAAATTTGAAAAATATTCAGTTGACCCCATACACTGACTACTTTTTTCAAAAATTGAGAGTAGTAGTCTTGTAAAAAACATCCGTCATCTCATTCTTTGTCAATCAAGACATGTTAACTATGAGCCCATATAACTCAGAAATGAGTGAGATGAACGGGTTCGAGTGAATAGCATAAAATTCCATGATGAACTTTCGCATGCGCATTATTTCAAAGTCCCTGCAATCGATTTATATTTTCGACGCGTCGCGGCGCTTGACTCTCGATAGGCGTCGAATTTTTTAAATCGCGAAAAATACCCACTTGACCCCATACATTGGACACGTTTGACAGACATTTTCCGGGATATTGGCGTGCGGAGTTTTAATTGAAAAACACTGTATATTATTTTGAAATTTCTAGAATTTCCATATTTTTTTGTCTGATTGCATTGATAGAGTGACTGAGTGACGTCATATCCTTCATTGACAACAGTCATCATTGAACAAACCATGGGCTTGAAACACAATATGCTGCGACGATTCAACCTCAATTTTTTCCTTACAGAGAATGCATTGCATGTGGAATGTGGAGTGAAAATTTGGAAAAAATGATTGAAAATGTGATGAGAGTATCTTGACAAATTATTTACAAGCAATAAACGTTACCATGACAATGAATCAATAAAAGTGCTACTAGCAATAGCGCCCTCAAATGAACAAAGCAGAAGGAGGGACAGAATTTCAGGTATATTCGTATGTCGATTTGTCTCCTAGTTTATCCTATAAAGCATGATGTACCATTGAAGAGCTATGTTTTCAGGTATGCAAGATGCTGGGACCGTTGTTAAGGAAAACCTCCGTCTTCAGCGCCATACAACGGGTAGTCGTCCAAACAAGTCCAGCTTGATCAAATGGTTGCCTAAAACTTTACTTACATCGGCTCCCATTCAAGTTTCCTATTTATTTTGAGTGTAATGTGATCCTCTCATCATTTTCTAAATATATTGTTCATCACTACAAAAACAATAGTTATTCATTCATACAAGGTTAATACAATATGCTCAAACAAAGTACGTGACATCCAAAAAACTCGGTGAAATGTGAGAAAACAAAAACAAGATAAAATCATATTTCATATCACCAGCATTACAAAGTCCGTTATAAAGCAGAAGTATTTGTAAAATAAACTGTCCCGACGCTTGGCAAACTTTCGATTGGGTGAAGTTCGACATCGCAAACCTTTCGAAAAGTTTGAAGGCACCGACTCGACCCAGTTATCTGATTTATTTTGCCATTGTATCACCTCTGCAAGAGAAAGGTCTCCCAAGTTTTCTTAGCTGTCAGAGAAAATAACGCTCCCCAGACAATTTGACAATGTGTTTTTAATGGGACGGGTTTGATTGGAGAAAAGTGTGCAGTTAATTAGGATTGAACTGGAGCTTTCGATTGTTTAGATTTATTTAGCTACCTTTTCAGGGTCTCCTTTATACCGTGGTGGAAGAAATCGACAAAACGGTCGATTATTCTAGAAGATACACGAGAAATGTCACAATACAAATTTGTAGGCTTTTAAAAATCCACATATCTGTAATTAACTGGATACATAGGGTCGGTCATAAAGTCGTGACAGATCAAAGTTGCATTTTTTCGAAAGCCCTTCCCACTATAGATTATTCTGAAGATGGATTTTCTTTACAGTAGTGTACTTTTCCCCAATTTGATTGACCTTATAGCACTCACTGTTAAGGTGATAATAATAGTGGTACACGCTATTAAAAACACCCTGTATATCAGCACAAATATATTTAATCATAATCTTGCCAGGCAATTAATTCAGTCAGACATGTGGGTCCATTATTTGCAACGTATTTTCCGCATAATAAGTTGGAATAATGTATTATTGTATTTATTATGAACATTTCCTGCCTTTATCCGCCTGTTGGGCGGCATTAATTTGAAACTTGAAGTAAAAGGGAAATGCATAATAGACAGAATGAAGCTGGATCTTGCATTTCCTCCATTTTGTATGGAGTTATTTAAAGCCAAATACAGAGTGGAAATAGACTCGTCATGTTTGCCGAAGCTAATCTGGAGAGTTGATTAAAAATGACGATGGAATATTGCTCTTAGTTGATTTGCTTTCCATTCTATTTCATGGATATTGGATCGATATGTTTTGTAAGTGCTGGATTAAGCCGTTATTGGAAACCTCGATGAACATCATTTGCGAAAGAGTCTATTTATTTCGATAAGTATGTTATGAAATGCTCTGTCATGAACATAATTTTCTCTTATTTTGTTGAATGATTTTTCATCTTTATTTCGGCAGCATAAATTCATTCCACAACAAAAACATGAAGTGTTTCCCATCATGGCTAAAGAAATCAGCTGATACATCTTGGGATGGATATTCAGGATAAGGTTACGTCATCATTTTTTCTTGAGGAGACTTGATACCGTTGACATGGTTAACAGTTTTCCACAGTATTTTGGATATCATTATTTCTATCAGGGCAGTATCTAGCATTTCGGTTGTTCTCTCAATACCTTGATGAGAATAATGAAGTCTTTCTCAAACAGTTTTCCATACAATATTGTGTTTCCAAATTCTAGTTGATTTCAGATTTTGTCTTCAAAAAGTTCACAATATTTTTTCCATTACTAGTCTTAAACCACTTTTCATGTTGAACAAAACCAGATCCATATTTATTTGTGATCTTGCTCCATATATATTTTTTTAATAATCTGTGACAGAACACTTCACCGATAATCATTTATTTGAATTCAATAGGGTTCCATTGTGAATCGTCAACTGTATTTGATCTGAAAAAACTACTTTCATACATCGAAATAATCTCTACCAAACAACTCCTCTGGAAAAAAGTCGTTGAATCATAAGTCAAAATATTGTGCAATATTTTAAACTGGTAGCTTATGTCTACATTTTTATAGCTTTCTACATCTGATCATATATACCTCGTGAAGCAAAACATTCAGAAAGTGTTTTGGCATAGTCGCAGATAACGGCCATATATTACGTCAGAGAGGTTTGTTTACAAAAAATCCACTTACTCTCGCCAATAAATGCGGAAAGATGTTGAACACGATCCCCAATAAATCACAAACTTCAACTTAACTGGAATTATACTCAGGATATATGTATTTTCGTCGAAATCGTGCAAGCAACGAACGTGTTTTTCTTACTTCCGGAGATGGGTTATTAATTCTTGTTCCCTGACGTATTGCGACTGATTGTCATATATGTCATTCCGGATCTTGTTTTATTTGGACATTTTTTTGCAGTTCCATTGGTCAGTTGTGAGTAGGAACGCTTGAGAAGTCAGGATTCAACTTCTTGGAAAACCTAGAATTTTTCTTATGGCTATAAGACAACGTATTTGATATATTCTAGAACTAGTTCTTTTTATTACCCAATTTATTGGGAAATGAAACTATTGTGAGCCCCAATAGATGATATGGATCAGCTGCTAAGTCAGGACCCCTCAAGAACGTCTGGTAATTAATCTTTCAAACATGAAACTCCTTACGTTATCAAGTTGTAGAATCATCTCATTTGCTTTTCTTAATTTTCATTACTTGTTTTTTCATATTCTTCAATGTGAGCTCATCGAAAGTTCTATTTTCTTGACACCACTTGCTAACACTTCCAGGGTCCAGGTTGTACAGGGTGATTCATTTTCAGAGTCAGGGTGCCAGTTCTCATAAACTATTCATCGTAGAGGCTTGCGGCAAAAAATGTTATCACTAAAACGGCCAAAATAAAAACCTGGAAAATATTTTCAAGTTTCTGAAATGGTCGCTAGGGGGCGTAACAACCAACACCAAGTAGAAAAATATGATTTGTATGGAATTTTGTCCAATAAAAATATATCGATGAGCTCATTTTCGGATTAACTGACTATTCACCTACACTTTTTCTCCAAAACGTTTTTTTTTATCTATCATAATAAAGTGGTGGGAGAAGTTCAATTGTTTCATTAAACAAACGGAGATTTCTCCCGTTTCGCTTGACCGATTTAAACGAGCTTGGGCTCATATGAAAGAGCATGATCTGCACTTCAAAAAACTGTTCTGGTTTTGAATTTTTGACCTTCGCCGTCGCCGCTAGATGGCGTTAACTGAAATGGTAGCATGTTTTTGAGTTTTTTCCAAAAAAATCAAATGTAATGGTATATTCATTTTTATATATTTTAAAAGGGGATACATTTTCCTATTAAAAAAATTAAGAAAAACAAAAAAAAAATAAAAAAAAAAAACAAAAAAAAATCATTATTTTTTTTGTTTTTTTTTATGGGAAAATGTATCTCCTTTTAAAATATATAAAAATGAATATACCATTACATTTGATTTTTTTGGAAAAAACGCAAAAACATGCTACCATTTCAGTTAACGCCATCTAGCGGCGTAAATAAGAATACCATGTATTAAATAGCATATTTTATCACGAATGCAATATGATTCTGCAATATTTAAATTGTAATTTTTTTTTATTTAATTCCGAATGTTTTGGTGTAGAAGGCGGTGAAATAATGGCGCTGAGTATGGTGTAGTGGGCTATAATCACTCGTTTTCAACGATGTTAATCGAGGACGCATACCGGTACACTAAGGGGATAGCTGGTGATGAGCGAGCAGACCAACTGGCGCACAAAGCTGAGAAGACTTCACTTATGACCAGAACCTGTCATTGGAAACAATAAATTCTCTTGTATAAGACGCTGACTGAACTGTTGGTCCAGAAAATAACAGATATCAAGATAGTGTCAATCACCAGGACTAAGACACATAGAAACAATGATGACGCAGGCAATCCAATCATCATTAACTGGAGGTCCACTGGAACTCCGTGGAAATCATCTTATAGGAAAGTAACAGGGATATTAACTGGGCACTGCATCCTGATAAAACATATGCATTCCATGAGCTTCTCCAACGACTAACTGCAATGACGCGAAAGAAACAGAGTGACACATCATCTTTGAATGTGAAGCACTGACTTTTGGAGAAGGGATAATGGGAAATTAACATTCATTTCTCAAAGGAGAAACAGAGAAACAGTAGGAAGATTCGCAAAGCGAAAATTATCCAGGCAATACAGCTCTACGACTAAAAGATAGGCACATAGAGATAAGCCCATCTGAGGCTGCGGTATCAGGCACAATACCCCGGCAGCTCGGTACGCCTGAATATCGGAAACAGAGAAAGTCATTGCACAAATAGAAAACATAATTTATTCGACTAGGCGACCGACTATTCGGGAAATCTGCGAAGCGGAAAATATTTCATACGTGACTTAGCAAAGCATTTCTACCAATGATAAGCAAATCAGACGACGACGTGTGAGCATAAAACTTGGTCCGAACCTTTTAACAAACGAACAGGAAGAGAATCGTTTGTCAGTTTGTAAAGAATTAAGAAATTCTCTTTATTACAATAGATGAAAATTAGGTGAACGTGGTGAAACAATGGGATGAAAAATTCATGTCATCCAAAGAAAGTACGCCAGTCGAAATCAAGCAATAAAGGCATGCTCAAGGCAGCAACAAAGGTATTTAAATGGCCAGAAATTTGTTTTCTCCTTTATCATATAAACTTGCAACAGCTCGTCCCTGATTTGTTCTCCCATATCCTCTCCACACTCCCATCTTAACACCATGCGATTTCTTCCTCTATACAAAAATCAAAGCCGTGCTAACAAGAGAATGTTTCGACACTCTTCCTGACGAGTGTGAGTGATTTGATGGGTTTGATGATCATTGAATCAAAGTCCAGTTAGTTTCAAAGTGGCCGTTTCGCAATATATAATTGCATCATCAGGGCGATTTTAACATTCTGGACTCAAGTCGCAAGAATACATATCTACACGACACACAAACAGGAAAACTCTCAGGTATATGGGACAAAAGATGTGAAAAATACAGACAACTGGTCTCCATCAAAGGTAGCGCAGACATTCCTGACATTGGCAGGACCAAGATGGATCAGCTGTAGGTCACTCCATAAAAAACTTTCAAAAATCCTTCAATCGTGAGTACAACGTTGAAACAAGCTCTGTTTATAATAAAAGCTCGGGATAAATAAGAACTGGCAGTATGACTCGCACTCCTTTGAAAAAAATGAAAATTTGACCACGCTTATGTCAAATCGGTTCAGAAGTTGGGGACGAATTAGGAAATATGATAAAAACCATCTTTTCAAGGTCATACATATTCCAATAAACGAGAGTGTTTTACAGAAATGATGTTGACACAGAAAAAACAAAGTCCGCTACTGTAGTATTGACTTGAATACCATTACAACGACATGACCCATGACAACTGCTGATAGCTCCTGATTCGAGAAATGTCTTTCGCGTCGGAATACTCAGATATGAAAAGAATAGGGAGTCATACTGGTATGATAAAGGTATGCACCAACCTTTGTGATCATTGTGCTATATTTCTACAATAATAATTATTAAAACTGTTGTGTTCTTCGGCTATAGAAAACAATGTCCAGCCTAACAAATTTATTGCAAGTCAACTATTTATGTACAGGGTGTCCCATTTTGGGTACTTTTGCGGGGTATCTCCGTTATTCTTATAGATAGAAAGTTGCGGTTTTCGCGACAGTGTGCTACTTTTTCGTGAAACTGAAGATGCCGTTAACAAAATTTTCATAGCCCTTTTCGTTTTCAAGATACAGGGCTAAACTGAAAATGTTGCATTTTAAGGTACCCCTCGTATCTAAACTATCAGATAAGTTATGGAAAATGTGAAAACTGTTTCTTATATAACTTTTCCCGTAGAACCCGATTCTGTCTTCGGAATTAGTATACAGGGTCAGATCAAAAAGTTATCGGACCCAACTTTATTTTTTAAAATGGAACACCCTCTATATTTATAGTCCATAAGATTTGTCTTTTCTTTACCTTTTCAAAAATATACAAGAGTATGCACTTTTGAAAAAAAATATTTAGCCTATAACTTTTTGACCTGACCCTGTATACAAATTCAGAAGGCAGGATCGAGTTCCACGGGAAAAGTATATAACTTTTGATTTTGCCTTCGGAATTTGTATACAGGGTCAGGTCAAAAAGTTATAGGCTAAAATTTTTTTTTTTAAAGTGCATACTTTTATATATTTTTGAAAAGGTAAAGAAAAGACAAATCTCATGGACTATAGATATACAGGGTGTTTCATTTAAAAAAATTAAGTTGGGTCCGATAACTTTTTGATCTGACCCTGTATACTAATTCCGAAGGCAGAATCGAGTTCTACGGAAAAAGTTATAAAAGAAATAGTTTTCACATTTTCCATAACTTATCTGATAGTTTAGATACGAGGGGTACCTTAAAATGCAACATTTTCAGTTTAGCCCTGTATCTTAAAAACTAAAAGGGCTATGAAAATGTTGTTAACGACATCTTTAGTTTCACGAAAAAGTAGCACACTGTCCCGAAAACCGCAATTTTCTATCTATAAGAATAACGGAGATACCCCGCAAAAGTACCCAAAATGGGACACCCTGTACAGTCTCTTATTTATGTTTTGAAACTGCCCTTTCACAATTATTGTTCAAAGACCAAAACCAGAACACAACTGTGTTCATGCCATGGCGGAGCCTACTTTTATACACACAAAAATATTGCGATTGACCAAAACTTGTTTATTCCGAAAGATGATATTAAGAGAGATACAGGGTGTCAAAGTTGAATTTGATTTTTGATGTTTTTAAACAACTTTTAAAATGATCAGGTTATTTCAATATAATCAAGCATATTATGGGGGTTGTTTCACATACAAAATTCATATGTGGCCTTGGTATGGCTCTTACATGTGGTGGGCGCCACTTACACATCTTTCCACTCAATCAAATATTCATAATTTTTTTTCACGCGCTCGGTTTTAATTGAAAAATTGATGACTCCGTCAGTTTTACGTGAAAAAGGTATACCTTGTAAAAGTGGATAAGAGTAAAATTTCTCAAGTTATTTGCACTCAAATTAATCCATGCAATGTGGTTTCGAATGGAAAATTTGGAAAATAAACATTGGGGGCATCAAAAACGCCGTTGACACGGTAATTTTGACAAGTGTTTCGATGTTCAATGATTCTTGTAAAGAAAAAAATTTAAAAAAAAATAAATAAAAAAAAAATTGTAGAAAAATATAAAATTGTATAATTATTATGATTTTAATCAAAAAACATTAAGCATTCAAGCTGATGTTGAAGTTATCATGATTACTCCGTTTTCAAAGCCCCATATGTTTATTTTTGGAATTTTCCATTCAAAACCACATTGCATGGATTACTTCAAGTTTAAATAACTTGAAAAAGGTTACTCCTAGCCACTTTTACAAAGTATACCTTTTTCATGTAAATATGACGGAAAAATCAATTTTTCAATTTAAAAAAAAATGTACAAGTGCGTACAAAAAAGTTATGACTAGTTGAATGCGTGAGAAGGTATTAAAGTGGCACCCCCTACAATTAAGAGCAATTCCGTGCTCAAATTTCATCATTTCATTGATATTCCGTAAGTAATTCAAGTAAATCAGAAATCAGGATTTCACTTTTACACCCTGTATCTCTCTCGATATCAACTTTCTGAATAGAAAAGTTCGGGTCGATCGTGATACTTTTGTGTGAGGAATCTGCTGTAAGCGTATGTCCCATTATTTCTGGTCCACCCTGTATACCACGGCACACCTTCGTCAAAACTGCATGAATAGTGTGGATTTATCGAGAACAATCGATAAGCTGCGGAACATCGTATTTCTAACTTTCAACGAAATATTAGTGAACCCGAACCCACGACTGGAAACTGTCAGCAAAAAAGATCCAAAATAGTTGTTCATTCTTCAAGGTTACCAGTGAAGAAGATATTGAAGAGAAATCGTCCATAGTCTCAAAGATGTTCTTTATGCAAATGAAGAAAAGCAATGATCTACGTCTTCAGGCCTCAAACAAAGAAGAATTGATGTTTTGTTTTTGTTAGGTATTTCGTGAAAATACTTCAGGTTCCTTCAATAATGGAGATAAGTCTTGTTTTTTGCCACAATTTTTTTGATCCGCGGATAATAAAATTAGAGTCATTCTGAGAGCAACTGGTGTATTATTTTTAGCAATTCGAACCGGGAAAATGATTTCATCAACCGGCAATCTTGAACAATTCGTGATCTTCTTGATCTTGGTAGTGTTTTTAACCTGATTTTTTCAAGAAGCTTCAGTTTATTTTTCAAAATAATAAAGAATGACAACCGCAAGATGTACTGAACAGACGTGAAGAAAATAGAAAGGTACTTGCAGATTCGATTACGCAGACTCCATTTCTCTAAGAATCCTCTGCATCTTGCTATAAGGTCCAAGTTGAATCATTTGAGGAATTTCCGCATGGATAGAGACGCAAAACTACTAACCAAGAGGATTATGAAAATAATCAAAAGAAGCAAAAAGATAGCAAGGGCAATAGAAAGGATGATGTAAAAAATTATAGAATTTGAAATAAAAAAAGGAATAACGTGAAAAACTGAGAAAAATCACGATACCGTCCCTATAGTGATTTCATCGAAGTCTGTCGTTTTAGCTTTTTTGTTTTTTTTTTTGGCCTTGGAGCAGATAGAAGCATCGTCTCAACCAGATATTCTTGTTTTCTTGATCTTTATATTGTCTCTTCAGAAAAGCCGTTCAAATTCATGACTGTTCACATACCAATAGCAGCGTTTACGGAATCATCTAATTTGGACACCACCTCTCGATTCAAAAACTTGCAACTGTGGAATGTTTCGAAAACTAATTCACTGAATTTATTTCTAGCCATGAAATCAACTTATTATTTAGCGGAAATGCGGTGGAAGTTGGCCGATTCCACTAATGCAATATTCAAATTATATGGTAGAGATCCATTATAAAAATGAAAATCTCCAAGGCATATTTGGTGGTGCATATTATTATTCAAGGGAAACTGTTAAATTTATTTTGTGGATTTCCGCTTTAAATAGGTATAATATGCTCGAGTTTAATATCCCACACATTCTGTATTGAAAAAAGTATAAAATCAATACTTTCAAAAGGTATAAATTATGAGCGCCCATATTTGAGACGCGAACTGATCCCACAAATTCCGAAAACACCTATATTCCACAAATTTTGCCGGAACACCAAAACTTAGTGTCGTCAGAAAACTGTGCAATTAATTTTCCCATGACTTTTATGAATAGCTCTTGTTTGCGTCATAAATCACCGACAGTCACGCGGGGAATCTACGTCGCGTCGAATAAATTTTCGAATATTTTTCAGGACGCACGGAACTGAACTCGATCAAAATATAAGAAGACGTTTTGACATTGTAGACGTTGGATGCTCACTTTCGTGAAAGTTTCTTCAAACCACTAAAAAAAGCTTATCATTTGTGAATAAACAGCTTAGGTTGAAAGCATTACGGAGTAGTTCATCTCGCCGCTCTTCACGTCGCGATGATCGCTACCCTGTGAGTTGTATACAAAACCATAGAAACAAAGAAAGGTAGGTATACCAAAGTAGTGCAGTAGGAACATGATTTGTTTTTAGCAGGCAGGTGCTTGAAGCTTTAGAATTAGTTTGTTCAATGTCACACATAACGATCTTGAAAGCAACTCCGGTATGTCTCAATAACAGCAAGTATCGATGCACGGCGTATGCGTGGCAATATGAACATGGAGCAGCGCGACGAGATGAACCACTCCACTATGTTTTAACTTTAAAATTGTGAATAGTTAATCTTGAGTCGTATTCGTTTAGTTGTTTTTGAATTGTCTTGGTACAAAATATCAAAATGAAAATTGTAAAAATTGACGGAGTCCTATTTCGACAATAATTTCGTTCGTGTTTTGGATATCAACCGAAAAAACATCTCACGGTGATTCGAGATCTTCAGTTCCTAATCTTCTTTCTGAAAGATGTGAGTCTTTTACAAAATGTCTGGAAATGTATTGATTCATTGATCTCCCCAACACCCTAGCTAAGGGTGAAAACATGTTGGAGTAGTTCATCTTGCCGCGCCTTACGCAGCTCGCTCGGTGATAAATGAACAATGCCACAGAAAAATTAGTATACTGGAATCGCAAGATATTGTGATAACCATGGAAATATATGCGAAGTGTCGCAAATCATGCGGTTCATGCGGTGGACTCGAAATAATCCACTTATCACTTCGTCTGATTCTGTGTGATGTGAGCTCCGCATGGTCAGAATCCAGTAAAATCGTTGTGCAAATGTTGTTTTGTTGAGTGAATTTCAAATACATCATACATCTGGATTTTATGAACGACGATGTTCGGGTTTTCTTTTTGGAAAACTTTCTGAAGTCTTCAAACGTTCATAGAATGTGTTTCAATTTTTGCAGTTTTCGTGTCGCACATGGCCGTTTTCGATCCGTTTAAACTTGTTCCATTTCTCTACCGACGTTTTCTCTCGGTAAAACAAAATGAAGGAGTCTTTTCCTCAACATATTGTCACGAAACATGCTCAGTGGTACGAACTTTCAAGGCGACCGACAGCAAACGACGTTACAACCATTGCGTCTCGCTATCGAACATCTTCATCTATCGAGGGATCAAAGAGGATTTAAAAGCCCGCCATTCAGAGAAGAGTTCAGTTATTGATTGGCCTCAAAATATAAATCGTAAAACATAAATAGATGGCGATTGTGAAGATAAATATTTGTGGTTGTGCCGTAGTGACTTTGAATAAATAAATTGAAACAGGACAAGTGTTCTCTATAACAAAAAATATTGAATTGGTGTCAGAAGTGGGATTTATTGTGTGCTATAAAAACGGACATAAATATTCGCTGTAATGGCCACGAAACTAGTGTTTTCAACCGGATTGAAGGTTGCCGACTTAAAGAGGGAGTTGGAGGAGCGTGATTTGGATACAAGTGGGAAAAAGCTGTTCTACAACAACAGCTTCGTGAGGCTTTAATAGAAGATGGCATTGATCCCGATACGTTCCAATTCGAGATTCCTGATCCCAATGCAGTTGTTGGAAAAATGGAGGAAATGTTCAAAGAATCTTCTAGAGTCATGGAAGAGAACCCTAAGAAAATGAAGGAGAAGCTCGAAAAATCTTCTAGAGCCGAAGAAGAGAACTCGAGAAAAATGGTAGAGAAGCTTGAAAAATCTTTCAGAGCCATGGAAGAGAAGCTCGAAGAATCCTCCAGAGCTATGGAAGGAAAGCTGGAAAAATCTTTTAGAATTGATCACCTCTACACCAGGGAATAATTGCATGGCGAAAAACTGCCTGAAGGATCATGTAGCGGAAGAAAACGCGAACCTTGAGAAATGATATGTGACAAGATTTAAAAACACAGTTACGACCCTTGAAGAAGAAATGGAGCAGATGAGAAGGCAAGTGGCAGTGATCATAAAACAAAAAGACGTCACAATCTAGAGCAAAGGTGCTATAGTGCTAAAATGGAGTCTGATACCGTCCGAGTTCACATGAAGAACCCTTGATTTTGATGGCAAGCTGTCCTGGAATAATCTCCATCGCCAGTTCGAGGCCAATAGATGGACTGGACCGGAAAAAGCCTTGGCATTACGAGCACGTCTATTACTCCCAGTTGAAAAATCGCACTCAGAAGACCAACGAGAGCCTGCAGGATTTTAAAGCCGATGTTACTTGCCTTGCACGACTGGCTTATCCAAACACGCCAGAAAACGGTATGTAGAGGCTTGCAGTTCAGGCCTTTCTGGATGGACTTTGAGACCAGGAGATTCTGCAATTCCTGATACTTCATCGTCTCGACAAACTAGTGGATGCGCTGGCAAAATATTTAGAATTTGGAGAGGCGAAGAAGTCTGTTGAGGTTCCAGCGCGCGTGAGACGGATGGAGGAACTGCGATACTGGAACTGTAGGGCGCTTGGTCACATTCGTAGCCAATGCCAGAAGAAGAGACCAGCATCTTCTCCGACGTCGAAAAACTAGAGAGGGTCGATGTGGAAGGGCAATTGTCGACCTTTATCAGTACGCCCCGAAGAAAACCTCCATAGGTGCCTCTTCAGGACCCAAACAGAACAGCGTGTTTGTGGATGGCTGGATAAATGGAGAACATCGCACCATACTACTGGATACCGGTGCGACGAAGACGATCATCAGGCCCGATATTGTCACAACACCGACAATGATGAAACCAACTAAGTGTCGACTACGAACTGCAACAGGAGACCTGGCGAAAATACATGGTAACGTGGAAGTGGCATGCGACAGTGACTCTGAGAAGCACCAGCTTCGAACATTCAATGCTGGTTGCTGACATTGAAGAAATCATCATCGAAATGGACATCATGAATTACCGAGGATTTCAACTGGATTTCACGCATGGAACATTGAGAGTCAACAACGTAGAGGTAGTTCTACATGAAAAGGAGGAGGAAATAGTTCGTGTACTGCTGGCTAGGGATGCTTCGATTCAAGAGAGGAGTGAGATAATCTTGTGGGGTTGTCTGCATGAAATAGTCAAAGAAGAAAGCACCGTTATGTTTGAGCCTAGACTACACGACTCCGGAATAGGAGGAGGAATTGCTTGTGGAAAGAGCCTGGTACAAGTGAAGAGGAATGTGCCTGTCAGAGTGATGAACGTCAACTATGCCCCAGTGAGCTTGGCGAAGGGAACGCAGTTGGGACTCACGGGAGAAATGGAGAAGTTAGTTGCCGCCTTTTCGAAAGACAGAAGATAAGGGACAAAACAACGCTCGAGAGGCATAATAAGAAAGTTCAGTGACATATTTGACAACGGAACGGGAGAAAGGGGTCGGACAAGCGTGGTTCAGCACAAAATCAACACCGACGGTGACCCATCCATCAAACTGCTAGGAGAGACTACCTTTGGCGAAGAAAGAGGAAGCGGACAATATAATTCTGGACATGGATAAAGGCTGTATCATCGAGCCTTCAAGTAGTTCGTGGTCATCGCCAGTGGTGCTGGTCAAAAGAAGGATGGCTCAACCTGGTTTTGTGTGAACTATCGTCAGCTGAACAACATGGCGAAAAAGGACAGCTACCGTCTACCAAGAATAGACGACACTTTGGACACTTTGACTGGATCAAAGATATTCTCAACCCTTCTGCAAACTGCACGTCCTGATACCTTCTTTCTGCATAAACCGCTCCCTGATGGTCCAATTTCCGTTCAGAATCTTCTGGATTTCAAAATAGGGAATTTGATACCTAATTCCGATATTTCCGGAAGTGTGTGAAATATTTACGGACAACGGAATCCATATTATAGGATGTGACATGAAAAATCAAAAAAAAATAACGTCCACATATTGTGATGTTGGTTCTGCGTCTATTTTATGTTCCAGTAATTTTCAAAGGGCGAGCAGATTTTCTCGTCCAACTCATTGTTGTCTTTATGTGACAAAACGATAGTAGTTATGGCACCAATGGACAAGTCAACATGTTAAAGAGTTTTAGGGATTTTTAGAGGGATTTTTTCAAAGAAATATCCAAGAGTTCAATCTATATATCATATACTACGCTGTTGGGTTAATTTGTCCAATCTTCTCAATAGAGAATTCATCACCTGTCCACAATAGATATGCAATTGTGGCAATATGTTGCGTATCTATGGCAATGAATTGTAATCGACAGTAAAATCAGATAAAAGCTTCACATTGATACTAGAATCTAGTGACAACGGAGTTATTGGCTGTTAACAGTATTGTCATATTATAATCTCTAGACTATCATCACTTTGATGGATATTTGACATATGTATCGAGACATCGAGATCCCTTTGAACATTGAAACGCTAGAATAAGCATAACACCCCGAAGGTGGAAGATTTTTCAATGAATTTTTTTTTTGTTCTGTATTTGACATGCGATGTTGCGACGATTGCATCGTTCGAACTAATATTCAATAAAGATCACAGATTTCAAAAATTTCTATCTATCAAGATCACATGCTAATGATTCTAGTTCGACTTCTACAGAAAACGTGTTCAAATAAGTAGAAATTCATTCACTTCAAATATGAATATAAATTTTCCATGTGAAGAAAATACCTTTGTCAACGAAATTACTTTAAGATTGACAACAATGGATTCACTGGACCATCTTCATGATATTATGTTATTTCAGCTTATTTGTGATAGGATCTATACAATTAAACCGTCCATGAAGAAGCTCCACAAATACAGCACTTTTTTGGCATAATTACAACACAAAAGTGTAGTCTGCGTTCCGGTACGGTACGGTCGTGTTTGGGTTCGTTTATCAATAATCACTGTTTATGAGATAAATAGTTATTGAAATCAAGTGATTTTTATACAATCAATGAAACAGTTATCAAGTGTTCTAGTGGTGAATGTTCCTGTTGATTAAAAATAGACTTTGATAGTTTAATCGCCATTCCCAACGCATTTGTTCACAAGCAGATAAGTGATAAGTTTTTTGTTAGTCCGCATCAATAGCGAGAGATGGAAGGCAACGAAACTCCAACTAATGATGACAGATGTTTTGAGTGTAAGGCGGGATTTGATGCTTCCACCAAAATCCTCATATGCACAGTTTGCAAATTTTATTTTCACGGAAAATGTCAGGATGTATTAGACATGCGTGGATTCCACATGAAGAAAAATACGTGGATTTGTGGTCATTGTGTCAGCAAGGTGGAAAAGAAAAAGAGGCAAATTCAAGTGCTAATGGAAGACCTAGGAGAAGAAGCAGGGTTGATGATGTTTCCATAGTGGAAATTAATGTAATTGCTTTTGAAAATCTGGTGAAAACTGTTGGTGAAATAAATCAGAAGATTGATTACCTGGTCAATCAAAATTTGGAGTTAAAAAAACAGCTTTCATCCCTTGCAAAGATGAACACAAACACAAATACTGTCAGTATTGATAGTACAACCGTAAAAACCTATGCATCGACAGTGAAAAATGATAACAATGTCCTAGTTATCAAAAAGAAGGATGGTCAAATGCAGAAGGACGCGCAACAAGTGAAAGATGAAATCAAGAAGAAAGTGGATCCCATCGCAATTGGTGTTGGTATGTCCATGGGGAGAACAACGAAGTCTGGCGGATTGATTCTGAAATGTGGTAGTGAGAGAGAAATAACCTCTATACAATCCCAAATACAGACAAATCTTGGAAATGACTGAACTGTGGATAGACCCAAGATAATTCAACATCGTGTTAGGATTGTAGGAGTGGATGAAGAATTCGTGAATGTCAAAGACGATGAGTTAATCGGAAAATCAATGAAACAAAATAATTTTCCTGCTGAATCAAATAGAGGCTTGAAAATTCTACGTAAATCTAAAGTTGCCAAGAATAGGTTCAACATGATCCTGGAAGTGGACGATGTCAGCTACTGTAAAATTATGGAGGACCAGAGGATCAACTTAGGTTGGAGTAGATGCATAGTTTCAATGACTATAATGTTGTGCGTTGCTTTAAATGTTGTCGGTACGGTCATGTCGTCAAGGATTGCAAAGAAGATAAAATATGTCCCAAGTGTAGTGGTGCCCATGATGTGAGTGAATGCTCTAGTAGCATCTTTAAATGTTCAAATTGTGTATTCAACAACAATAAATATGGTCTAAATCTAGGTAGATCATGTTGTTTGGGACATTAAACAATGTCAGTCTTTTAAACGAGTCGAGCAAATTCAGCGTAATAAATTCATTAAATAGCAATTAGATTCGGATATTGCTACTACTTGTAATGTAACATATCTAAACTGTCAGGGATACTTAAATAATAAGGACCAAATTGTTACCCTGACGTGCGAGTGGAAACCAATAGTGCTTCTGCTATCAGAGACCCACGTGTGTGATGATATCAACCTTAAAGAGCTGACCATCGAAGGATACCAAATGGAACAATGCACATCCAACAACAGAAGGACGGGGGGAGTATCAGCGTTTATAAGGAATGGTATGAAGTACAGACGTAGGACTGTAAAATGTGTCGAAAATTATGTCTGGTTATTGTCTGTTGAATTTTCTTTGCAATCTGTCAAATATTTGTGCACTGTGTTATATCACCCGCCAAAAAAAGAAGACACTAAATTTGTGGAATTCTTTTCTGATTATTTAGATGAAATAAGTGAATTCCAAGGTGTTAATGTAATTGTCGTCGACTTCAATTTTGATCTCTTGAAAGAAACTTTTTACGGTCATAAACTGTTAAATCATATATATGCAAATGGTTTCCATCAAATTGTAAAAAGTCCAACAAGAGTGACGCAAAACAGTCAAACACTCATTGACTATATAGTATCTAATGATAAGAATTTGTTACACAAACTCCACATCACACCAAAGATCAGTGATCATTCTATTTTATCTGTGATACTATCAAAACTAACCAAAGAAACGCCTGTGATAAAACACCAAAGAGCCATGAAAAACTACAATTTAGTACAATTTCAAGATAAGCTTCTAGTCACAGAATGGAACAATAATATATCTGATGTGAATGTTTTAGCAGACTCGTTCGTTAACTGTCTTTCTGATATTTTAAACTGTATGTGTCCACTTATACAAGTACATGTCAATCAATTCAATAACAACAAGAAATGGATAATACATCAGATCAAGCAGATGATGGAGGAAAAGGATGTTTTGTACAGGAGGGCTGTTTTCACTGGTGATGATGAGGTTTGGAATCAATTCAAAATACTACGTAACATCATAGTAACGAAAATCAGGGAGGAAAAGGAGACATTTTACCAACGTGAAATTGATTTCAACAAGTCCAATCCTAGAAAGCTTTGGAAAAGTCTAAAAACTCTACTACCTGAGAAGAATCCGAACATTCCTGATGAGATAGTGTTTGCAGCTGAAATGGTAACGGACCAACTTCAAATAGCTGAAAAGTTTGATGATTATTTCGTGGACAGTATTGAACATATTGTTGCTAATATTCTCGTTATCAAGACCTCATCTGCTTTCACCCATAGCTCAAGACAACATCAGAATCAGAAGACCTTTTCAAAATTTGCAGAAGTAACCATGCCTCAAATGAAACAGTATCTGAGGGATATGAAGAATGTTGGTGGAGGAGAGAGTGGAATTAGCAAGCAAATTGTATCAGATGCTTGTTCTGTTGTTGGTGATAGACTCCTTGACGTCCTGAACTCTTCACTTCATTATGGTGTTTTTCCTGATAGTTGGAAGATGGCAACTGTCATCCCAGTACCAAAGGTTCCCAACACGAAACAGCATGCTAACTTCAGGCCGATCAATACAGTTCCCGTTCCTGAGAAGCTCCTGGAGATGTGTGTGAAGAACCAACTAATGCAGTACTGTATTGCAGAAAAGATTATTGTTCCTAATCAGTCAGGTTTTTTACCTTCCCATTCATGTGAGTCAGTTATTGTAAATATCTGTGATGAATTCTTTAAAGCTATTGACTGTGATAATCTGGTGTTAGCCGTATTTTTGGATTTCAAAAGAGCTTTTGAGACGGTAGATAGAGACATTTTATTGAAAAAACTTGAAAATTATGATTTTGAGCATATAGTCCTAAAGTGGTTTAGATCATATTTATCTAATAGATGTCAAAAAGTTAAATACGGGGATAGTGTATCGTCATGTAATCTTGTTAAATATGGTGTTCCGCAAGGAACGGTTTTGGGCCCAATTTTATTTCTGTTATATATTAACGATATTGTAACAGTGACAAATGATAATTGTAAAATCGTGCTGTTCGCAGATGATA
The DNA here is from genome assembly GCA_958502075.1 of Orchestes rusci. Taxonomy (NCBI): domain Eukaryota; kingdom Metazoa; phylum Arthropoda; class Insecta; order Coleoptera; family Curculionidae; genus Orchestes; species Orchestes rusci. The sequence continues at coordinate 9,783,643 of OY293312.1, forward strand.
CCATGATGTATGTTGTAGGTAAAGATATAACCGAAATGAAAAATGTAATGAACAAAGAGTTGGAGAACCTGTTTATTTGGTTATGTAGCAATAAGTTAAGCCTGAATACTGATAAATCTAAATGTTGTTTATTTGGTTCAAAATCTTAGTTGAATAATATTAATATGAAACAACTAGTGATAAAAGTGAATGATGTGAGATTAGCCATTGTTTCAGAAATCAAATATTCAGGGACTGTTCTGGATAAAAATTTAAACTTCATGGCTCATTGTGATTATATTATGAGAAAATTTTCCCAAAAGGTGAATTTTATAGCTAGAATAGGACAGGAACTTTCCATATACACCAAAATACTTATGAATAATACTATCGCAGCACCAAAATACAAGACCGATCAAATTCAAAACATACAAAACAGGGCTATGCGTATCATTTTAAAATGTGATAAATACACACCGATAAGACTGATGTTATCTGTATTGAGTTTTTTATCCGTAAAACAAAAGGTCATGTTGAATGTATATATTTTTATATTCAAAATCAATAAAGGTATGCTTCCACCATATATATGTGATAGAGTTAGTTACTTTGGTGATGTCCATAGTTACGCTACAAGACATCGACATGATTTTATTTTAGTGAATAAGTGTAATACTAATCTATTGTTTAACTCAATTTTATATAAGGGCTTGCAGGAGTACAATGCTTTACCTCCTGACATCAAATGCTGTGATACATTATCCCAATTCAAAAGACTGATCAGAGAACATGTTTTATCAAAGTTTTAGTCTGTCGAGTTGATGTACCATATACACCCATTTTTCTTTTATCTTACATTTTTATCACTTTTATTATTTTTATATATTTATAATAGTATGTAGTAGATATTTTTAATTCTATATTTACCTAAGTTCCATTTTCGTTGTTATTTACCCATTATTTCTTTACACCGACTACTGTTATTATTATTGTAAGCTTTGCTTAATAAACGATTATTATTAAAACAAAATCTTCAACTCGATAACAAACAAAATTATTTTCAACTGGAAAGGAACTAAATATGGCAAACAGGCAGCTTGTTTTTGTCTTTCCCCTCATGTTTTCATTGACATGTTCTACTCACACAACAAATTTTGTGTATGCTTCTAGTCGTTCAATGTTCAGAGGCCGATATCAATGCGGATTCCGCGCGATGTGATGTAAGTAGCGTAACGTTGAACGTTCGCAATACGAAACCGTTGCAGTCACCGAACAAAGATGCAGTTGCTTTGGTTCCTCAATAAAACCACCAATCTACTATAATTCGTTTCGTATCGATTGAAAAAATCAGTAGGCCCTAGCGAGTGACCAAACATATGAGACATATGAATTACCATGTTGTAAGAGAATATTTCTGACCAATTTAAACTCCTATCAATTAGCAATTTATCTGTAACAACGGATTCACACTAAAGTCGTAAAAGCTAAATCAGACCTCTGCGCCTCCATGCCATAAAGGAGTCGATTGAATTACCCTCTAAAGTACACCTGAAACATGTAAGTGCAATACAACATGTCCTGGTTAGTAATGTATGGTGTCATTTCCTGGGACCTTTTATTTCATCGGCTCGCACAGAAACAGAAAAGAAATTATAACTTCCAGTCAAATGTCAGATTCGAGCGAGCTACATTCTGGAAAATCGCATAAAATGTAGATTTTCCATGAAATGAATTTCAAGTTTTCGTAAAGTTTATGGTCTGTCGCTTTACACATGCAACATAAAAACTTTCGTACCATTTCACCTATGTATCGTACAGGACGTCTATCGAAATTCTTGACTGAAAAACGCTTGTTGTAATCTGTTTCTGTATGTTGAGATCGACTTTTGGATTGCTTGTTGCAGGACAAACCTGTTTCCCGGTCGAGCGCTGTATTGTTGTGTAGTGGATTATGCATGGCATTTACGCTTGACTTAGTTATGCTTCAATTGGCCGCATTAGAATTCATATCTATCAAATTACAGATTGGAGCACTTTCCATTTATTCCGGTCGATAATAGTTTTTCCTTTTATCTGATTTTGTATTACTTATTCTCTATATCTTCATTCTTTTCCGCAGTTTATGTTTGTCTGTGGATTCTTATTTGACTCAACTTGCCAGAGCCATTCCCACTTAGCGTTGTTTAGAAAAAGCGGCTTCATTTATTTATTACTAGATAAATATTAAACATTTCATGAAATACGTCTCAACTTACCCAAAACAATGACATCCATCCATTGTTTGCATCTTCTTGATAACTATTTGTCAAATGCAGTGTAAAAACCCGTATAAATGCATAACTTTATTCAGCGTTGTCATCATCAACGCTTTCACACTCTGCAGTACATACATAAAAGACAACATCCGAAAAAGATATTCTTACAAGACTTGATTCATTGCAGCCGTTCTTTAAGGAAGAGTTTATGTGAAAGTCGGAAAGAAAACTACTTCCATAACAATACGATAGTGAAGGGGTGGACTTTTGAAAGTTTCCCAAAGTTTTAACAACATAAGCATCGGGATGGCAGGAATCAATGTATTGCTGCGGTGCATTCATAGAGGTGAACGCATGTATGTTCTTTCTATTGAAGATTATCATCTCAAACTCACGGAAAGCACGTCGACTTATAAAAAATCGTCACTCTACTACGAAGATTTTACATGAAGAAAACCTGCCTTATCCTCTAAGTAGATGAATGCATTAAAATAGGGAGATCCACAGAATAAGCCGATGTCATTCAGAAGGATTTTGTCGGTGCAGTAATTTCAGGAGTGCCGGGAATATTGGCCGTTTGAAAGCAGAGTGATAGAGAGGATTGAAGGATAAAGACGATAAAAATTCAATTTTTTGGACTTAAAATACATCAGCGGGAGCGTATACATTCTTCAAGAAGATCAACTTTTTTAGCGGAAATCCTATTAGTTATATCTTTTTGCGAATTTTCCATGTCAATATCTCTGGATATGACTTTTTTTATGGTTTTTCATTTTGACGCTTCTATTGATCAAGACAATAGCTTCGAAATATAAGACTGTCCTGTTGAGTGAATAAATAAAATAAGGTCTATCATGCTCTCTCAGATTATGAGTACCCCGTGATCCCAATATCAATGGTGGAGTAAAACAGGGTTTTTGAAGACAGATTATTAGTACAGTCCACAAAAGAAATAAAGTCTATCAAAATGGATGATTGAAACATGATAAAATCTACACATAGAAAGTTACTCCTTTTCATTGTTTGAATTTGCCCTAAGGCTGGGGTTATCTGGGAAATCTTTATTTCTGTACAAAAAGTCAGTTTACAAGATAACTGGAAAAACCAATGAACAAGTTTTAATGCATGAAGTCAAATGAAAATATAAGATATTGAACCTTATTTAATCATGGGAATAATAGGCTCGTTCAGTGAAATTTCGGCAACGATGTATCTTGGCAATATTATGTTATATCACACACCAATTGTAACACAGAAAAAAAAATCAGCTCAATTGCATGAATATTAAAAAACTTGCGGGCATTCAAATATCAAAATATTTTTAGCGTCGCTGTGAAATTACTGAATCCCTCGCCTCAATGCCGACTACCGTTTGAGCAACGGCGCCGGCGTGCGTAGGTTTGAAATTGTTGTATTGGATAGTTCATTGTTTTGGTCACAGTTCTATCGTTCTGCGGTTCTGCTATTGATTTGTGATAAAAAATGTTTGATGCGAATAGAAAAATATCACAAACTTACACTTGAAAACATCGCGACCAGCAACACTGTTCAGAGTTCACTCAACACCGGTTAGAAGCGACAAGTGCAGTGACGTAATCGGTCGAGCTTGGAGCGTTTCAAATTTGCAAGGTTTTGAAAATCTATTTACATATGAAAACGGGCTCAGAAGATTATAAAATTTTGCACAAGTACTAAATAAAATACGCTTATTCAGAATATGTTTTGAACAAAAGATCCTGAACGAGCCTTTTACCACGACAATGAAAAAGATATAATAATGTTCCCATTTTTGCTTGTGTTCAGCCACGTTGCATCTATCAAATTCCCCGAAACATGTTTTAGAACTTCACTCTCCATACCTTACCCAATATGACCATATGAGTTTTATTCATATCATTGACCTGCAACTTTGATAGTTTTCCCAAATAAAAAAGAAACATGCGGCCGATACCTAAAAGCGCAAAGGTGCTATGTCCACATTTTTCGAGATTTAGACTATTGACACCACTGAATTCTTTATAGCAAAGCAAATGTTATTTACATTAATTCCATGTTCAATTTGAAATTCTGAAGAATGAGAATGGTGGTAGACCGAAAATTCTACGTCCCTGCAATTTTGTTTATCTGGAGCGTTTAGGCTATGTTCACATAAGTGTGCTGATTCTTATCTGATAAACAAGTGTTTATTACAATTCGATCGTTTCAGGATTTTTTTCTAGATTATTGTGTGCTTTCTCTGGTAATAAAGAGCAGGTAGTCAGTTCTTTTCAGTTTTTTCTTTTTTGTTTTACAGAAACAAAAAAAAAACAAAGATACAAAACTGAATTTCCCAATTCCCACCAAGAACAAGAATTGTACTTTTTCCCAAATTGAATTTAATCGCCAACTTGAAGCACAGTATTGAAGACTAGGTTCTTCGAACCATCTGGATTTTGATTTATTGCTTTTGCTTCTTTTCATTTTAAATAACAAATTTTGACTATACATATTATCATACTGTGTGACTCATTTGTCTTCAAGTCACCCTGGAAAAAAGTTCATTGATTGACCCATCCAGCTTGATTTTTCGTAGGGCTTGCAAAGTGTATCTTTTAACCTAAAAAACGGATCAATATTGGTAGAGGTACTCAGCAGAATTATCAAGTCCTCAACATCCACTAGAATCACAAGCTAGAATAATTCACTTATGCGCTGAAATCACTCCGCAGCAGATACGTAATAAGATTTTCAATATTGGCAAAGAAATGAGAGGTGTCATGAAGAAAATGCTGGCTTGTTGAAAATCACCAGAATCTACTTGTTTTCTCCAATATCGAGGATAACCTCTTGATATTCTGCTGATAGCTCTATACTATACCGTGTAAATGGTTCTGGCTTGTTTCGTTGATAGTATGTTGTGTGTAAAACACCGTTTGGTTTATTACTGATTTATTATACAATATTTACATCTATAGATACTAAAAATAATCTATAACAAAGCTTAGGTACGTATCAAGAGCGCTCTGGCTGGAGAAATGTGATGATCCTGCATTCTTGCGATATCAATCACTTGTCGGTGCTGTCCTATGGAAACATACACCTTACATCATGTTTGTTTATATAAACGATATGCGAAATTTGTGTGAACCAATTTGATAACTATGGGTCAACCACTGTTGTATTTTCCTTATAATAATTTGATCATTCAATATTTGACTAGAATATGTATTATGTTTACTCTTGAAGATTTTCTCAAGATTAGACACGTTGACATGATGAACTATGAAGTTTCAAAAATAAAAATAAGTAATATATTTTTTTCTACCAATTCGTTTTCACTAGATACTTTCTGGTATAATTTGGTAATGGCCCATTCTGAGGGATGCCGAAACCAGTGAGGTGCTCAGATTTTTCATAAGCGAGATCATTTTTATTGAAAATATACAGTTTGTCGAAAAAAAAACTCGAAGCCAATCGGTCAATTAGTAACCTTCTTTCCAGGTATGACCCACTGTACAGGGTTGTCAAACGAAGGCTGTACACACTTGTAATTCTTTTATTCTAAAAGATATTGCAAAACGGAATCAGGGATATTTATCAGAAAAACAATTGCGCAACTAATTAAAAAAAATATGGCATAAAAAATAAAAAGGCTAGAGCAAGTCTCTAACTTAAGTATGTGATCATCAAAACGCAAGTCGGTGTCCAAGTGAATGCACTGCGTGTCCTCGAAAAATTTTTCGCGGAAAAATCTCTGGCCTATTTTTGGTTAGATTTACTCTTAAGTATTGTATGCAGTATGGGATCATGTACTTCGAATGAAAAGAATGTTTGGTCTACGTGAGGCTGTTAGAATTTTGGCAGGACTTGCGTGGAATGACTGTATCCCTGCTTTCCAATGACTCAAAGTATTGACTCTGCCTTCTATTAACATACTTTAAAGCCTTTTGAGTAGGGATGCACCAGAGTTTTGTCGAGATCACACTGTGATCTCCACAAGTACAACACCAGAAATGAGGATCAGCTGACCATACCTTTATTTATTATGTTTGTATGTATTTATTAAAAATTTAAAAAATCTAACAATTTTGCAAATCAGCATTTTCCATATTATGACTTTAATACCTACAAAAATAGGTGAATCATGTACAGGTATCATTTTTCTAAAAAAACAGGCCACAGGCCACAGATCCTATTTTCGTTGATTGAAGACAGAAGAATAATTCTTTCATTCATGTAGGTACGGTATGTTTGTGATGAAGTAGAGAAATAAATTAAGAATTTTGTTAAATTGAACATACTGCACGAATCAAGGCCGGGACACATCTACTCAACGAGTCCATTTGACCGTGTTTTACGATTGGATGTCTCGGTTGATCCAATGCTAAAAAAACACGGAACGGCTCGGTCTGGACTCGTTGTGAACTAAAATCGGATAAGTGTGTCTCTGCCTTTGAACTATCAAAAATATTTTTTATGTAAGGGTTTTTGTTTCTTTGTCCAAATAATGTGAAGAAGGGGGTTTTCGTGGCGTAGGGACAACCGCCGAAGGTTGCTCACCAAAACCTTAAAACTTACGTCCTAGAAGTGAGAATCGTCTGCATTGGGCTGGCTTTGCTCATAGGCATTGGTAGATCAGTTGGTAGAGCGTTGTCCTGGTATGACGAAGGTCGTGGGTTCAAATCCTGCCTGGTGCCAACTTTTCTCATCTCCCTTTCTGTCCCTACGCCACGAAAACCCCCTTCTTTAAAAATATTTTTTGTGGATCTCTTCACAGGTAAATATAAAAATTGCAATAAATCGGTGACCTCCTTCTAGCAAAACGGCGAAATTCATCAAATAAGCTAAAGCGACGATTAAAGAGAATGCTGCAAATATTTTTGTTCCAGCAGCAAAACAGGTTTCGCATCAGCGAACCAATTACTGTTACCGTTTGCTCGCCCATACATGTAATGTCTGTTTGCCATTTCTACTTTCATGTTATTCTTAACTTTGGAAACTTAAAACATTTTCATGACTGACAGTTGATGACTGTCAATTAGTTACTGTTGGATGAAATGCATTATCCAAATTTAGCACAGTATATTTGTTCAACTTGTAAAAACGGTTGAAATAGCTCTATTTGGATATATTTCGTGCTCCATCCAGAGATTTGCGAGAAACGCTTTTGATGCTAAAAAAATGACGACGTCAAGATTTTCAAACCACCAATTCAAATGGGGAAAAGAACAGTGGAAAATTAACTTGACTCAAAAGGGATAACCATAATCTATTGAAACCTTCGAAATCGATAATGTAGACTAATCTACGTATAAAACAGTTATGAAAAAATTACAGTTAATCAAAATAAAAAGTGGTTAACAAAATGATTCAAAAGATAAAATTGCTTGCGAGAAATTCATTATTATATTGTCAAAGAGTATTTTCATATCCAACGAGAGAGGAAGGCCTGTCAAACTCCTTTGAACTAACAAATTAATCCAGCCGGCGATATCATAGTCTATCACTGTCTTTCTAGCGTCGATAAACAAGGCTAACATGCGATCATTCAAACAGGAAAAACTAAATAGCGAAACCACTGGCGCCCCTATAACAAAAAGCCCACCCAAAGTTCCGGAACTCTGAGTTCGGACATAGCTTAGCTTAACCCCCAATGGAAAGAATTCAGATTGGCAAAGCATTGGATCGAGCTCTTGAAAAGCGAGGAAAAAAGCATACATTTTGAATACAAATCAATATACATTAATCATGACGCAACTGCCGGAAAATTTGAGCTGTTCGATCAAGTTCTACATCATAAACCCCCTGATGATGTAAAAATTATATACTTCCCTTAGAAAACCCTTATACAATTCCCCCTCACTTTTAAACCGCTGGGTATAATTGAACAAAATTTGAATGGGTAGTATGGGAGCAAATTCTCCATTTTTCGAAAAATAAATGACAGCTCAATATGTCAAAATGACAGCTAAGCGTCATTTTTAAACTTTTTTTTAATGGAAAGGGGGGTCGAGAGTAACCTACCAAGAAGTATCAGGAGAACATTTTCAACATCTTTTATAGTTGAAGTTTTTCTTTTTTTTTTTGTTCTTCAATATTAGGTATGGTTTTTCTGAAATCAGGTAAGAAACAACTATTTCATAAATTTAGCCGTATTATGTAAAAATGATTACCTAAAAAAAAATACACGCCTGCCAACACACTTTAATTGATCAGCGTTGCACCAAATGATTTCAAAATCTAGGGTTGAATAGAGAATGCAAAGACCTTCAAAATGAGGTACTTTTCATTCAAAAAAAAGTTTCAAAATGGAACTCAGCTGACATTTTGAGCTGTCATTATTTATTTAAAAAAATACCTAGCGGTTCAAAAGTTAGAGGGGGCGAACCTTATAGAGTTGGTTTGGGCATATCTCAAATTCAATATAAGGAGTCGCAATACAACTGGAATCTCCAGTGTAAGTGCTTCAGAAGAAGATGCAAGATACCGAGTAAGCGATGTCCTCAATAACAAAAGACGATTGGAAGAAATGTTGCTAACATGTAATGAACATTGAAGACAAATTTTGGGAAACCGATCCATGTAAGGAGGAAATTGAACCACTCATTATTCTTCTGGGCCATGATGATGACACCGAAACTGATGACGATAATGATGATGCTAAACTTGAAGAATAGTAACGCTAGTTCATCATACATGTATTTATTAGGATTTTTTTAACTGATCGTCTTGGGTAGATAAAGGCACTTCAAAAGGTCTGTTTGCAATTATTGTCCAATTACATGAGAACTCACGCATCGTAGGCCTTTCATTTTGACTGCTTCCCACCACTGTTTCCTTCTGCAAATATTTTGACAAAGAACAAAAATCAACAAAATTTCTCCCTCATTATTCTTCTTTGGTCAAAAAAATATTTTTGAGCTACAAATTTTGGGAAACGGATCAATGTATGGAGGAGATTGAACCCATTAGTATTCACTTGGGACAAGATGATGACAGCGAAACTGTTAAGAACAGTGATGGTGATAATGATGATGATGAACTTGAAGAACAGTTACGCAAGTTTGTCATATTATTATACAGGTATTTATTATGGTATTAAATCTTTTGAACTGGACCAAAATATTTTTCAAATCTTATTTTTGATAAACTGAGGTACTTGAAAATATTTTTCTTGCAAATATTTTGACAAAGAACTGATCAACAGAGTTTCTCTATCATTATTTTTTAAACAAAAGCCATTCTTGAACTACAAATTTTGGAAAATCGATGAATGTATGGAAAAAATTGAACCCATTATTATTTCCTTGGTCCAAGATGATGACAACGAAACTGATGAGAATAGAAATGACGTTCTTTATCGACCTGATTATTTTTTTAAATCTTTTTTAGGTTGAATTGAGGAACTAACAGATCAAACCAAAACAAAAATCAACAAAATTTCTCTCTAATTATTGTTTTCGTGAGATGTTTCTTTATTTTTGAGTGTTTGTACGGTAATTATTTTATACTTTTTAATATTAACGGACGTAAATATTGTATTTTGTAGGTCTGATGATGCCATAGTATGTGGCGAAACATGTAACCTTTTCATCCGTATATTATATTTGTTTGAGGCCTGAAGACGTTGATCGTTGTTTTTCTTCATTTGATTAAAGGACCTCTTTGATACTATGGACGATTTCTCTTCACTTATAGATTATGTTTTATTGTCAATTAACACAGAATAAATTGAAAAAAGATTAAAAAAATGCTTTTATCAATTGGAAAGTGATACTTTTTTACTAGCCTTGTATATGCCACTGTCAACCAAATAAATTGTAAAATTGTAATTTAATTTATTTCTAACAGTATAATACGATTATAAAAATCAAACATTATTTTTCAGATAAACTGTTCAAAATGTCCCCTATTAACGGCCAAGCAGTATCCTTTTTGTCATTTACGCGAACCCATTTATCTGATAAATTCCTGTGTTCGACGAGTTTATGTTAAACATTCTTTGATTGACAGAAAATGCGATTACGGCTAATTTTCACAAGAATGCTAGTCTCAATAATTGCGGAAAGAAGTGTTCAGTTATGGCGTCGAGTGGATATTTTTCAAGGTAATTATTTTATACTTTTTAATATTAACTGGACGTAAATATTGTATTTTGTAGGTCTGATGATGTCATAGTATGTGGCGAAACATGTAACCTTTTCATCCGTATATTATATTTGTTTGAGGCCTGAAGACGTTGATCGTTGTTTTTCTTCATTTGATTAAAGGACCTCTTTGATACTATGGACGATTTCTCTTCACTTATAGATTATGTTTTATTGTCAAATAACACAGAATAAATTGAAAAAAGATCAAAAAAATGCTTTTATCAATTGGAAAGTAATACTTTTTTACTAGCCTTGTATATGCCACTGTCAACCAAATAAATTGTAAAATTGTAATTTAATAAATTAAACAGTATAATACGATTATAAAAATCAAACATTATTTTTCAGATAAACTGTTCAAAATGTCCCCTATTAACGGTCAAGCAGTATCCTTAATGGTCATAAAAATAAAAAAGAAATTTTTTGGTTAAACAAATTGACAATGAGGTTAGACACGTCAGAAAATTGGTTGTCACCGTCATATACAAGGCATGTTGAAAGTATAACTTTCTGATATATTAAAGCATTTTTTGAGTTTTTCTCCAAGTTATTCTGGCGTAATTGATGGACTTAATTAATCTCGAAGCACAAAAGTTCATCTACGGCAAGTTTCAGCTGTGTACTACGAATAGAAGTACTGCTAACATGGGATTGAAAATTTAACACGGGAATCCCCATGTTCCGTCTTAAAAAAAACGCACTGTATTATGGAGATAGTATAATATGAAATACTATGAATAAATAGTTCCTAAATCGTAGTTCTACCGCAATGATTCTACAAACAATAAATCACCACTTGATTCGCGAGGGTTGCGTTTCGTGTGGTTAATCTGTGAATAAATATACTACTGTGGATTTTCAAAGCAAGACCAAGTCTTTAATTGGATGAATAATTCATTGGAGCATTAAATATGGACATGACAATTTTTTCATAATTGAATAGAAAGCGAAGAAGAATTAACTGCAATTCTCTTTTGGAACGTTCTGTTTACGTTGATACAAATTTAAATGATATTCAAAGGATTGTTAATTGCTTCATGGATTTCTTGATTGGATGAAATGATTTAATGAGAGGTCTAGAGTATACTTTGAGAAAAAACTGTGGTTATAATGAAGAAGCATACTATATATTTGATTTTTCCAGGAAATTAAGTTTTCAAGACTGTTATTTATTGTAGGGAATACGTGAGAGATGACTATTCAAGTTTCGTGCGCTAAATCCATCCGATCTTCGTCGTCGCCTCCAACATATTATGTAGACAATATCAGCAATTTTGTATTTTTCTTTATTTTTACATATACAGAGTGACCCATTTGAAAGCGGGCCACCCCCATAACATTTTTATTTATGTAGCGATTTTGACGATTTTTTTTTTGAAATGTGGAGAGTGGAAAGGTTCATTTGACGGCGTCAAGTTTTTTCAAAATCCAAGACATACTAGATTTTATTTTAGAGGCTGAAAAATCCATATTAGCGATTTTTTTAGAAAAAAATCTGTCGACGCCACTGGATTCGTCATACCTGAAATGGATCTGTAAACCAAATTTCATGAAAAAATATTAAAAATTAACGATTGATTTTTTTATGCATCAAGAAGTATTTTACCTCGAAACTCTTGCATAGCAAATCTATCAAAAAAAAATTTGTATATAGATGTCAAAATAGAATGAAAAAAAACAAACGAGACTGACCAAAACAATGGAAAATAAAATAGACACAGAAATTATATTTTAATTACATTCATTTTTCCTACAGCCGTGCGGAAAAATGAATTTTCCGCACCGATATCCGTGTGGAAAATCAGATTTCCCGCACCAGTGTGGAAAAATTAACAATATCATAAGCAAACATTAACCAGGTTTCCAGGCTACTATGGTCGCTTAGTTCACATTTCGACATTTATTATTATTTATTTGTCATTAGTTGCATCATAAACTTTTAAATTACGAATTATATCCTTATTTCCGCACGTCTGTAGAAAATAGCTATTTACCTAACAAGTGCGGAAAATTAGTTTTTCCGCACGAGTCTGCCGTTCACCGACCGACGCGTAGCGGAGTTCGGTGAAGCAGCCAAGGGCGGAAAAACATTTTCCGCAAGTGTTAGGTACAATAGTTTTTCTACAGACGTGCGGAAATAAGGATATAATTCGTAATTTAAAAGTTTCTGATGCAACTAATGACAAATAAATAATAATGAATGTCGAAATGTGTAACTAAGCGACCATAGTTACCTGGAAACCTGGTTGCTGTTTGCTTATGATATTGTTAATTTTAACGCACTGGTGCGGGAAATCTGATTTTCCACACGGATATCGGTGCGGAAAATAGAATTTTCCGCACGGCTGTAGAAAAACTATTGTACCTAACACTTGCGGAAAAACTGATTATCCGCACTTGTTAGGTGAATTGCTATTTTGAATTGAATATTTTTTCATGCAATCTGGTACAGACCCATTTTAGGGAATGAGAAGTCGATTTCCGTAGGCAGATTTTCTCTGAAAAAAATCGTTAATATGTTTTCTGGATTTTTCAGCCTCTAGATAATATGCTCTAGTAGGCCTTGATTTTTGGAAAAAACTGGGCGACGTATGGCCTTGAAATACAACTTTCCCCTCTTAACATCTCAAAAAAAAATCGACAAGATTGATCAATAAATCAAAAAGTTATGAGGGTGGGCCCGCTTTCAAATGGGTCAGTCTGTACATATACAGGATTTGTCACTTAAAACTCCGCACGCCAATATCTTGGAAACGAATAGAAATATTTGATTTTTGTGAAAAGTAGTCAATGTATGGGGTCAAGTCATTTTTCACAGTTGAAAAAAATCGACGCCTACCAAGAGTGAAGCGTCGCGACGCGTTGGAAATATGAATCGATTGCAGGGACTTTAAAATTACGCGCATGCAAAAGTACGTGTAATTTTTAAGTTTTTTTGTTATATAGTCGAACTAATTTATCTTACTCAGTTCTGAGCTATAACGGTTTATAGTGAACATTTCATGATCAACAGAAAATGCGATAACGGATGATTTTTACAAGAAAGCTCAATTTTTGTAAAAAGAAGTCAATGTATCGGGTCAAGTAGATACTTTCCAAAGTTGCTAAAATCTGACGACTACTCAGAGCTAAGCGTCACGCTTCAAAAATATAAATGGATTGCAGGGACTTTCAAACTACGCACATACGAAAGTACATTGTATTCAAAAACTTTTTTGTCATTTACGCGAACCCATTCATCTGACAAATTCCTGTGTTCGGCGAGTTTATAGTGAACATTCTTTTTGACAAAAAATGCGATTACGAAGATTTTTACAAGAATGCTAGTCTTAATAATTGCGGAAAGAAGTGTTGAGTTATGGCGTCGAGTGGATATTTTTCAAGGTTACAAAAATTTGACAACTACTGAGAGCTAAGCGTCGCGACGCGTCAAAAATATCAATCGATTGCAGGGACTTTGAAATTATGCGCATGCGGAAGTACAAGTAATTTATAAACTCTTTTGTTATTCACTTGAACCCATTTATCTTGATCATTTCTGACTTGAACTGGTTCAGTACCTGAAAATTACTTGGTTGACAAAAAATCTCGTGGAAATCATACGAAATCGCATTTTTTTGTCAATCAAGAAATGTTTACTCTAAACCGGTATAACTCAGGATGGAGGAGAATAAATAAATTCATGTGAATATCGATAAAATTCACTATCAACATGGACTTTCGCATGCGCGTAATTTGAAAGTCCCTGAAACAGATTCATATTTCCGACGCCTCGCGACGATAAGCTCCTGTGGGCGTCGAATTTTTTAAACTTTGAAAAATATGCACTTGCCTCCATACACTGATTACTTTTTACAAAAATTGAGACTAGTATTCTTGTAAAATTTAAACCAGAATGAGATGAAATGAGTAGGATAAAGGAATTCGAGTAAATAACAAAAGAGCAAAAATAGTTTTGAAAATAACATGAACTTTAGCATTCGCGTAATTTCAAATTCCCTGCAATCGATTTATATTTTCGACGCGTCGCGGCGCTCAGCTCTCGAATATTCATATTTGTTTCGAGGTATTAGCATGCGGAGTTTTAAGTGAAAAACCCTGTATATACTCAACGCGCTCAAAATAATGTTGACTGTGGAATTTGGAGTCTACTAGGATCAGAAGAGGTGTTTGTGTGGTATAAGTGCTCACTCTCTTCTTCACTGTTTATCGGCTTAAATTTTAAAGGGATGGATTAAAGGTTTTTTTCAAAAACCTATGCGCGCTCTTCCAGCCGTCAATTTTTCGTTAGCATCAAACTGGCTATCCCATGATTACAAAAAAGCCTTGGCTTCTTCTTCATCGGTGTTTACCTATCCGCCACCACTATAAATTGGAGATTTTTTTTTCATTCCTCCGAAAAATAAGACATTTTCTAAAGAGAATTATTATTCTGACCATAAATTCCTGGAATTTCAAATTTCTGTATTCGTCAGTCCTCTATGTCGGTTCTTGAGTCATTTTTGAAGTTATAGTATCTCCACATCGGACGGCATGCCTCCTGATATAGTTCCTAACCCTTATTGAGGCTCTCAGCTTGGTTGGTGAGTCGGTCACTCAATTTTCGTATTCTACCCTATGACTCCAAAGAAATAATATCTAAAACTCATCGCCTCATCAACGCTCTTAGAAGAGTTCAAAGCATAGTACCAATTCACAATCTACACCATGTATCTCACGGAGAAGTCGGAAGCTAGGGTTTCCTTATCAATTGTCCTGTCCTGTCTAACGCTTTCAAAAACCTTCCATGCAACAAGAACACATTCCTGAAATGTGTTTTTTGGTTGAGAGTAGTGATCCATGAGAGGACGAAGATTTATTTCGATTAAGGACATAAAGCCCGTATCGCTACAAGAACTCAAAAGGATACCAGATACCAGGAATCCTTTCAAGATTGAGAAAAATGGTCGCACACGCTTATCATATCTGAAGGCAGTACTTTGGAGGGAAGAACATAGATATTGATGAAACGAGAAGAATAAAAAGTCTTTTTTTTTAACAGACCACGTTTGACGACATCATCAATTATTAGGAAATGAGCAGATTTCTGGCACAAATATTATTACCTTTGTGGGAATAATGAACCTATTCTTGCCATGATTATTGGATGATGTCATTGCATTCATGCCATGAAAAATGTAATTCTTCGAAAGTCAAGTTGGTCCGTTTTCAGACTTACTGAAACAAGGCGATAATTTCCATCCCGCTCAATCTAAATTTAAAAACGACTCCATTTTGAACGAGACATATTTTGAGAATCCAATTTACATGCACTCTCTAATTGGACATTTTTATTTCATTCAACTGAGTCACGTTCAGTCTGGCGACCAGGCGATTCATTACCGCGATGAATCTTGCTGTTACTGTCGTATTTTTCTTTGCGAGTAATTTAAAAGAACTTTATTTGTGTAATATGGAGAATTACAAGTGAAATATAAAGCCTTTCAGGGAAATTAAAAAGATAGACTGGAAAAGGTATGCGAAACTAGAGCAGTTAATGTTTTCTAGTGTTATTTGGGGTTCGTTAGTTTTTTGTCTTCAGATGTTTCCACATGATTGCTCGGCAACTTCGTGATGGATTATCATTTTTTATTAAAATGGTTGATTTGAATGAATACTTTTTCCGTGTCCTTTTTGCACTGGTAAAGCAGATGTGAGTAGTTTGCAAGTATAATAATAACGTCGAGAGCTTAGACCGTAATAATATGATGTCAAGATCCGCATTGCGACTGGGACAAGAATGCCGGTACATAAAAATATAGAAATAGCTATCCAGGCATGAATAAAGAATGACGTTCCGCTGTCAGCCAGACCGGATATTCGTTGTATTATCCAGTGTCCACCGAGCTAAGCTATTAGAAAACGCATCAACTTTTTGACAGTGATTTTTCTAGTTTGTATTCCGCCTAGCGTCAATATAGCTACGACAGATGCGGTGCACAATTTTCTTGTAATATAATAAGGTGTCGGTTTTTTTTCATGGAGGGAATGTAAATGGAGCATTGGGAATGTTCTCGCGAGATCGCTTTTACTTCCGGGAAAAAATATACCCAAGTGCATAAAAATTGGCCTACCCTCACAGTAATAGCCAATGGGCCGATTTCTATGCACGCAAGTGTATTACTTCGTATTTTCGGAAGACTGCTTGAAATGCAGGAACGTGTTTCCATGTTTGGGAACACGAAAAAAAAAGATGAGGGTTTTTTTGTGGGAACCTTACCCTATATTTTCGACTATCTGCATTCTGCATCTGCGTAGGTTAATCATTATATTTTTTTTTAACATTATAAATGTACCTTTGCCTTCAAAATTTCCAATCAAATGTTGAAACAGCAAAAACCATGTTGTGATCAGTTATTTCTAAGCTTGAATGATTTCTAAAACGAAATATTCAAATTTCAGACAGCAAACATGCCTCGGTAGTGAATTATTGTTGAGGCCGACGTTCATGTTGATAGAGTGGACATGATCACTATTTCCTGGCATTGATTTTTGTCAACACGTAAAAGATTCACAAACCCATGGTCGAAAAGGATTAAGGGATCTCTTTGAAGCAGAACATCCTTTTTTATTTCCATCCCTTCTGCAGCGCCTTCCACATCTTTTTGAATGATGTCATTCAAGATTTCGAGATCGAAATCCTATAAACAACATACAAAATCAATTTCAACAAAAAAATGATCACAATGTGGGCTTAAAAACGCTAGTGGGAGATCATTTTCTCTTATTATAAGTCCGTGGATGTTCACATCAACCGTCAAATTTTCATTAAATGACATTCGCCGTGTTATGGTTCAAGCTTTCCTCTCAGATATTCAAGAATATGGGCCCTTGAGATATGATCAGTATCGTCAAATGCTCTCAAGACTAATTAAACTAAGTAGGCCACAATATAATCAATCACTAAATGTCGAAAAGCGATACACTTATCTCAGAGTTATTTTTATGATTTTAAGCATTTTTGGAAAGCTTTTTCCTTTGGCGTGGCTTTGATTTTTGGTAAGAGCTAAAAGCCACGATCTGCTAAGTCCGGACCGTAAGGAGGATTGCAGATACAGTCTCGTGATAGGCGAATGTTCCAATACAAAAACACAACGCAAAACCCCTATATTTGATGACTAAGCTCTTCTGGTTCTTCGACTTGTGTTCTTAACAATATCATCTGCTACATTCTTAAACGTTGCTTTATCAATCACATCTTCGTCACTCCCTCCACTTCTGTTCTCCCAACTTTCCACTCTCCTATCAGTCATATTGTCCAAGTCCACTATATCTTTCTCATCATATACTCTTGGATGGAGTAGTTGTCGTTTCCTCTTCTTCATTCTTGTTTCATCTGATGGGTCATATCCTATCTTCTCCGCTTGAGATCACCACACTGTGTTGTCACCTGCCCTGGTATGAGTTCTGGAATGGCTGATACGTTTGATCCAAAAAAAGTGGTGTATTTGAAAATCCGACACAGAAGGATCAGGCAGCACAGGAGGATTGACCGCGAACGTCTATTCTTGTCCAGGAACTCGGTGGCGCGTTGCTTAGCCGATTGAGTCATTTTTCCATAAGAAGTCCCAACAAGGTCCTTGATAAAGTTGTTGAGAATGGAAGTTGTGAGTGATGACAACGTTCCAAATGTCTCTTTTAATATGAGTTTGCTGCCCTCAAAGCGATTTGACATAATTTTGTCATCTAATCAACATTCATTCAAATAAAATAGTATCTGCAACCGATTAGTGTTATAGTATCATAGAAAGCATTATATAAAGGGACTTTTTGTAAAAGTTAAGATCATCTCATTCAAATGAATCGATAAATCAATAGACATCAGTGCTCAAGAAAAAAATACTCAATTTTCCACGAATCCATGTTTTTTTACGGTTTTATCATGATACAAAATATAGCTTCCGTTTGCCAAATTCGTTTCTATCTCCAAAAGCACAAACATTACACGCTTACGATTCTCAGTTGAACGTCTCCATCTTCCCGAGAGAACTGATATGCCGCATCATTGACAAGGATTAGATAAGATAAGCCAGTGTAATTATGCATCTAGCCGTGCCGATGTCAGTGTAATGACAAGGGATGCTGGAGTAAATCGAGAGCTGTATTTCTGATTTGTGGTTTTAAAAAAATGTTGACGAAGTCAGGATGATCATCACATCATTATTCATTTAAATTAAATGCATAAACTGGATATTGTAATGAATCTATTTACATTCCCCAAAATTTAAAATTGAAAGGTTTAGATATCGGGGGAGCAAAACGACTACTGTTTAAATATACTATTTAAATATACTAAAGTTCATCCAAAATCAACACAAAATCACCTATCCACAGCTTGGCTCATTATCATCTTCCGATGTAAAAGTATGATCAGAGGAGTGCGGGGCTTGATCCTCTATCCACGCTTTGAAGGTTTAACTTTCCAGGTTCGTCTATTATTGCATTGATTCAACTCTCATTCTTTAATCCACTTACAGATTATCGGTGTCAAGATGTGCTGATAGAATACAACATTGATGATTTTTATAGAAACACAAATTTTTGTTTTTGATTTTTTTTTCTAGCATGGCAAATAAGACAGTTATCAGCTGTGAAGCCTTACAACGCAAGAATGCTCATAACTTTGGAACAACCCTGCCGATTGACACGATCTTGGTCTCATTTTGAGAAGGAAGTTCTTTTTTCAACGCAACACTTAGCCCACAAATGAAAGAAAAGAGAATAACCGCTTTCATCTAAAATGAATTTATTTTCGAATCGCTTACGAACACGAGATATCACTATTGGCGGGTTCCAGATCCAAAACTTTTTCAAGTTCATCGCGTAACGTTCTTCAAAGCAACATGGTAGGGTAACGTAGCGATTTCTTAGTTTTTCTGATTCCAGTAAGTTTCCTGAATTTTGTTCTTTTTTTCTATAGGGCGAAACGTCGGTGTCACTTCACCAAATTCCCTTGACTTCAAGATTGTTTTTTTTTTAAATGTTAAATCAGCGGAACCAAACATTTGCTTGGAGAGATAAATCTGCATAAATCATGAAAACCAAGTTTTTTCCTATGAGAATTTACAATTCACCGTCATTGAGTAAGTTCCGAAATTCTATTCATAAGAGTCCTCCCGAGTTGCACCGTTCCCTTATTCTTCAGAAACCCGCGCCCTTTCCGTCCGTTTTTCGGTACATTTTCATACTGTCATTTTCGTCTACCAAGACGACCGTATCACACATTATAAACCGCTTTCAAATAACCCTTTCCCACACTTACCGTTTATCTCAAATCTGTTGCTTGAGATTTTCACCGCTTCTCCGTTTTTTTTCACGCACATATCTCTCTTTCACCGTCAAACCGTTTGAATGTATTTCTCTGGTAACTTTATTCTTATTTTTTCACTATAATAATTCTCTAATCTGAAAACCAGAAAATGTAGCTTGAGAGAAATAGACTGATTTTTCCGTTCATCAGTTTTTTTTTTAACGGTTTGACCGCGAAAATATTACAAGCATTTTTCTTATGTGTAGTGTTCTTTTGGTAGAATTCAGGATTATGCAAGATTTCATGTATACTTGATATTTGATTTTGATTAGATTATGATGATGGTCATTGTGGCAATTTTGACATTTCTACCACAGCTCATTTTAGTTATTAGTGATTTTCATTATTACGGTTAGTTCACGGGAATTAGCCTTAGTTATTATGGTGTATTATTCAAGTCCTGGTATTTTTTATGTGGATCCATTCTCGACATCGATCTCGTTGCTTTTCAGCTGAATTCAAAATCCATTTCTTTTGAAAATTGGGATGAGCACACTTAAATCGCTCAATTTGCAAAATTCAGAAAAATCCTCAATCATCCCCCTGATTTTCGTATTTCTCAGTGAAGAAACAATGCAAAACAATTTGTGGAAAAAGGGATTGAGTTCAAGAGGATTTTTTTATTTTAAATAAAAACTCTCAAACGACCACATCACTTCCGGTGGGTAAACTTGAATTTTAACTTTTATATCACTAAACAAAGTCCTTTTTACCAAATTCATCACTCAGTTGGTTCAAGTTTCTTCAAGACAAAAGTTCAGTCATCTTGGACAAAAGAACACATTTTCAAGACACGTATCCATTTTCTGGTCCGCTTTCTTTTCTCTCTTTACTTTTTATTTGGGCAATAAAAGGGTATTTAGGAATAAAGTGAATTGCTTATTCATGTAATCAACATTATGGAAAAACTGAACAAAATGCGGACCTGGTTGATCATTCAGTGTGATGCACTTTTGTTACTTTTGATACGAACGGGTGGTTCACTTTCCAAAAGGAAATTCAAGAAAAGTAGTTGGCACTTCGTAAATATTAATTCCTCCCCCACCCCTAATCTACGACGAAACTCACCTCATGAGAAAAGTTCGCATCGTTTTCACAATTGTTGGGAGTAACGGACAATACTCATGAAACACCACACATTTACTAAATTTTCCGTTACACAAAGTTCAAATTCACCTGTCAGGTCAAAGTCTTAGTAGTCCTTTTCAGAGCGTAACGAAAATATCACTTTTAGATAACTCACTCCACTGCCTAAAACTTAAACTATAAACGCTGTGTGCCCTATTGAGAGATGAAAATACTTCTATTCTCATTGTTTCTTTCTCAGTAATCGTGGAATCCTCTGTTGCTTGTTCAATTTTCCAAACCTGTTAGAATCAAGAACACCTCAAGAAGTGAATTCAGAAAAACCAAGTCAATCTCCAGAACTCTTGAGTTTGGTCATAAGTTAGGGACGTTGAGTGTCAGCGAAAATTGAGTTAACATAAGGCGTAGCAACTTGAATGCTTTCGCAAAGCAAGGAATATGGAGAAGAGTCTTATCAAATCCCCCATATATCTTCCGTAAGCTCACATCCAAGAAGATAATTATAAGCTCACAACAAGTGGCACCATCTAGAATGAATTCCAACTTCTTCGACGCATCACAGCTGAGCCATCGAACATATGATAATATAGGAGGATCACTCTGGTAAGATCGCGACAGCTACCCGTGAGCCGCCTAACACATGCCACACGTCCCCGCTCTGCTGGATATTTGCGCTATAAACCGAAATGTTCAACGACCCACGTACCAGTTGGTGATGTAAGCGTCAAGGTTGTTTTATACTTTGTCTGTCACTTTAACAATGACACTGTGCCTAATAGCTGCTCTAAAGGAAACTTTCTAGCTGCGTAGAGAACAATCAAAATAAGTTTTAGTTTTCGGTGAAAGGTTCCTTCTACACAACAAAAAACAGCTATTTGATAAAAACAGATTGAATAAAAGTTTGAACATAGTCAATCTCCTGGACAGATTCTTTTAATCAAAATCACCAATCTTTTATTATGGAGGACAAGTATTTTTCTAGTCAACCGTACGCAAACTGATGATATCAAATCTTGTCATAAATGGAACAAGTTTCTCTTTTGCAATTTCCATTAACTTATTTCCATTTAGCAGCCAACCACCACTTGAGGCGACACTGCTTTCAAAAATTCAGTACAGCATAGTTGAAAACGTCCAATCTAATTGTTGGAGGAATTGAAAAGTTCGATTAGATAGGGCTCTTTACTTTTCATTGACAACTTTAAATATAGAATATTTTAGAAGCGTCGAATTTCTGAAGTGTGGAAGATAAGAGAAGGCTCCATTGTGTAATAGAAATCATTTCTATGTCATTGTGAAGGTATTTCTGGAAAGAGCTTCTCGCCTGGGTTCGAATCTGATCTGATATTTTAGCTTTTACGTTGAAAATTATCGTAATATTAGCTTAAGGCTTCTATTGAAATAAATTGGCTTGTGTTTTTATTCGACTCAATTATTTTTTAATGAAAATACTTTACTGATCGCTAATAGATAATTATCATTCCTCTCCAATTTGGAAAGGGAAATGAGAATATACTCGCTATTGGAAAATGCAACACTCTGAAAATAACACTATTTTTTTCGACAATGATAAATTTGTTTTCAATCAAGCACGCGAGAAAACAATGGGAAAGTAGCGACTGTGGCTTTTGGTTAAAATGAAATTTGCCTTCAGTTTGCAGATCGTAAATTTCAACAATGGAAGTTCAGCCAATAAAAGGTGTTATTCCAAAGTGAACTGAGCTGAATATATGGCAAATATCCTGTTGAAAGTCTTGTAAAGAACCAAAAGATCATAAGGATTGTCTGTATATGAATCAAATCTTTAGACAGTCTAAAATGATGCATATTTACCACTAAAAAAGTATCACACCAACAAAGTTAATCAGATCGAAAACCTCTTCCATTTTTCAATTCTGGTGAGATCAATTAATTGTATTTATTTTTTCTTTGAGAAGATGAAATATACATTTTCCAAAAAGGTCAGCAAAATATCCAAAAAACCTTTATTGAGTTTTGAACAAACAGCCTTTTTTGAAATGTTGGTTCTTGTTGTTCCAAATATTATTTATTTCAATCAGAGATCTCAATGTATAAGTGACATTTTCAAAAAATATATTATGTTTTCATATTTTGCCCCCCTCGATCATTGATTTTCAGTAATTGTGGAGTAATTATTATTGTTATTATTCAAAATAAAAAGAGAACAACAAAAATTCTCCTTCGTTTTTGCACTCCGATCTTGTTAGACTTTGACAAGATGCGGAAAAAACACGACCAACGGTGTAGGCTTTCATGTCAATCAGATCTTTCCAAAGATATATTGCCATCAGAATCATTGTCCAATGATCTTTTCAATAGATGATCATATATTATCAAATTTTTGATTCGCTCATTTCATCCAAAGATAAGTTAGAAAACAGAAGAGATACCCAGACACGCTTTTTCACAAACAACGCGTTCTGATAGTTTACGTGACTACATTACAAAGAACAATACTCCGTCATCATCATGTCAGTTTATGAAATGCCTTTACATTTTTTGAGTTATAATTCAACGTTCCGCCATAAACAACGTTGCTGAATGATTCATGGTGAGTGTTAAATTTTTGATGATTCCACTATACTTTTCATAATTATTGAGTTTCTGGATGTTTTACAATAAGTCAATGACAGAACATTGTCACCAAAATCATTATAAATACTTAATCAGTGTATATCAAAAGAGAAAGTTTTTGAGAATGAAGATTCAAATCCCAATACTGAAGAAGCAAGAAGTCCTATCGATCTCATCCACTGCAGATCAGGAAAGATTTTCAAATAATGTTTCTGATCATCACTAATCTTCTGTAGCATCTTGGAACACTTCAGTAAGCCCATTTGCAAAGGTTCAGCTTGAGATGTAAGTGGAGTTCAAGCTTCAGTTTTGGCAAAGTTTACTAATATACAATAAGTTAGGTCACTTGTCGTCGCCTTTTTTGAAAAACCGGTATCAGAAGCGGTCGCGCATCAAAGCATGCCGTTCAAAGAAGCCCACCCAGCGAAAATTGTTCAAAGCGGCCGACAAACGTTACGAACCAATGGACACTGGGCTGTCCGAGGGAAACGAAGTGGAAGGGTGAAGCCGGATTCGCTCGTTTTCGAAAGTGGCCCATCTGAAGCTCAACTTACCTACCAAGCCGAAACTGTGCAGACAGGCATTGAAGTTTTATGATTTCCATTAGTCTATGTAATTGGTTCTTTTTCCATGCATGAGATGAGGATGTTATGTTATTACAAATGGTTCCTCTTTTTGCCGAATTTGAATCCAATAAATAAAAGCTGATTCACGTGATTTCAAAATAGTACCATAATATAAATAAAGTAGTAGCGCCACTCTCCCAAATATTTACCGCTAGACGCTAGATGACAAATCGGTAGGCTGTTGGCGGGGTGCCGAGCGCACCTGTTATTCGAGTTGCTAGGGCTACGCTTGAATGAGTCGAGATATATAAAATGAGTGCGAAGCTGTGTTGATGTCTCAACACGTCGAGAGTTTGTTTTTTGAGTTTTTTTAGATTTTTCTCTGATGCAAATCAGTAAGTTGATGATAATCATAGTGAAAAGTTTTTTAAACTTATCTGTTTTGGCAGGTGAGCTTTTTTTTAACACTAAATAAATAAAACACAATACATCTCTGGAGTTACCATGGTAACTATGCTAACTTGACGATCGGAAACTTCCGCAACAATTTGGACCAACAGAAAGTGGCAGAAAAATTTCAAAGGGTATTCCGCGAGTGCATCTACTAGTTTATTTATACTATGATAATACCCTAGAACTAGCTCCAATGAGGACAAATTATAGAAATGTATTGAAAATTTGAGTACAGATCAGAATATAGAATATACTACGTGCCCAATATAAGGAGAGCCAGTACAGGGATATCCGTAACCATAAGAGATAGATAGTAGGTTAAATAAAAAGAATGTAGCTCGATAATATGCCGCTTTGAAATCTAAAAAGTTCTCAGTAGTTCCGGAAATATCCTGAAAAAATCCGGAAAAAAACGAATTTAGAAAAAAATTGTTATTTTATTTGCTGAGTTTATTACAAAAGATTTTTTAAAATAAATGACACTTTCTTGAAGCCACTTTTTCCTCTTTAAGATGGCGTTGGTAAATTTTAAATCCGGCGTTTCGTCTTCGGGCCACCATCATGTACTGGCCCTCCTTATCTTGGGCATGTTGTATACCTGCATCGTTGGCTATCGGTGTTCTAAAAGGTTTCCGACCCAAGAATGATACTTTTTCTAAAATAATTTGCATCTTTCTACATAGTTCCTATGTTAATCTGCATACTTTTCCCAGCGATGCTTTCATTTCTTCAAACCGTTTTCTCTGTCTGAAAATAATCGATCAACATAATTTCATGACTAGGTATACCCAAAAACAACAGTCATCTTTTTTTTCCTGAAAAAAAAAATTTCGTCTGACGTTCGATGCAAGCATATTATGTCCAAATGGACAATAATCTGCACATATGAAAATATGAAAAATATAAGGATTAGTAAGTACTGATGCAATTTATGTTTAAAAATTCAACCTACGGCCTCTATTAATGTAGATAATCACCGATTGAAGAGCGCCAATCAACATCCACTAGTGAAAACTGCATTTGCATTTTCTTTTCTATTTATTTGGTTTATTTTTGAATATTTTGTAAATAAAATTTTCTGATGACTTTGAAATATTGTGTAGTATACGTATATAAAATCTCAAGTCGTTTGAAAACGTATGCAAATTGTTCATTGCAAACGACTTTTCGCAGGTCTTTGTGATGTGGCTCGATCGTACGACCAGTTTTTTCTCCGACCATGCGACACTTTCCAGTGTCTTCAAAACAGCTTAGATAATATGGTTTCTCTTATGGAAGATGCACGATGACGCAGGTGAAGATGCAGCAATTTTGTTTGCCAACATTTACCTTTTTGTCGTCGAACTGGAGCAGTCAACGAAAACGATTGGAAGGAATCATGTCAAAAAAATACAAATCGGTTATTTGCTATTTTTGATACTCAAAAACCCGATTATAGTAAAAATAAATGAAACACACTTATGGATTGATTTAAACGTGTTTTTCTCACTTGGTTTGACTATTTTCAGTGCCGAAGCCTCCTATGCTTGTCCGTTTGCACACGATTTTTGTAGCCTCCGATTCTGTGTTCGATAAAAAAATACGGTGAGCTCACCTATGGATTGCAGTTGTTTTAGAAAACGTATGTCTTGCCTAACATCGCAGATATCATCACATGACAGCCACCGAATCCACTCTCTTACCTTACTTTTGCATTGTAGTCGACTTTTCGAGAAGTTTTGTGTTTTTGAGTTTCTCTACGTTTTCATAAATCAAGTTTTTTTCAGAACTTAACAAGTGCTGTCGCTGTATTTTTGCCCACTCAACTATCCCCATATGCGCCAAAATGTGTCCAACTCTGTAGGAAAAAGTATTGAAGTATTGTATATTGAAGAGGGAAGTGGGCATGTTCAACATCTTTTGCAATAAAATGTATCAATTTACCTACCATTTCATTAACTTGAAGCTTAAAACAGGCCCGGGAAGAGGTGAAGGGTAAGCCACATGGGAATCACCAAAATTTCACAGGTCTACTATAGCGATATAACGCTTATATAGTAAATTCTGGTTTTTGCAAATTGCGTGCGGGCGCAAATGCCCGATTTCCAATGTTTTTGTGGATTTCATATAATTTTTATCAAGAACTAAATTGAATTTACGAAAAATAATGTCAACAAATAATGATAATAGATGGCCCTCAGTGACAATTGTGACAGTTGCCATAAAACCATACGAACTTAGCCACGACCTACTTTCATGATAAAAAAAGAAATCCACAGCTACCTCGTAACGTATTTTTTATTGAACGTCCTTCATGACTTGACTTCACTTCGTTAATCAGTTTTTGCTCAAAGTTTATTCGCATTCGGGCACTTGGTTGCAAGCGATAGCACACCTGCATGACCAAAATCAAATCATTTGATCTTGTGCGTTTACCCGACTGCGGATCTGACACGATGCATACACCCGATGTACAAGATGCGATCACGATAAAACCAAAACATCCGTATCTCTCATCGTGCAAGCGTCATCTTGGTTATATCAGGACACCTACGTACTTCAGTGTTCATTTTCAAGTATCGTACGAGCGTGCATTCATCGCACCGTCGCACGATCGTACGATCAACAGCGATATCTTTTTCCTGATTTTGTGGATTGTAGCACTCGCCATCTCGGAGATATAGTGGCGCACCTTTTTTGGAATACCCTGTATAAACAAGAAAATAAAATATACGTATAATAATTATTTATCAAGGCTATTTCACATTTTGATCACGATCAAATATTTCCATGCGTCCATGATAATTGAGATGACTTTACGAAGTGATGTGATTGTTTTCCAGGAAGCGTCTTGATCTTTCACATTAAATTTATCGAAGACCACGTCATTGATAAATATCCGTTTGTACAAAAATAAGGATATTTGTATGCTCTAATGGTCAGTTTCCATCCAAACGGGCTGGGTAGACGTCTTGTACGTACTTCACTTGATCATGATGTGTTGGAATGGCCGCTGAAATCCGTTAAGCCACTCAAGTGGATGTTTTATGAGAAAGGAGGTATATTAGTGCCGATGTCACTAAATGGTTGTTTGCGGTTTCCTGTTTTGTCAGATAGCTTCTGTAAAATTTATCAGGTTCATAAATTCAATTATCTAATCTGAAATGGTCACTTTCAGATATGTATATGGTTTTTTATGATGGAATATTTGATGAAAAAGGAATTGATTGTCCATTGTGAGTTGAAATACATCAATACAATTACGTTTTTTGTCGTGGCTGTAAGCGCTAGTCGCAAAGCCAATAAACCAAAAAAAAATTGTCCATTGTCCCCATAACGAATATCACTCGTTGAGTTTTCAGCCCACTTATATGTGAATTATCCAATTGAACAAGGACTTGACATTTTTCCAAATTGATTGTCTTATATTCGACTGTAGGACTTTGGATGGGTGCTACCCCGAGCCAGGTATTAATTTGATATGACAAATTCTTTCTAGGTAGCAGACGTAGCATATTATTCTTCCTCGAATCTTCTGAAACCTCTGAGTAGGGTTGTCGATACCCCCTTCCGGGAATCTGCTCGACCAGTTAATGAGCCGAGATGTTAGCGAAGAATATCCAGTAGTCGATACAGGTTTTCTAAAGTGTAGTGAACTGTAATGCGGTGTTTTTTTTTCGGTCTTAGATAAGTGTATATTCTAGTCATGAATATTTCAATCGAGATTTCTGAGTCTTTTTTTTTCTCGTCATAACTTAGACATGCAGCTGAGCGACTAGGTGGCTGAGTGGTCTGAGGCCGACGAAAGTCACCGGAGAGGTAGCTCGCGGCGATCGGGTTTGAGTAACGATGTGAGCAGGAATCATTTCTGTTCGACATTTAGTGGTACTCTCACTGGCTAACGTTACTGAGTAGACTGTATTATTGATTACTGACAGTCAAAAAGTTTGAATAATTAGCCTAAATTAATTGGTCCCGCTAGTTCAAATATATAACTAGGTGATGTTCTCCATCATCAACTTACAACTGCGATGGTCCTGAGGTTGGCGAAAAGGGCCTTTGAGGCCTACTCGCCGGGCAGTGGTTTGCCCTCCCACCCATATCAAAAACCAAAAATAGACATGCAGCTTTAAACTTTTTACCGCTCTTGCTAATCACTTCGTTGTCCAAGGCCTCTCCGCGTGACCATTCCCCTTGTCAGCTATTTGCCTGGAAATATCGTCGATACAGAAGAGGCACTACGTACCCTGTTTAAGGGAAATGCTAGGGTTGTTGGGGCTGACATCTGCCCGCTGGCCCCAGCTGTGCTCGTGGTAACCAATCCTGATTTTTGGCGGATGCGCCTTTTGTGCCTTCACCAGGAAGGTATTCATGTGTTACTTTTGGTTTATTAATTTTTGTTAGGCTAAGTAACACATGAGGAAGCTATACTAGTTGTGTTTCCTAAATTGAAATTATGTATTTAATCATATTGTTGAAAGGTTGATCGTCTATAGCTGGACATCGGATCATCCTCATGTATTTCTGTCTCTTAGATCTATTGCGTTTAGTGATGAGCAGATGGGTGAAAGGGCGGATGATGCAGAATTTTCCATGAATGCCTATAACTAGGTTTTCACTGGTTTCCGAAGAAGTGGCCAAGTATTTTCATATTGTGGAACTACTTTGTCGTGCCCTTTTTTCTTTAGAGTTCCTCCACAACGCATTAAGTCAATAGCGATCTTACGGACCATCTCATTCGATTTGTCCAGCTCATAATAGACCTTGCTCAATCAAATGCGAAGCAGGAGCTTGAGAATATGGATGTTAAGAAAATCAAGTATTGCAGAAGATGTTGTCATGCTCTATAGCCAACCACTTCCATAAACATTAAAAACATGTTATCTGAACCATTTTACAAAATTATCATGAAAATATACTCAGTGACCATAAAAGTGTCGCTACACCCAAAAAGGATAATTTCTTCAACAAGATGGTTTGATGAAAGAATGACTTTATTTAGATCATCTATTTTTTTTAAGAGACTATGTTTATGATAGCTTGATAGATAATATTTCTAGTTATTGTGCATCCATCGTTGAGCGTAGGAAAATGCTTCGAATCTGGAGACATCAAAATTATCAGCATTCTAGCGATTTTGACAGGGGTAGAATTGTTGCCTACTCAGTATTTAGTTTGTTTCACACGAAATAGGCCACCGTATAGATTAATAAACTGTAGTGACGGCAATCATTTTACATATATCTTGTAGAGACAGAAAAACCTAGAGGGACACGAAGAAGACCAACTGATCAACCGAGAAGTACCACATAGCGGCAAGACGGGCGCTTCAGTTAACTAGCTTTGCGAGACCATTTCGCTACTATGCGTCACGTCGCTGACCAATAGACAATTTGCACATTTTTGGAAATATGAAAAATATAAGTATTAGTAAGTACTGGTGCCATTGATTTTTGAACAAACAACCTACGACCTCTATCAATGTAGTAATCACCTATTAAAGAGCGCCAATCAACATCCACTACGTCACAGAATACATAATCTTTCGCCGTCTGGCGTATTGACTGTAAAAGCTCTCTCGAGAGAGAGATGGTAATTCAGCTCCACCCCGTTTTCGATTATACAGTGAAATCTGCGTTTTTTTTAATTTATTTTGTATATTTTTGGCTATTTAGGAAAAAAAATTTCGCTGATGACTTTCAAATATTGCCTAGAATACGCATATAAAATTTGAAAATATATGCAAATTGTCCATTGTTTAAAGTGGGATTTTTCATTTATTTTTTTGTTCAGGGGTCCCGGTCCCCTAGGAGAGCAATCTGAAACCAGACACCCTAGGGTAGTGTGGGGTAATACCCACTAAACCTCTCCCCCGCATTAGGACGTCCGGAATAAGCCCTTTAGTGTCCCAATCTCTCACCTGAGTTAAGCTCTTTGGTACCTGGTTACCTTCCGAAGGCCTCTTGGTCACAGGGTAGGATCGCGGCAAAATTCGTCCTACCCGTGTGTCTCCGCACTAGTGGTTACGAAAAAGAAAACAGAACAGAAAAAATAAAAAGGGGGTGAAAATCGGAAGCCAATAACAAAGGTGAATACACGGTCACGACGTGTTTGTCCTAACGGCGCTCTCGCTGCGGTGAATTCTAGACCGCTGTCTAGTTGACTTTTTGTTCAGCCTGGAGGGCTTGCACTCTTTTCTTGACTTCTGCGTCGACGCGAGACTCAAACGCAGCCTGGGCTCTCTTTGACCAAAAAGCGTTTGCTTTTGTCTTCACTTCCTCATTCTTGAGGTTCGTTCTGCCCATGTACGATGAGCAGATTCGTACGATGGGCTGCACCGGCACATTTGACGCAGCGATGTGCATGGTGACACCTGCTTTGGGTATGACCCCATCGCTGGCAGTTTGAAGTGGGAAGAGTAGTAGTCATTGCTTCCTTCGACGAGAATTTCTGTCATCAACTTTTGAACAGCTGCAGAGATCGTCAGCATGGTGAGTGGGAGGCTGAGAAGCAGGCGTTAACATTATTCCGTTGTCACTTCGTTCACCGAATTCGATTCTCATAAACATGTGTGGATATGATGGGTAGGAGACTATCCACTTTTGGGGAGTAAGGGCAAATACGTATTCGTATATGAAAGTGTGTGAAGCTTGCACAGGTGGCACAAAAATTGGGTGAAATTTGCAACAAAAAAACAAGTTTTGTTAGTATTCCACCCACTTTTGTACAGGAATCTTGAAGGATTCCGAAAATGCGACCGCTGGTAACTGCTTCCAGCAAGAACTTATTCAAGATCAAGGTTTGTGGTTACATAGACCCCAAGAAACAAAAACTTTTCGGAATAGACAGAATAATAATGAAGCACGGTGAAATAATAGTTTCGCACTATTGTATTACAGTTCGTCGATACTTTTATAGATAATGAATTCAAAGATCCAATTAATCAAACACAAAAAAGATCTTATATTACTACGATCCTGGGTACTATTGAAGCTTATTCATTCTGTCTTTTATGAGCTATAGTGGGAGGTAATTTTTGTAGGAGCCTAACAATGGTTAGTTTGGGTTTCGAAGATTTTTGTTTAGTTTTTTTCATAGACTAACAATAACAAGACACATAACGCCTATACCTTCAGCATTGCATATTTTGACCCAAACACAATGATAAAAGAGACCAGCTTTGTTTTTGTTTACTTACCGGTAAAATGACAAAATGTCTGCCTGATTTTAGTTTCTGACCACCTACAATAATCTTTCTAGGCATGTTTTATCAATAAGAAACTAAATAGCGCAATTTAGAATAGAAAATAATTCACAGAGTTAGCTGCTGAAAAATTGAAGAATAAACCCATCACTAAATTTCTAACCTCACAACACGGTGTTTGAAAACAATAGCGTCAGAGAAACTTGCCTCAACTCTGCGGCTAGATGTTGTCAGGCTTCAACACAAAACGTAAACCTCAATTGTTTTTTTGATGACAGGGCGAAGTGATTTGTGACAAAAAACTGAGAATAAATGGATTTACGGCTGCTTGGGATTGGAGATTCTAATATTAGTTGTTGAATTGATTTATTTTTCCGGGTATTTTTTCATAAAGCTATAGACCAATCAGGTCACATGACAACATAACTGGAAAAAAAGTAAATATTCATATGAGGGATGTTTGGGTTAGGAATATTTGTTTTGCTGCTTGTCTTCTGATATTATCTATGTTTTCTCTCCATTGTAAGTCAAATCCGTCTATATCAATTAAAAAGGAATGAAGTATTGTGGAGGATAGATTGTCTAATGTTGATCAAAAATTGATGTCCACTTCATTAATCATATTTACTTTCCTGGCATCAAAGTCGAACCAAAATAAAAAATTCTCTTTCAATCGTGATTAGATACGATTGAAAGCGCGATATTTTTGATAGATGTAAGACTAAGAAATCTTGCTGCCCCCTTTTCTCAAAATCTTTCGAACTGCCGCCCGCTCAGTTTCAGCATAATAGTCAATATACCTGGAGAAGATTAGAATTGCGATCAAAAAGTGATAAATTATCTGATTTTGTCTGATTTTCTACAAATGATGAAGTTGTTTTCGACTTGGGAAGCGGAAACGGATGTAGATTTGTTTTAAATGGGATCCCATCTCGACAAATCGTAAAATTTCACCCAATCAGATTAGAATCGAGTTATTGAAAAGGTGTTGCTCGAAGGCAGACTTCTTGGTGCCATTGAATTGTTTACGATTAATTTTAGGAAGCTTGTTATTTCGACTGTTCAGTTTATACGACTGAGCTATCAAACAATTCACTCGAAATTGGCTACAGCTGAATGGATACCCTTGGGAAGGAGATTAGTTATATGTTCTGACTAAACGGAATTTGATTTATGACAAAACATTATTCCATGATGGTTATGGATAATATATATTCATGTGTATTGAATAGGATACATTCTGGACGCTATACTGATCTTGGTTCAAGACGTCATCAGCAAAAACAAGAAAAAAGCATCTATTTTCAAGATAGCTCTGTCTAAATCGTCATAAACGTTCATCTTAGAAATGTATACCATCTATTCGAGTATTGTAAGTGATCATATCCAAAGAATCTAAAACGTATCGTATAGGGCAGAAGACAACAAACAATGTAGGAATGTGCATATAAGTACATGATTTCCAGTTTTCTAGGGGCATCTCGGACTGAGTGACTTTTCTTGAGTTGATAATAATCGTCGGCCCGTTTGAAAATATTTATGATATTTTTTCTCATTGAATTTGCACAAAAATTTTTTTTTGCAAAAAAACAAATAAATAGCGAACATCATCTAAGCGGTTAGAGAAACAACTTACCTTGAGTTTTGGTGAACAATCAAAATCAGTAACGATATACAGGGTGTTATATTTATTATTTCCGACGTATTGGTTATGGGTTCAACTTCTGACCTCACCCTGTATAATTGGCAGTCATTCCAACCAATTGAAATTATATATTATGATATTGTCTGTCTGCAGTCATGAAATACTATGAACCTATTTTTTTTTCATTACTAGGAATAAATGAGTTTTTGCAAAAAAAAAATCGCTATCAAGTTTCAACCCATTGGAGATACGTATAGAACATTCCATAGAAAGTTACCTTCATTTTTCATTCACAGTTCATTTCTGAAATAATAAACAGGGTGTTCCATTCAAGTTTGAAAAGTTTGGTCCAGCCCAGGAAAAACTGAGCACCCTGTATAATAATATGTCAAATATATATAACATTGAAGTTCCTCTAAGAACAATAATGCTTTAAATTGAACTTTTTTCCGTAAATCGCATATCTTTCGGGAACATTAGATAGGATTTCCGTGGTCAACATTTGAGAGGAGGTGGAGCGTTTGACAGGAACTGCAACTCTTGCATCTGAATAGCGAGAATCTAAAGAAGTAGAGGATACAGCAAACCTTCGAACATTGAATGCAAACTCACATTCCATTCCAAGTCACTGATTGCCGAGTTTCGGTCCACAGTGGAATTTTGGGAGGCCTCAATATCAGCTGCCATTTGGCTCAAAGACTGGGAGCATACCTATAGTAAACGCCAAACAACTTTTGATCTACGTCATCGTTGCCACCAAGCTCGTTGTCATGAAGCTTGCTGGTGGCCAAATTTGGCCACCAGTAAATCACATAATAACTCGCTTGGTGGCAATCATGACGTTAATCAAAAGCTGTTTGGAATGTGAAACAAATTGTTGGTGAGTCATTTAGTACAGTGTTTGAAAGTATTCAATAAAAAAGTTGATGTTGCCCCTTGCCATATTATGTGAAGCTCGAAATCAGCACAACACTCATCAAAGTGCTCCAAGCTAAAATGCTCTGAAACTAACAAATGTCGATTGATCAGCCTACTGAATTTGATATGCAGGGTATCAAGGTACATCAACCTCCAGAAGACGCTGATGCTGATATAGTGGGAGCTCCTCGTTCGAATGAGTGTCCGTTATCAGGGAGAACGTCGACGCACTGATTCTTCTGAACGTATTGGTATTGGGCAGCGAGTAGTTCTAGTGGCTTTTTCTCCAACCCCAACTACTCGTACCGTCTCGAATGAGAAGCGGAGCAAGTCATACAGGCCAATTCCTCACGAGATATGGTCGCTGCTCATAGTACATTCCTCGTCAGGCGACCCCATTCTAAACGGCTTAAGCTCAGGGCGAACGTTCACTATGCGGCTTTCACGAAAAATGGTTTTTATTCAACATGCTATCAGTGGGTATGACACCACTTCTAGGTCTTTCTGACAATGGTTTAACTAAAAAAAAGGAAAGACGGAATGTCGAACACTCTACGACACTCAGCATTTATAAAATCGGCAGCAACTACCAAAGGCAACATTGCCCACTTTCTCTCTATCACAGAGGTTGCAAGGCAGAAGGACCTGCTCCCAGATACAAAGTAGACTGGGTATAACAAAAAATCAGTCTGATCACCATCACAATGTGCACAAAGGCCCCTCGGACGCTTTTAAAAATTTGCAAATTCAAGAAAGGGTATAGGAACCGTGCAGCACTTGCAGAAATGAAAGGCAAATCTCAATTTGGCGAGGACGAAGCTGCAACAATGCAACTCTTATCGTCCTGGATGAGGAGAATGAAGATATGATCTGGCTGACGTCGATTATGGTGACCCGTTCGACTACCAGAAAACGTCTTCTCTTTCTCCCTTTCACTCCCACCCTCCCACACTGACATGAAATTAAAAAATCTAATTCAGTACAATGCTACCACCTTTTTTAAATACTTCGATGTTTTACTCACTATCTTTTTCTTCTTGAGAAAACTGTAACACATCGAGACACACTAAACGCATCCAATTCTCTACAATTTCTTTCGTTATAACTTTTCCCTAGCATCATTAGTTTAGCCAATGGAAAATGGACATACCGTCAAATTTCGACTCCCCTATTTTTGCCGTCCCGTAAGTCCCCAGCTTAATAACCTAGAGAAATGAAATCAGGCTAAAATTTTAGCATATTCAGTTTTCTCCCGAAAAGTATTGTACTGAAATTTTTGAAAATAGCTTCCTGGAGATTGTTTTTTTAAAGTGCCAAAATTTCGTAGTTTTTCAAGACCCACGCTAGCAGCACAGGGGTTTTAGGGTTGCATACCAAAACTACTTCCAGGAAGTCTTATAATATATCAAAAAATCGTAGATACATACGCGTTTGCAATGTTTGCTTTTTACTATGTCGTTATTGATGTTATTCGTGGACATCCTAAATTTATCTATTTTTGGAGCATGTAAGGGGTCAAGGGTACGTCGACCACAAATCACTAATAATGGCTGTCTAACAGGGTTCAAGTTCAAAATGATAATTTATAATCAAGATTAAAAGAGTTCTATAAGCTTTCAAAATAAATTACTCAATTTTGAAAACTCCCTGTATAATACCAAATAAAATTATGAGAAAGGTTAGTTGATAATGAAAAGTGGTCATTTATCACCTTCAATAGTGATTTTCTTTTGTCTACTAGATTATAATATATAAAATTGTTGGGAGGGACCGGAAAACTACAGGCGCTCATCCTCGTATATTTGATACTTTTTACATTTTATTCGTACATGATTTAGAGCGGAGCCGTGTCGCTGAAAGTGGTTTATTTATTATATATATGACGGAACATTCAAACATATATGGGGAAGCCCTGCCGCGGAAAGGAAAATATCAAAACGCATTTATCTTAGTTCGTCGTGGTAACGATTGTGTCTTAATCATATGTCGGGGTTTCCGCGTTCGATAATCTTCTGAGCGGAAGGGTAGTGATTTGAAAAAATGAAGGCAATCTCTCGACTTGATTGAGGGGTGTAATAAAATTGGGAGAAGGCATAACCAAAA
The DNA here is from genome assembly GCA_958502075.1 of Orchestes rusci. Taxonomy (NCBI): domain Eukaryota; kingdom Metazoa; phylum Arthropoda; class Insecta; order Coleoptera; family Curculionidae; genus Orchestes; species Orchestes rusci. The sequence goes on from OY293312.1 coordinate 9,819,904, forward strand.
TTGAGAACATGACAAAGTACTGTGATATAACCTTGACGTAATAATGACTCAAATTCCTCCTTTTTTGTTTCCCTTCAATAAAAGGTTGGTATTATATCAATCAAAAGCAATATTTCATTGCCCCTCTGTCAATTATTGTCGATTCAATATTTGGAGAGGATTCTTGGAAGAAAATGTGCTGAAATATGATATGACATGACAGTAAGCCCCTAATTTAACGCCACTCTTAGCAACCGCATCAACCACTACAATCAGCGAATTGCCATTGTAATATGATTTCTTGAGGTGTGTGTATCTTTACCTCATGTTTTGGTAACGTTTATTCCTAAATTTGAAACTTTATTGAACCATTTGAATGACATTATTGATGAAATAATAAATGTCGAGATAGAAAAATTTCTTAATTCTCATCTAATTTGTCTCTCAAAAATTGGAATCTCAGCAGTCACTACTGATTGGTTTTCTAATATCTTTGTGTACATAGGATCCTCATGTACATGAAAAAGTGCATTTTGGTAGTACTTGAACTTTCCATCCCTGGATTGTATCCTGGGGTTTGTCCAGTTTCTTACAAGGTAAAAGCGATTCAATGATTTTCGCTATCATCTGCCGCCAATGTCATCATTACTTGAGAGTGTTTGGGTCTCTCTCAGATCCGGGTGTTCTGGTTTGAATCATTAGTTTTGTTGCATTTTGACAATGAAAATGTCTAAGCGTGGATAGATAATTATCATATTATGTAATCATTTCGAACACTCACCTCCAACTGTGATGTTATAACAACTAAAGCTCACTCTAGTTCACAAATAATTATTATTGCTTTTGAATTATTAGTTTGGTTCACAAATTATCCTATACCTTCTAAGTTAAACATTTTAGAATTATACGCAAAATCTACTTTTTGGCGTCATATTCGCATATAGGTGAATTTTGGTGTCGCATTACGTGGGTATTCTTCTAAAATTTGAAGTTGTACGAAATAATAAAATTTTGTGGTTTTGAACAAAATTTTGCAACAAAACACATAATTTGATATTTTCGTTCTATAGCTAAGAGTTACAAGAATAATATCTTTGATTTATTTTTCAATTTGATGTTTGGGAAATGATGTTCCAAATAGATATTTGATTGTTCAAAATAGATTTTCTGTACGAGCGTGTGCAAATTAGCCCTTCCCCGCACTAGTGCGCAAAGTAGTTTTTACCTTCACTCAAATGTCAACTCAAATACCCGTCAGTTTGTTGTTTTGAACTTTACCAACCAAATTGTAAATAATGCACAAAATGTTCTTGTCACTTTTTCGTCAAAATAAAAGATATGACTCTGTTTTGCGTTTTAAAACGCTATTCATGGAGTCGTGCTTTCGCAATCGATGGCGAGAAACAACGACTCCACACAGACTGGCTCCGGATAACTATGACAGTGACAAATGAATTGCCTCAACTATCCGCATCGTTGGCAAGTTTTTCTTATGAGGTTTTTGTTATTTGAGGTAAAACACTGAAGTCTTTCGATACTAATTTGTGAATGCTTGTCGAAAAATATTGTTCCTAGGACATGCGCAAAGTGTCTTCCCACCCTTGAAGCATTACCTTACTGCTTTTGCGTGCGGAGAAGTTTAACTTTGCGTACTTTCTAGGAAAATAACTATTGTAACATTCAAGTACTAACAATCACCTTTTAGTTTCAAAAAAATAATAGTAGGTATACATTTTGAAACGTGATCAAAGAAATTATATTTTTTTAGATATAGGTTAGGTATTATTTGTTAAACATACACAGGGTGAGTTCATAATTCAAAATAGATTTAGTACCTACCTTTTTGCGCTTTGTTTGATGTACGAAAAGTTTATACAGTGCGTCCCAGATTCAAGATATGACGTCATCGTGTAAAAGAAAAAAAATTATATATTTTTTTAATCTGACACGCATATAAAACTTGATCAACCCTTTAAAAAGAGTTCTGAAAAAAATTGGGTAAACATTCAAATGAATAGTCGATGACGTTATATCCCGAATTTGAGACACCCTGTATAAAATTTTCTTAAAACAAAAAGACCTCAATTTTGAATTCTGATCGATGTGTTGCATGTTTCCGAACAAAAAAACTGCTCTTGATTTTCTGCATGTATTCCAAGTCAGAGACGCCCTTTAAATAATGTTTGAAATTTTCAGGAGAATGCGAAAATTAAATAAAAAATCGACTTGTAACTTGAAATCAAAAGGTAGGACTCTGCCCAGACGTTCTCAATCGCCCTTCATTTATGGGAACATCATTTTTACAAAATTTATTTTGAACCATTTGGACTTTTATGATTGACAGTTTTTTCCCAAACATCAAATTAAAAGAGGACGACCATTCAGCTGTGAACACTCTGTACACTACTATTATGAAATTCACATGCTTCTTAGTTCTTGAATTATATGGTTCTCCATCGTATCAAGAAAAATAAAACCGGAAGAACAACCACAACGTCAAAAACTTGGAAGATAAGAGTAATCAGACAATCACCAAACTGAGTCCAAACAACAAAGGCCAACAGTCAACGATCAACGGACAGCTGCGTTCGAGTATAGCCGGCGCCGCGCTGGTCCGATTGCAAAGGATAGCAAGATGAGCACATCGAAACCTGTCGCCAAAGTCTAGTGCAGCTGCCGAGTTAAAAAAAAGTATACTGGGTCTACCCTCACTACACATCAAGATAAGAGCAGAGACTTTAGAGAGTTCCCAGAGGTTAAAAGAAGACACAACACCATATTTTATGGATTAGAAAACACTGGATGACTGCCATTCAGGTCAGACAGAGCCAAGAAGGGAAATCTCAGCAAAGCCTTTACCTCGAAAAGAATAATGTGGAAGTTCACATTCGATTTGTTTTCGATTTGGAACTATCAAAATTCCGCTTGGCAAACGGGAATCTTATGCTACCATCCACATTGAATTTGTATTCAAAGCCACGCTAACGCCAAATTTAATGTGGATGGTACGTTTTGAATCCCGCTTGCCAAGCGGAAATTTGACAGTTCTACTTCGAAATGAAGTTCAATGTGAACCAGGCATAAAAGTTGAAGAATTTGTTAACCAGAATTCTGTAATGTCGAGCAATGACCCTCAAAGTTCGCGTATCTTTCGGTGTGAGGGAGATCTCCAGACAGGGCAAAGAGATTACCAAGCAGGCATCAATGCCAGACAAATCGGAATTTTGAACCTAAGGAAGAGCAATTCTACGAGGAGGTCACTCTCAAACATCACTCACCATACAGAGGCAATCCAGGCATAAAAGGGTTTTAAAATCAATTTAAACACACTTCTAGAATATCTGAGAGATGTAACGGCTCTAGACGACGCGACGCACAAATTATTATCCTCGTGAAAGGAAAAAGAAGTGGCAACAAAAGTGGAGGAATCTTATCGAGTGACCTGTATCACAACACAAGAATCACTTTGAAAGCTTTCTAGGCATATAGCATTCGAGGCAGATGAACCATTTTGCATAGGATGTGGGGAAAAGGATGAGACGCCTCTTTACATAATATGTTTTTGTGAAGCGTACACCGCCACAAGAGAAATTCACCTAAGAAATTGCGAACTCCGACCAAAGCCAGTTTAATCACTTCCACTGGCACAGCTCCAACGAAACAATGCTGGGACTGTGCAGATAGAAAACACTAAAGCCCGGTTTCTCAATGATGGTTCAACGTTGAATCCGGTTCAAGTACATCAGGCTGTGCATCTTTGAACGCTGTTCAACGTTGAACCTTCGTTGAACTGAACTTGAGAAAACCGACGCGACGGCTTGCATTCGGGCAACGTTGAGTTTTAGTGGCTATTCATTTTCCTTATCTGAGAGTTTCACACTTGAATTCCTCCGCCTAAAAAAAGAGGTATAGCCTTATAGCCTTGGATGTTAGAATTGCATTCCTGATTCGGCATCGTGGTAGTTATTCTTGGAAAAGTGGCAAAATGGAAATATAACAATAATTCTGGGGAACTATCTGAATGACCGATCAATTAATATCAAGGACAATGAAGCGCGGACGTCTAAAACGGAGTACTGCAGTGGCCCGTTGATTCTTTTCGATCCGGTACTAAGAATCCGTCTTGCGCCAGAGGTGAATAAAATTTATATTTCTGGTGACCTAGCAATATTATCCATAGTAAAGACAGAAGAATCTGATATGGTCAGGACAAAAAATGATCTGATAATTATAGATGAAACACAGCGAAATAAACCTGAGGCTAACATCAAACTGTTTGTTCAGGTGCAGAGTTTTTCCCACTACGTTGTTTGTCAAACTAACTCTATTAACTTGTATTACTATGCTGCAAAAAGATTACACATTATTTCGAATCATGTTTCAAACCATTTCTTGTATGAGTCTGATAAAATAAGTCGATGGTCATAGCAAAGTCTATATATTCCAATAAGTCCGACCACTCTCTCGAAGACGCGAAAATCCCCCTCCTGCCGTCTCTATCCGTCCCGCCGGCAAAATCCACATCTGTTGTGTGAAGAGATCTACCGGGTGCAATTGAAACACTGATTTGAGAAACAACCCAAGTCACTAATGACTTGTTCAGAGATAATTGAAAAAAAAACTAACTGCCTTTCCCAATGATTTTTATATAATCTTTAAAACAACACATTTGCTACATTAGCACCATAGCTTGAAAAAAAAATCCCAAAATGTGTGAATGTGAAGCATGTCAAGAATCGTCAAAAGGCTAAATGTTACATGGACTTGGGTGGTTTCTGCATTCAATGAAAAATGACTACAGTATTCTCAAGAAAATGATCAAATTACATGAACATTTTGTGAAATCGAACTCAACTAATCCATATATTACTTACTTGAACTGTTCTAGATCAGTCTCACTCTAGAATAGTACAAATTTGTTGGCACAAAAAGTTCGTCGCAAACAAAGTCAACAACAACAATTTACCCAAACTAACAAGATGAACAGCAGATGTCAGTCAAGAACCCAAAGAAATGCGAAGTTCCGCGATGAGAGTGCAAAAACTACCCAATAAGTCAAAGACTAAGAGTGTTTTTGCACTTAGCCTATAGTTTCGGGTTATATTCAACTTATTGGAATTGGGTTGTTCATGTGCTCAATTGATAGGTCTACGTAGGTGTTTCTGAAATCAGTGATTCAATTGGAAAATAACTTGACCTCGTTCTTTTTTTGAAAAAAACTTAAATCTAAATTATTTTTTTAATGCAAATGAATATTTGTGTTGATCTGATCATTGGAGGAGAAAATAAATTCGGAAATAACACAATCGAACATCCACTAGAAACAAAAACGTATACAAATAACCTTTCATAATAAAATATAAACACACAAATATTATGCTATTTCTTAACAATTTATAAATACTTATACATTTTTCAAGATTTCCAATTTGGGATTTTCTTTATTCTTTCTAGAGGTTCTTAGTGTTGAATTTGCAAATCTTGACGTATAATAGTTTCGCACCCTTTTAGAAGGATAGCAGGTTTTCCCATGGGAAGCTTGGGCAAGGGTGAGAAAATGCATTGTTCCCACGACATGTTGGGGCTAATACGCCACCACCCTTAAGGAACCGGGCAATCAATCCGTCAATTTTTCTGGATGATTGTGAATTACCAAAAAATATCTAGTGAAAAATTCAGCCTTGACTAAATCATATTATGAAAAGTTCATTGTTCCCGCGACAAGTTGAGGGTGATCCGCCGCCCTCAAGAAACTTGCCAATCCACATATTTTTCTGGACGATTGTAGGTTACCAGAGAACAACTGGTGAAAAATTCAACCTTGAGTCAATTATTCCCACGACATGTAGGGGCTGATCCGCCACCCTTAAGGAACTTACCAATCGATCCGTCAATTTTTCTGGATGATTGTAGGTTACCATGCAAAGAACAACTGTTGAAAAATTCAGCCTTAACTGCATCATATCATGAAATGTTCATTGGTCCCACGACATGTTGGGGCTAATCCGCCACCCTTAAGGAACCGGCCAATCGATCCGTCAATTTTTCTAGAAGATTGTAGGTTACCAGAGAACAACTGGTGAAAAATTCAGCCTTGACTGAATCATATTATGAAAAGTCAATTATTGTTCCCACGACATGTTGGGGGTGATCCGCCACCCTCAACGGACTGGCCAATCGATCCGCCTAATTTGATGGACGATTGTCGCTCACCAAACAACAACTGGTGAAAAACTCAGCCATAACTGGATCATATTATGAAAAGTCAATTGTTCCCACGACATGTTGGGGCTCATCCGCCACCCTTGAGGAGCGGAATCGATCCGTCAATTTTTCTGGATGATTGTAAGTTACCAAAGAACAACTGGTGATAAATTCAGCCTCAACTGAATCATATTATGAAAAGTCAATTGTTCCCACGACATGTTGGGGCTGATCCGCCACCCTTAAGGAACCGGCAAATCGATCCGTCAATTTTTCTGGATGACTGTAGGTTACCGAAGAACACTTGGGAAAAAATTCAGCCTCATCTGAATCATATTATGAAAATTTCATTGTTTCCGCGACATGTTGGGAGTGATCCGCCACCCTTAAGGAATCGGCCAATCGATCCTTCAATTTTTCTGGAAGATGATAGGTTATCAAAGAACAACTGATGAAGAATTCAGCCCTTATTAAATCATATTATGACAAGTTCATTGTTCCCGCGCCTTGTTGAGAGTGATCTGCCTCCCTCAAGGAACTCGCCAATCGATCCGCCTATTTTCTGGACGATTGTAGGTTACCAAAGAACAACTGGTGATAAATTCAGCCTCAACTGAATGATATTATAAAAAGTCAATTGTTCCCACGACATGTTGGGGCTGATCCGCCACCCTTAAGGAACCGGCAAATCGATCCGTCAATTTTTCTGGATGACTGTAGGTTACCAAAGAACAACTGGTGAGAAATTCAACCTTGACTGAATCATTTTATGAAAAGTTCATTGTTCCCGCGACATGTTGGGAGTGATCCGCCACCCTTAAGGAACCGGCCCATCGGTTCGTCAATTTTTCTAAAAAATTGTGGAGTACCAAAGAACAACTGGTGAAAAAATCAGCCTTAACTGAATGATACAAAGATGCATTTTTTTACATGTTTGGGGCGTTCCGCCACCCCTCAGGAACCGCGCACCCGATCAGGCTCCGTACAACATTCTCTCAAAAAATAGGCCTTAACTGAATCATCACTGAAAAATGTCACTGGCTCTTAGACTATATTGACCGGTTTTTCCATTCATATTCGGTCTTTTCACTTGAATGTTTTGAAAATATCATTGGCGTTCTTTGATTTGGGGTTTGTAATGATTTTATGAATTTGTATTGTGTTATTATTCTGACTTTGTAGTGCCTGATTATTTACTTATATGGACGTTAACTATTGAAATGACCCGCAAGTGTCATTAAACATTGAATTGTGTTTGAATAATCAATAGTGATAAAATTTGATGTGGCAAAGAGTGGCAGAAAGATTGTGACTCGTAGATTTTTGAACAAAATTTGCAGTTTCAAGACAAAAATAAAGAAAAAAAACAAATATAACCCAAACATTTTGAGCAATCGTAGATACAGAACTTTTTATCATTTCAATATTGAATAACTGTCAAGAATATCTTTTCAATCTTTGGCTTGCATTTGTAAATTTTTATTAAAAAAAAAAATAAAATTGGATCATCCAGATCATTTCACAGAACACATATACAAAATGTGTTCTGTGGATCATTTCAAAAGGCAAAAATTTGCTGCTTTTGGGGTTTTTCTTATATTAAACAGTACAGTATACATTAATATTTTTTATTCACTTAGCGAGCCACTCGATTTCCTTACTAGGGACAATTTGCAGACCGACTCTGAGACATGAAAGTTATAGAGATAATGATCATCACACGCATTATATTAGCGTCACTTGTTTGTAACGGAATCTTGGAAGTCTATCTCTACCCACTTCAAATGCCCAGATCGATTTGAAACTTTGCACACTTCTCAAGAACCGATGACAATACAAGAACATCAACAAAAAAAAACAAGAAGTGGACAGTTATTTGTAATTAAAGAAAGTTGTGTTTTTGGTGAACTTTTTGACATAAGTGACATTTGGATTGATTGACAGGTGGTGAAGGATTGACTGACGGACGTGTCTGTCTGATATGCAACGTTGTCAAGGTATTTTTTTTTGTCAAGCGTCTAAAAAATTTTTTTTATAAAACTAAAAAGCACGCTCTGGAACCAAAAAGAGAAAAATAATTTTTGATTTAAAAATAAAATGGATAACAAGAAATTTTTTTATCATTGTGATAAAAGCATGGGGTGGTTCGATATCAGTTATAGTTTCTTGCTAGTTTCTATTTCAAAATTCAGAGTTAGCGTATAAATATGTCAAAAAGCACCCCACGCTTTTACCACGATGACATAAGTTTTCTCGTTAATCATTTTATTCTAGAATGAAAAATTATATTTCACTTTTTAGTTTTAAAGCGTGTTTTTTACTTTTTCTTAACCACAATTTTTTTTGAATAACTAAACGAAGACCTTTTCTTTCTAAAAAAATTAAAAAATTGTTGATTTAAGACGAAATTCTGATCATCTTAATCACTCTTATTTGTTATACAGGAAATATCAAAACTCAACAGAAAAATAGAAAAGTAGTCTCAGTAATTGCTTCAACCTTGAAATAAAATCAAAATTATCATAGAAATGTGTTTTGCCTTGAAACAGTTACGTTACTGGTAAAGGGTCTGATGCTTGGCATGTATAAGCCGGTATTTGGTGCAAATGTATCTCCACTCAGTGTATCGCTCAACGATATTCAAGGCAGTTGATCTGTAACCCGCGACCACTTATTGACTGGCTGCGCCCTCCAAGGTATGACTCGAACAATGCAAGAGACGCTCCGCTAAATTCATATTTGTGAATAATAAAAATAAACAGACATGTTTTCTTGGTTATGCCTTCTAAAGTGAATTATTCAGTTGCACGACGTTCTTTTTCGGTCATTATTCATTATTCGACACAATGTAACCGCCAAAAGGTCTTCAACATCAAAAACAGTCCTATGTTGTTTATCTGAATCACCATTTTCAACAGGGTTATACCGTATTTTTCTTGATACGCATCTAGGGACAATCCAACCTAACTTTGTTTTCGCTCAAAGGGACCATCTACGCTCAACTTTACTTGACCTACACCTAGGCCCAAAATTATCTGCCGATCAGCATATCTTCCAATATATCAAAATTGTGGTCGGTTAGAGCTATTTAACAGAGAGGCTTGAATTGCGTTCATTTATCTTAAGATTTGGCAATTGAGCCGTTATACAGAGCTTCTCGAAAGTTCACATCGATAACTTTTACCAAGATCCTTAAATAGCGATGCCGCGTTTATCAGTTCCACTTCTGAGCTGACCGTTAAATAGCGGCCGAAGAGAACACCAAAAAGTCGCGAAACCTTTTGGGTCTCGCAGCTAGGCGGTTCCGCGGGAGGCCAAGGCACGGGACCGAGCTCGGATTCAGCGCACGTTTTCGCGGCCTTCACCTCGCCCAGGCCCGGCTCGTTAACCAGGACCCGCTTTCTCAACAAGCCCGACACGCCCCGATCAGAGCCAATCCTTATCCCGAAGTTACGGATCCAATTTGCGGACTTCCCTCACCTACATTTCTCTATCGACTAGAGGCACTTCACCCTGGAGACCTGCTGCGAATATGAGTACGAACTAGCGCGACGCCTCCACGTGGCCCTCTCCCGGATTTTCAAGGTCCGAGGGGAAGATCCGGACACCGCGGCAACTATAAAATAATCAACAAAATTCTAGTCTTCTCTAAGTAATATTATTGCATTGTTTATCTCTTTCATGACCCAAAAATAGAAAAGCTAATAAATAAATGACTTCTACGGATTACACATAATTAAAGTCTCGTTCTACCGAGATTCATCGTAGTTCGAGACAGTTTATTTTTTGTTTTCCTATTTAGAATTTCCGGCGTCGCAACATACTTCTAGATGTTGTTTATCTAGCTTATGGACACAATTAATGGTAAGATCTACAAAACAAACTAAATCTTCAGTATCCCATAGGATTACAATGAATAAAACTCGCGGTAATTTCCGCAATTAGCAAACTTTGAGATTTCCAGCATTTCTTAAAAGTTTTAATGTGTGATCTTAAGCGAAGTTAAAGTTGGTCTCTGGATGGAAATTAGAGATCCATTTTTATTCGCGAAATACTTCACTAACTCTATTTTCAAGATCTTACACCATTCACAGTCATTGAAGCTTGCCTAAAAATCCAGATGTTCACCATGAACAACAGTGCACATTTGGACATGTTTTTCTTGAAAATTAATGGTACGTGAAAATCGATATCAAAGTATCAAAGAAATAACTCAAGCGGTTGCGGAAAAAATATCACTGCTGTCAGCTATTGGGTCGAAATGTCTCTTGAGTCTTGAAATTAAATGTCTCCATTTTTTTATCAGCCCCCGAACCCAAAGACGTATTTCGTTCAAACGATCGGATGTCAGTGAACGGGCTGACAGGCCCAAGATTAAAATGTTCTTCCAAGAATGTCCCCTCTAGGCGTTAACTAGACAACGGAAGGGACGATTGGACGTTAATTTTTATCGGAAATGTCATGTGTCCAGAAAAAGATCTTCTTTATCTCAATGTCGAATGGACCATTAGCAGAATGACCTTTGTTGGATCGTTAAATCAACTTTTGATCGGGCTATTTGTGAATTGAGCAATACATGTTCTGGACTTTGAAGTTTTGATTTGTTTTATGATATTGGGTTGAGGAAATCTATCATGTAAAGGTGAGCTTACGAGTGAGCTTGTGATATTCAACAATATTATATCAACACGAATATTGCACAAGTAGATGCAAAGGAACGTTGTTGGCACAACGACTGCCTCCAAGTTTTGTTAACTTTATTAAAAAAAGAAGCATAAGTGACATCTTTCTCCATTGTATACTGTTGCAAAAACTCTGTATCGCGGTGAAGTTTGGAGAACAATAATCGAATTATTGTAACTTTATATCCTACACTATTTCAAAACAGCGTCCACCTGTATCGTGGTATGGTTTGGAGTGAACATATCGCGTTTCACAATCACAAACCATACTACGTTATAGAATGGAGTTCATCTGTATAATGGTATAGAACGTGAATACGCGTCCTGGCCTTGACGCGGATATCAAACTAACGATACGCGACCGCGACGTCACATTGCAGTACCGGCCTATAGTTCGAATGGTCACGACGTGGCCGCGTGATCTGATATCCGCATCCGCCCAAGAAAATAATTAGGAACCCGTTGAAAAAACTGACGAAGTACTACGACTAACGCGTACTCAGATAAGACATGTGGTGGGGCGACTGATGAGGCACTGTCACCTAAGACTGGATGTCACCATATGCAGAGACTAGATGCCTACGATGATCCCACAACCTCTAGGTTATTTGTCGAAGAGGACGAAACTGCCTCTCACATCATCTTTGACTGTGAAGCTATGCCTCGTAGCAGATACATTTTCGGTGCAACACACAGAAAGGGGCCACTCTCCCATAAAAACTTGCTAGTAAGATACAGGACCTAATTGCAGGAACTGAATTGGTCTAGACCAACAAGATAGGGGCAGCACAATAAGTCACCAGTCTGCAGTACAAATCGGGAGAAAAATATAGTGCCGTCTGGGAAATAGACATGAAACATGTGACGGCAAGGTTTTGCAAATGAACCTTCACATTCGCATGTCTCAGGAGCTGTTGAATGACGATCGGGGGTTATAATTAGTAACAACACATGAAAAAGCATGTCAAGTTTGGTTTAATGTGAAGATTTCACTCCTTGTTTTCTCTGATTACCATGTCCAAATTCAACTTGAGTTCTTTCCAGAAGATCCAAAGGTAAATATGGAATAAGGTTAATAAGGAATTATTCCTGAGTCGCTTGCGTGGATGACCAGATTGTTGGCAGAACCATTCATTCTTTACGATACATCACCCGTATTAGGGCTTCGCGAGACCACTAGACTAGTTTTGGTCTTGTCTTGGTCTTGGTGACAAGACAAAGACCAAGATCCAAATATCTTCACAAGACCAAGACCAAGACCCTACCACAAGAGTCTCGTCTTGGTCTTGGTCTTGAAGAGAAAAATCGACACAATATTTAATAAAAACTGCGAAAATGTTTCTAGTAATTCATTGTAATCTTCCAATTCACAATAGGTATAGACCAGTGATGCCAAATCATCGAAACGAAAATCCCTAAATTCATCAAGTAATTTACCAACCTACATGGAAAATAAATAATGTGTAATGGGTTAGTGAATATTGAACCAACGCTATGATGAATATACATGTATAAAGAACATTTTCAGGAGGAACTGTACCTATATTTTCTAAATTGATAGACTGTGCTAAAATCGGTTGATCGGAAGACATGGCGACGCCATCAAGTTACACAAACCCCGCATCTCACACAAACAAATCAAAATCTGTTCACTGTAAATAGGCGAATAAAATGCAGGATGAGCTTTCTGACGCTTTCTGAAAACCTTTGTTCGGCATGGATGCCCAGATAGGTTTGTTCTTATGGTTGATATAAAGTAGATCCCGTATAATTTGTCCAATAGACAATAAAATATGCGAACCATTCACAATGGAGAAAACGCCCTAAAAATGCGAAAGACTTGTTGAAATCGTACCGCCATCCCAGGTATTGATAAAATGTCTTCCGCATTATGAAGACGTTTATTTTCTTCATTGATAATGGTTTTGCATATTTTTTTGCCAATAGGCTGCACAATAGAAATTCATTTTTTTCTTCGGTTCAGAATCGCGATTTAAAAAAAAACTACTAAGTGATGTTTTATGGAGAACATCTATTCTAGGATTTGTTTTACTATACAGTGCGGCTCTAAAAGATCCTTCTGATTTTTTAACCGTTCCATATATGCGGACGAAATTTGGACACACCATATGTGAGGACGTTCCAAATTTTTTGACATAGTAGGGACAGCTCAAAAAGTCAAAATGAAAATCAAATGAAAAAGGGAGTCGAGTGATACCCTATTTTGAAGGCCCTTTGACTCTGATCACAACTGCCGAGTTTCAAGCTTCTGCTATCATTTCCGTTGATATATGAGCCATTACTCAATCTTTTTGACAAGGATTTTTTTCACTCCAATTTTTTTTTGTGAAATTCAACCTCATCAACAGGATTGAGTAATAGCTCATTTTGGAGATCCTCTGTACCTCATCATATCCTCTTAGTTTGTAGAAGTCAAGTCTTGCGGGTGAGTATTACTAAAGTGACAAAAAAAAACCTGACACGATGTTATATCAACAGAAATGATAACAGAGGTTTGAGACTCATCAGTTGTAATGAGGGTGAAAGCACCTTCAAAATAAGGTATCACTCGACCCCCCATTCCGTTTGAATTTTTCATTCAAAATGACGCCCAGCTGTCATTTTGACATTTTCAGCTGTCACAGTCACAACTATGTCAAGAAATGCAGAACGTCCTCACATATTATCTTGCTGTGTCCAAATTTCGCTCGCATATATCAAACGGTTCAAAAGTTTTGAGCCTCACTGTATATTGTTATGTGTGTTTTAAAAATTCGCTAAATATTTGTTTGAAGACCATCAAGACCAAGACCAAGACTATCAAGACCAAGACCAAGACTAAACCAGTTTTGTCTTGGTCTTGATAAATCGAGACCAATACCAAGACCAAGACCAAATCTATTTTGCGAGACCAAGACCAAGACTAGCCTTATGAAGTGAGCATTTGCTACTGAGATTATTAGAATGAACTTTTATCTAATTCATGTTTTTTACATTCTTTCAAAGGAGTGAGTGCATGAGTGAGTTTGTGCATAAAACTAATATGTTGTGCGTGCGTGCGTTTATGTCTGTGTTCCCAGACTCAGAGAAGGTATAGCAGCTTTTTAAAGTTTCTACTTTAGTCCTAAGTTATTTTTGGGCAATCAAGGAAGTTTTTCTTTGGCACAAGATTCAACGTCAGAAAATGATTGTAAACATATTCTAGCATTTGCAACGTTGACACGGTGGTTTTGATAACATTTTCGCGTCCATAACACTGCTTATCATTGTTGTAGTTACAACCCTCCACTACACAGTGAACCATTGTTCAAAGTTTGTGCATATTGGTAATACATTTAAAATTTCCAAGGCACAAAACTAGTTAAAATATCCAGACTACGCTGCCAACAAACAAAAAACATTACCTCACTCTGTGAATATAACCTCACCTTGTCTTCTAGTGACGTCAGCGGGTGTGCCCGTGTGACGATGTTGATCATATTACGTTTTTATTGAAATAATTTGAAAAATAGTACATTTTCATTAGTGAGAGAGCCTTGAACTCACTGCCAATCATCCGGTGCTCATCTTCTACTCCGTTGCATTGTCACTGTTCTCTCAGTCTGTCCCAGCCCATGTGTAGTCTGCGTTCGGTTTTCCAGTCAAATGCATTTCAGCTATGGAAATTTGTCGGAAGTATTCGGAAAATCGCCCGATGTAAGTGCGCAACCGTGCGCTAATTGAATACACACTAGGGACGAGAAGCGTTTACTATTCGAGCTATGTGTTAAACCTTCTACAATAACTGTGCTGATTGTACTGATCATCCCAAAGTTTAATAGCCCATAGAGTTCCATGATACAACACAATGATTGGAAGCGAACTTCTCGCTCCGCTTACTTTCTCTTTCATAGAAAATGCGAGTCAGCGACCCAGCATCCAGCCCTTTTCATACATCGTTGCTTATTCCTGCATTTTTGACAAGAAAAAGACACCGTTATCGTGCCAAGGCCACCGTATTCATTGGATACAACCTGTTCGACTTAATCTGGATCATTAAACTGAAAAACTCAGACTATCAATTTATGACAAGTGTTGCTATGTTTAGTTGTATCTCTTTGCAGTATCTATAATTTAATCAGAACAAACACCGAAATTAGTGGCATACATTTCTACTTTCACTGACTATTTACGTTGTTTGAGTATAGGACAACAACGCTATTTTGAACTTGCAACTGTCCGCTACACCGATCGTATATATGTCAAGAGTTTATTTTCTACATTTTCGTATCAGTTGTTGATTTTCCCACTCTCTATCATTTGCTAAAAGCAGTTACCTGCGATAACATACCCTCATCCGTATTGACTTTGCTGATGGATTCCGATCTTCATATAGAAAAGTCCTTCTAAGAGTATCAGCTCCGACAGTTCGACAGGTTATATTTGTCCCTGTAAGGGTTGGCTATTCTATGCCACTTGATACTGAGTTTCATCTGTCAAGACATTCACAGATAAATAGCACAAGAAAATTTTACGGAATCGGTATATATTTTTTACAAACTTTTATCAAAAAATACCTCCGATATCATGTATCTAATCTTGAACTATGAATTGTGACGAAGAACCTCAAATCGATGATACTTCATCAAAAAGCTACCCAAAAAAAAGCTCTTAAGTGACTCAAATCTATGCCATATTATCAAACTTCTTCCATGTCCTCAAGAGGGTTGCTGATTACTGATAACTGGAGTACAGGCGCTACGAGTTTCGGACTGTTGGCCCCGACACCGCAGCCTTTAGTTGGGCTTATTGTATCTTCTCTGTGCCTGTCTCTCAGTCGAAGAACTCCATTGCCAGAATAAGGTTTATGACTCGTTCTACTGTTTCCCTGTCCGTCCTTTGAGGAGTGGTTGAGAATTCCCCATTATCTCTTCTCCAGTACGCCAGCGCTTCACATTCGAATAGAATGTGGGAGGCTGTTTCCTCCTCCTCGTTGCACAGACTACATATGGGTTCCTCGTTGAAAAGACCCATGATATGCATGTGTTTCCTTAGAGTGCAGTGTCCTGTTAATATACCTGTTACTTTCCTAAGCTGATTCCTGCTGAGTTTCAGTAGGCTTCCAGAAAATGATGACTCGATCTCGTCTGCCATCATCAATTTACTGTGTTTCAGACCTGGTGATTGGCACCATCTAGCTTTCTGTTGTTTTTTGGACCAACAGTTCATCCAACCTCTCACAGAGGATTTTGTAATACCAATAGCAGTGTGACAAGGTTTTGCTGACAGTCGATGACTTCTTTGGATTTGGTATCTCGACAGGAGATGGTTTTGATTGCAGCTTGGCTGTCACTGAGGATAAGGATTTTCCTTCCTCTGTAGCCTCTCCTGAGATTCTCTTGCACGCATACGTTTATTACATGAGAGTTCAGATACAAAATTATTTAGAGTCCTTTTCAAGTCAGACTAACCTCCAAAAATTATTATAAAGTTAAGCAAAAATTCCGCCTATGACGGAAATGTCTAGAATGACACTTTCTATACAGACATTCAGTTCAATCAGAAATTGAATTGTTTTGCACTCATTAGACTTCACTGCAACAAATTCTTAGCCCTGGCAAATGATTAAGATACTCTCCGGATTTCTCAAGGCCTTGCAAAAATGTTCCTTCGCTTCATTGCGCCTGAGATAGAACTTCGCCTCCACGTTTTCTGTCGCTGGCAGCTCTACATGTGGGTTTCTTCGATTTTGCCTTTGTTAGGAGCCCCCAGAGAATTACAATAGTTGGAAATCACCTACAAGCAGTCAACAAGATGTCAATCCGTGATGAGAGGTAGCTGACTTTTCGACCTAGCTTGGGGGGCTTTTGAAACAGTGAGACTCGCGTGGTGACCAGATGTCTCTATCCAGCTGCACTCTTCTCTACTGAGCGGTAAAAGACTCTTCCCACAATATATATTGCGACAGCATTTAAAACGAAATTACGTGTCCGCAACCACGTTATTGAATATAACAAACCAAAACCCACTGATTATTATTATTGTTATAAACAACTTTTTTTTCATCAAACGTTTGTTCACGTATTTCCATATGACAAGATTTTGATCACATAAATAAACAGTACTTGATTACCGTTATGTATATTAAGAAATTGTTCCTTTTCCACTATTATTTTTTTTATCGTACAAACCATAGACCTTGGTACAGAACTGCTCACGATTCTTAGAAAAAACGTTGTAGCTTATCTAAAGACGGTGCGCGGCGACAAACGATCTTATAAAAATTTGCCTCAACCCCCCAACGACTTGTTGAAAATGTCTATAGAAGGAGAATAATACGTTTGCAACATTTTTTAATAAGAAAGTCACTCACGATTCTTATCTGCTAGCTAAACTCCTATTCAAAAAAACAATTGATTAAAACCAGCAAGAGCCGAGGAACAATTGAATTGATTTTCCTCTTCTATTCAAACGCCAGAATTGAACGTCATGAACAAAAGCACAAAATTCCCAGTTAATCAAAAGGCAAACTGCCACATTTGCTCCACAAAAGAGTTGTTGCCAAATGCGCGAATCATAAAAATCTCACATCAACCATCAAATACCCCGTTACGCCTGTCATAACGTTTATATCGGACAAATTATCAACATTTCAAATGTGATAAAAAGTGTGGAATGCCCACACAAACAGAACTTGTATTATCATAAATTGTAGTGGAAATGGAAGTGATAGGGCAGCTAGAAAGGGCCCAACGTTACGGTCATAAAAATAATATTATTCAGAGGATCAAACCCAATCACTCTTGGTGGAATAAAACGAATTATTTTGATGAAATATCTGTATAACCGAAAACATTTCAACAAATGAACATAATTTTTCAATGACTTGAATAACTTAAAAAAAAACAATAGATTTGTAAGTTTACAATGATCGCAAGACCAATCTATTTATTCGGTTTATAGATTGAAAAGAGTTCACCACATTATTTTACCATTGTTTGTTAACCTATTCGAAAATAAGCTTATTTAAAAATATCATTCAACCCAGGTAATCTTTGAAAAACTTTTTTGCAAAGTCGGTCATTTCTGTGAAATACTCACCCTGTACAAGCCAATATCCATCCTGCCTTTTGAAAGGGAACATTGGGAACATTTCAAATTGATATATAATCCAATAACTCCGACTTTGCCCTTTTAGAAAATATTGAGCCCAACTGGTTAAGGTATCGGTGATTGTTTTTCTCTTTGTCTCCACGCAGACTTGACGACCCTGCAACGTTAATTGATTCCAAGAGCCAAAGAAACTTTTCCCGATTGAACTTAATTGATGTGAAGCTTTATCGAAAAAGTCGTGGAAAATTGCACCCGAGGAACCGTATTTATTGAGAATGACGTAGAATTTTTTTGAGAATCATCGAAAAGAAAATGTATCGTCGATATTCCCGATTCTTTCGCAATGGACAATTTGTACCATTTTTGGACATGTGTAAAGTATTTAGACTAGGGCGTAATATTACCATTAACGTTTAAAAATCATTCTGCGACCTATAACAATGAAAGGAAAATTGGTGGGAAAGCAGTAATGGAGTTGGGCACTTAGATGCTCATTTAATGCAAAGTCAAGCTTTCGGAAGACAATTTTCTCCCTTCATCAGGACAACTAGTGAGAAATGGACAATAATGAATACATCGCATGAACAATAATTGAATGGGACTTACCAATTATGAGTAAACAAAAAACATTTATCACTCATATAAGGAAGATATACGGGAACATTGAACACTGTATATGTAGTATGAATAAAACGTAACACTAGACATAACTAACTTAATTGGTGATTAAAAGATAAGAGATAAAATGATAGAATGTTTGATTGTTCAAAAAGTTAAAATTGTAGTTTACTCATAATTGGTAAGTCCCATTTAATTATTGTTTATGCGATGTTTTCATTATTGTCCATTGTCTCACTAGTTGTCCTGATGAAGGGAAGAAATTGTCTCCCGAAAGCTTGACTTTGCAATAAATGAGCATCTAAGTGCCCAACTCCATCACTGACGGCTTTTCCACCAATTTTCTTTTCATTGTAATCGTACCAGTCACCAATTCATTCATTTTACCTATAGTAATGTAGTAGTTATTATTAAAAATTGCGCCCGTCTCTGCCAACCAGAAACACGCGCGTAGGGAAATCATCCGTGTAGATGCCATCATACGAGAAGACCCGAACGGTGAGGGGCGAGCTAAAGTAGTAAGGGGTTCCTGTAGCTCTCTTTTTCACGTTTCCCTTGAAAAACTGAAGAACTAGAGCAAACAGTGAAAAAATACTGATCTACTTAATTATTCCATGCAAAATCTCTGTACAAGCTAGGTCTAGCTCGTAGATTACACTTGCTCAACTCGGTTCGGTTGAGCAGCGGAAAATATAGAGTTTACTGCCAGAGAGCAGCCTCACTCTCTGCTATGGCCAAGTGGGCTTGGGCACAGTACATTTGTTGAGTAAAACAACGTTTTGAGTAGTTGTTGAATACTGATTTATTCTCATCGCACATCACAATAAATAGTAAAGTCTATTATGACGCTGAACTTGACATTGCAATGAGATTCTCTACTACGTGCTGATTCATGATTTTATGAATCACTGACCTGCGGAAGCCACATACCGAATATTTACTAATTATGTTATTGTTGTACTGGCGTACTCAACTATTTGTTTTATGTGGGTTCCGATAGTTCAACCTTGCTTGATCTAGTTCATTGAATTATATTCTTAAATTATGTGAAAGGAGTAAAGATGATAATACATGGTTAATTGTTGCAATTAAACATTCTGCCGCCTCTCAGCTATGGACGAACGAATTAAATAAATATTATATAAATAATAGAGTTGCAGAAATCAGGTTAGGTACGTTATAGATAGTGGGTTAATAATTATATAACTGTGAATGATAGAGTTGTAAAAAAAATAGGTTACGTTATAGAGTGTTCTGCCGCCTCTCAACAATGGATGAACGTAGCGACATCAACTTATGTATTTGTTTTGGCCTTGTTTGTCCGCTTTCTGGTTTTTCCTCTTTTGCCGTCTCCTGATGATCAGTGTAGCTAATACGCCATCCTAGGGTCACCATAATGAGGATGGCTATTGCCGTGATGCTGCTGATGATGACTGCGTGCTGATGAATGCTGCGCCATCCCGTGTCATGGATCCTATCTTTGAGGTCCCTCTCTTCTTGTCTTAGCTCTGTAGAGCAATCTGTTTGCCTGAGTATCGGCTCGGTGGCTTGATATGAAGGTTCATGATTGATCGGGCTGGTATTGAGGATGATGGGCAATGTCTTGGAGTGTATGGGCTCGGTGGCTTTGGACGGAGAATCATGGTTAATCAGGCTGGTATCGAAGATGATGGGCAATGTCTTGGAGTGTATGGGCTCAGTGGCTTTGTACGGAGAATCATGGTTAATCAGGCTGGTATCGAAGATGATGGGCAATGTTTCGGAGTGTCTGGCTAGAGCAGGAACGGTTGCAGTAATTCCTGTTGTATTTAATACAACATCTTCCCGGGCTCCTGGACAGATTACAGCGAGTGTTGCTGAGGTGTTTGCCGTAACCATCCAATTATTGTGTACAATTGTTTCCTCACTCACTGAACTTGACTGTCGTTCTACCCTTGGACAGGATATTTCTGGTGAGTCTGGCAGCTTGTCTAGTAGTTTGTTCTCGTCACTTTTTTTAATCAGATCCCATGCTGAGTAGTGGTTGCTTGCGATTGCTTCCAGCTGTTCTATTGGCTTGTTTGTTTCTTCTTTGGTCGGTGTCTCCAAGTAGTTTAGTTCGTTAGTGTTGGTTAATGCAGAGTTTTCATGGGTCTTGGTTTTGGAAGTATCACAAAATGTAGGCTGGTTTTGGTCGTTGCTTTTGGAAGTATCAGGAAATGTAGGTTGGTTTTGGTCGTTACTTTTGGAAGTATCACGAAGTGTGAGTTGGTTTTGGTCGTTTACAACTTGATCAAATTGTCTGCGGATTTCTTTGTACATGTTATGAGCGAGATATGCATTTTCATGTTTTTCTTCGTAGAATAAGATTTCTTCGTGGATGTCCTGGATCCTCTCCCACTGCTTGTGAACTCTTTCCATAAGGAAATTGTAGAGATACTCTCCTTTGTCTAGTTCCAACTCTGACTGTATGTCCGTAAAAAGGTCTTTTAGTTGTTCTATTCTGAACTCTTGTATTTTCAGTCGCTTTTGTTGGCTGTTGATGGTAGGGCTCAATTGTTCGGCTTTTGGGCATGTTCGTAGGTAGTCCAAGCATTCGCCATATTCGGCAACCATGTAGTGGAAGTATGACTTGGTGTTGTAGGGATGGTCGAAGGAGTCCTTCAGTCTATTGATTGCTCTGTCGTTCTTGTGGGCATCCTGCCATAATCTCTCCAGGTGGGATAAATGTTTGTGTATGTAGTAATCCGTTTTTTCGTTTTGTGAGTCGTTTTTGCTGTTGATTAGTATCTGGACGATCTGCATTCCCACCTTTTCTTGCTCTTCTGCTAGGCGATCAAGTTCGTTCTTGTTTGCCATTGTGGCTTATTGGTTGCCTTATGTTGGATTCACTTTTGGATGCTTGAATAGCGAGCCTCTGATGGACTGGATTTGTAGTTTGGATAGTGAGCCTCTGTGGACTGGATTTGTAGTTTGTATTTGTAGTGAGCCTCTGTGGACCGGATTTGTAGTTTGGATAGTGAGCCTCTGTGGACTGGATTTGTAGTTTGTATTTGTAGTGAGCCTCTGTGGACTGGATTTGTAGTTTGGATAGTGACCCTCTGATGGACTGGATTTGTAGTTTGGAAAGTGAGCCTCTGTGGACTGGATTTGTAGTTTGTATTTGTAGTGAGTCTCTGTGGACTGGATTTGTAGTGAGCCTCTGATGGACTGGATGTGTAGTGAGCCTCTGTGGACTGGATTTGTAGTTTGTATAGTGAGCCTCTGTGGACTGGATTTGTAGTTTGTATAGTGAGCCTCTGTGGACTGGATAGTTTGTATTTGTAGTGAGCCTCTGTGGACTGGATTTGTAGTGAGCCTCTGTGGACTGTTGTAGTGAGCCTCTGTGGACTTGTGGACTGGCTGGACTGCAGGCGGGTTGCTGCAGTTTTAGGGTTGCTCGAAGGACCAATGTACTAGGTACAATATATCCGGCTCGAAGGACCAATATACTAGGTACAATATATCCGGCTCGAAGGACCAATATACTAGGTACAATATATCCGGCTCGAAGGACCAATGTACTAGGTACAATATATCCGGCTCGAAGGACCAATGTACAAGCTAGGTCTAGCTCGTAGATTACACTTGCTCAACTCGGTTCGGTTGAGCAGCGGAAAATATAGAGTTTACTGCCAGAGAGCAGCCTCACTCTCTGCTATGGCCAAGTGGGCTTGGGCACAGTACATTTGTTGAGTAAAACAACGTTTTGAGTAGTTGTTGAATACTGATTTATTCTCATCGCACATCACAATAAATAGTAAAGTCTATTATGACGCTGAACTTGACATTGCAATGAGATTCTCTACTACGTGCTGATTCATGATTTTATGAATCACTGACCTGCGGAAGCCACATACCGAATATTTACTAATTATGTTATTGTTGTACTGGCGTACTCAACTATTTGTTTTATGTGGGTTCCGATAGTTCAACCTTGCTTGATCTAGTTCATTGAATTATATTCTTAAATTATGTGAAAGGAGTAAAGATGATAATACATGGTTAATTGTTGCAATTAAACAATCTCCGTAACAAAGTATTTTCTCCCTAGAAAAATTACGTACGAGACATGGAGTGGGGAAAATGGATCAATTTTGAAAATTTGTATGTTATAAAATTATGAATCAATATAGAGAAATATATGTCCGTATCCAGCGGACCGACCCTTAAAGAAGATGAGAACAAACTACATACAGGCCATATCGCCAAAGACACGAAATCGCCGGTATTTGTCCTTCAACGCGAAATTTGACACAAACCCTAAAATATATATATATCTTTTTAGTAGTTTACGGCGAAGCCAGGAAGCGTTCAAATTTTTAGTTAAGTTTGACAGTTTTCTACACTATACCGGCATATTTGACGTGGGGGGGTATATAAGATCGCCAATATGAGAACAACGTTAATTCAGTTATAGTCGTTATCGTGTTTTATGAATCTTGAATAAATAGTTACATAGATAATTGTGGAATAAATTAGTGCTATAAAGAGTGTACATGAATACCGACTTGAAATAAATTAGTTAAAACTGGACGAGTGATTTGTGGAGCTGGAGAACGCTACCGTTTTAATTGCTTCCTCTGTATGACGAGCCGCTGTTGAAACGGAAATATGAGAAAAGTGCTTGGCTCATCTCCTCTACGTCATGTGGTTCGCCATCGCGTCAATTGTGGTACACTGTGGTTTTATTTTCCACCGTGTGGAATGGAAAGCGAGCTCCAAGCGATCAGCTTATGTTATCGAATATCACGGTCAAAAATCCACGGTGTTGTCCAGTAGTGACGGTGATGCGAACAACATAAAGCTAGTATAACAGTTCATTAGGAGGATTTTCTTGCTTATGAAAAGGATAAAACTATAGGCTGATTGACTTGCGATGCTGATGTCACCATTATAAGGGTTGGATAAAGCTGCTGTGCATCCAACTGTAGCAATAGTCGGAGGGTTTGTTTAATTGTGCTCCTTGTTGGTTTGGCACAACCATCAGGCACCAACACATATTTCACGAAACCAGGCCGTAGGAAAGACCAAACCAAAGAGTTTCTTACACGGCGCTACAACTTCACACAGTTTTAGTCGCACCCGCTAACCCTGTGTTATACAGGCTGTTTTTTAGTTGGGGTTTTAACACGACTTGACGAAAGAAGCAAATTTTTCCATTAACATTTTCCCGAAAACTCAAAGAAGAAGAAAACGCAAAGAAAAAGTGGCTAAATGAAGGTCCTATGCGAAATCTGTTTCAATACGAGAAAGAAGCTGAAATTCTAAGAATAAGCCTAGTGAATCTCCAAGATGATGGAAATGCAAAATCACCATTCAAAAATTATTTGAGAAATGTGTCTCTTTTATTGAATGCTGTCTCATGATACAAGAAAATCCCCTACATAAAAAACACCCTGGATACGGCAAAGCAGGAATGGAGAAGCGGTTCACTTCAACAGCCTCCTAAGAGACGTTTCTAAGGAATTTAATGATCGTTACTAGAAGAGGTCGAAGAGGCTAGCGAGAAAATCTTTCTACTTCACTCAAAATGAATTTGAGATGTCAGAAAAGGTGCGAATTCAAATATCTGGAGTTATACAGAGGTTGCCGTTAAAAAAAAAACTACAAACTACATACTGTATATTGTAAAACATCATTTTCTTCAGACGTCAGTTAAATGGACATTGCTCGACTGAGTATCGGCCGCAAAGTTTTACTGTTCCTCCGCCGGAGGGGAAAGTAACCATGACAACGGAAACGTGAGTCTGGCGCCGCCGCCCGAAGCTATATCCATGGCTAATTGAAAACATTATGTTTTTGCATGAATTATAAATTTGTCAACATTTGAAGAAAAAATAGTCATGAAAAGTATCACTGTTCCTCCATATAAAACAATATACTATTTCTATTACCATTTAATAATAGATCCACTTTCTATTGGGTAATGGAACTTCTTCACTCATACCATCAGTGACCTTTTTTTCATTACTCAATTGTTTTAAACCAATGAAAATGATCTCATTACTCCACTGTTTTAGAGCCAATCAGAACATTCGACAAAATGTCAGCCTTCAAATACATCATTTTGAAACAGCCCATTTGACCGTCCATACTTGTTTTATAATCATTGTCACATTGTGTTAACAACCTTACCTCACTTTAAGTAAACTAGTTCTCAAAAAGTGCCGTCCAAATGTAATTGAACATTTCAAAGTTCGCTTCAATTATTGAATAATCATAGAAAAAGTATAGCATTCTACTCGCGGAAAATGGATATTACTCACTCAATTGATTAAATCCTCGTGAGTAATAGCCTACATTTCCCGCTCGTTGAATAATATACTAGGTGTGTTTGTTAAGTGTGCACTAGTGGAGCATAACAAACACACCTACTATTTTCTACAACTGTCAAGGAATGTCACTATTGTGCAATGGACATCTATCAGTAAACGTAGCACATTCTGCAATCGTAGGAAATGAAACCATTCCCTACTCGTTACCATGGCAACGAGTGTGAAATGAGCATGAACTGGCACATCCACCAAAACAAAAATTAACAAACGATATTAATTACACAATAGTGATATTAGTTAGGAGTCGTAGAAAAAGTATAGTGTAAAACTCGCATGGAATGACTGATTTCCATGCTTGTTGTACAATACACTATTCACAAACTGCACTGGGGCATCACTTATTCAAATCCATTTTGTGCACTTCGATATCATCAACGATTTAGGCGCAGTTTATCTTACCCATATCAATGATAACCCCGTATTAATTTTATTTTGTATCAATGTTTGTTTGTTTATTTTCATAGTGATTCAACAACCCTATATCAAACACCCAATGTGGTTGGAAAAGGGGACAAGACCTAGCCCTTAAGTTAGTCTGCACTATTGCCAACATCGCGGCGTCGATTTATTTCAAAAATTTTTTTTTTTTGTAGCATGGATTTTTCCTCACGATAATGTACCTGCTCACATCGTTGCTTATTTGTTAACTACCAGCAAAAATCAACACCAAGATCAATGATCATGCTCCAACCTCTGTATCAACCGAATTTCTTCTGTCTCCACAACGGAAAAGATCCATCAAAAAAGGTTTACTACGACTGAGGAAACATAATCTGCATAGCTAGAGGAGCTCGAGCAAGACCATACCCAAAAGAGAATTCGATAAATGCCAACAGAATTGGATGAAGCGCTGGCACAAGTAGAGACAGTCATGAATTCATGAGCTATTCTGGAGACTTCATCATTTGATCTAAAACCATTTTTATACTTGAGACACACTTCAGGCACTTTACTGAGCAGGCCTCTCAGGAGCACCTTACTGAGCAGTACATCTTGGAAAGTCTTCGTCAATGGAAGTCTTCTCTTTTTGCACTTATATTAAAGTCCATCCAAATTTAGTCGGGCTTTTTTTGCACCTTAACATCGCCATTATGATGAATTAATGTTTTCAAGAAACCCCTAGAAGAATACTCATGTTGCAATAACAGTATAACTGTGATTTGCCAACATTGGTAGATCTAAAAGGGTTGGTGAAAACTTGAAATTTACAGAAAATTACTCTGAATCACAGATGATGTACCTATTGATTTTTTTTTCGAAACAAAATATGGTTAGAAATTTATGTTTTCTCACCTTTCCAGAATAAAAAACATCCTTTCCAGAACAGTTTTTCTTCCATTTTGCTGAACAACAACCCCATGAAAAACGTTATTGAAAATTCCCTTAAGAAAACATAACTTCTGATGAGTTGTTCTCATGGAAGAGCGAAATATTTCTGTTGTAATTATTCTCTGTAAACTATCTATATTGATTTCTTGTTGCTTCATAATTAATGTGCATCATATCCTGTTAATTGTGCGGCATGAAATATATAGCTGTGATTTCTAGCCGTGTTGCTCCTGAATCACAATGAATGTGCGCTGGCATGCAGGTAATTGGTGAAATTTAGAATCAACCAGTCTGGATTTGGTTTAATACATGGTCCAAATGGCAACGAATTTGATTAGATACGATACTCTAGCTGGATTGTTAATATGAAGTTTCTATGATTCGGACAATTCCATCACGCCCAAGCTCAAAATCATTTGAATGTAAGGAATAAGATTGTTCCGACTGATTCATCATGGGAAGAAATATGTTTCTATAAGTGAAGTTTCAAGTTTAATCATAACTCGAACTTTTCATGTTGACTTATGGGTTCAAATCATACAATCAGTAAGAAAAAAGAAGATCAAATAGTTATTCATTTTGCTAAGAACAGTTCAAAAGCTGGATCTCTGCGAGACTCGTTGCATCTTTGGACGGTTGAGAAACTAACAACTGCTGCTGGCTTGCTGGACTTCTAGAAAACATTTTGTCGTGAATATTTGTTCAAATACATGTTGATGCTTGAAGGAAAAGAGGTAATAAGCGACATTTATGGATTTTATAGCAGAATGATTTGGACTTTTTTTAAAAATCATATATTTGACAACTGCAAAGGAAATATTTGGTTTTAGGTCATTCTCTTTATCATCTGTAGTTTTAGTATCAACTAATTCCTTACAACACCGAGATAATGGCGGTTAAGCAAACTAGTTATTTAAATTAACATAGGTTAATCCAAAAATTAATAAGTAAAAGTGAAAGGTCTGAACCACCAATAGAACATTGTCCACGAAACAGGTAATACAAGATAATTACATGAATTAATAAAAACAAATTGGTTCGAAAGGACCCAACCACCGACGAAACATTGTATGATGTATCAGATGATTTAGTTTTGATCAATTTAAGTCTCATGCAAGAACTTATGGCAAAAGAAAATACAGGATAACTATCAGAAGAAAAATTTTAAAAAATGTCCTCTAAATCTATAGCTGAGGATCTTTGAACAAATCACTCAAGTCAAGGTTTAAGGGCATAGACTTTGAAGAACGGCTCAAGGTAAAACAGGATAAGCGCCACATATATTTTTTTTCCACGATGGAGGAAAAAAAGTTCAATAGTACAAACTTTGAAAAATTTTTCAAGGTAAAACAGGATAAGCGACATATCTGAAAAAAACATTAAAATGATTCAACCGAAAACGTCTTGATTGAAATATGTCTAAATAATGGTCGCTTGGTGAATACAAATATGAATACTTTTCCAAAAGAATTTTTATCAAAGCGGTATAAATTTATTCATAGCAAGCTCAAGCGTTAGACCAATCGACGCAAAAAAACGCACTTGGTAGAATTTAAGTCATTTCGATGAATAATGTCGCTTGAAGTCTTTTTCCTTTCAAGCATCGATGTTCAGGGAGCATTATGTCTGAAAGTCCTGAGTTTAAAAACGTCTGTAGCATCTTCAAATTAAAACATGATTTTCTAGTATAACATCACACTGTCGCCTTCAAAATGGATTCATTCATTATTTGTTGCTTTGTATTGGCACCCCAAACTTCCTCAAATATGTAGCCAATACAAAATATACCATTTTCTTTCATTATTGAACGTATACCTCTTGACTACCCCTACTTCTATGTATTTTGAATATCTTAGATACAAAGAGCGCATCCACCAGCGACTGAAGAATAACACATTTTCCAGGACAAATTTCATAACATTATATAAATTATTCCCTTCATTTATATTTTATAATTTTTGTTATTAGAGACCTTCATAATAATTTTTCTTTCGACTTTCTATCAAAAAATGACATTCATATCGATTAATAATATTTATCCAATGTCCAATGTGGTGTGGGAGTCTGATGAAACAGTCATGCGATTTCTACATTTCCTGCAAAAAGAAACAACGCCAAAAGTATTCCGCAGACAATCTCTAGCTTTCTTTGAAACTACCATCCTGTTAGATTGATTGCAAAATTCCAAGATCCCATCGATAACCGAGAATGACTGTAGGCAGTACCTGTAGTCTCTAAATATCAGAAGTTCTACTGGTAAGATGTAGATCACTCGAGTGATATGTGATGAAAATGACGACCATATGTGATATTCAAGAAGATATATTCATGATCAATTCAGTTGAACCAGTGCCAGGGAATTCAATGTTTTTATATCGATTTCATGAAAGTTATTTGCCAACGAGTACCCTACTCCTCTCAATATGCGCAAAAAAGAAACCTCAATAGTCTTGAATCTGATGACAACAAGAAAGACAGTTGGATGGTTGTCATGGTGGACGAAGCAGATTGTTGACGAAAGGACAAATCCAGATAAAGACTATTTCATCAAATAAATGCTTGATGGTTGATCATCTTGTTAAGCCTCATTCAGACGACATAATCAATGTAATCCAATGGCGACAACATTGGTGACTAAAGTTCAGCCAACATTTGGTATGTGTAAACACTTGCACATTTGGATGGTATGGCACACATTGGCAATGTGTTCATCACCAACACGCAAGGCAATAGCCAACGTTGGCATAAGCATAAGCTGGCCATGTCGTCTGACCGCGTCCCTCCTTCGAAGGTTGGCCCGTGAAACCGTTCTATCTTCTTTCCATAGATCTCCTGCCCTTGATAACAAAACATGTAACGCTCTGTGGAGCTGTGGTTTCTTGATAACTGTCATGAGGTACAAGTACGTCTCAAATAAGCGATCCTCCTCGAAAAAATCAAGCAATAAGTCTTGATTTGTGAAAAAGCTCTTGATAGAAGCGAGAGAGGATATTTTTCTCAGGATCGCTGGCCACGAGATATTTCACAGACGACACTTTTAAATTCGAGGCACTGATCGGTTTATCATAAACTTAGAATGTGAGCGGCATTTGCTGGATGGAATGGAATGTAATTTCGAGAAATGTAAAAATCAATTTGGTTATCAACAATATTATGAGAAGAAAAAATATGTAAATGATATCATTTTCGTGAACAAAAAATGAAGCTCAAAACTTTTCACTGCGTTAATGTCATTATATTATTATTCTATTCATCAGAGCCATGTCCTCCATCATTGGAGATCTTGAGACGGTGAACTTCTGAATCGTTAACAGTAGAGTAACAATCATCTAATAAATATACACCGATGATGTCTTCGTCTCTCTCAGGCTCTATGAAGCCCTCATGCAGCCTGAGAGAGACGGACTTGGTCGTTGTATATTTCTTAGCTGATTCTCACTCTACTTGATGATTTTTTCAGGGTTTCGTGGTGGCTCCTCTGCTGTTTCAATTTATAGATATGTTCAAGTACCTACTTCAAATTTTGATATTTCTAAATAGTTGACAGTATTCAAGATTGGCTCCATCATTTAGAATTGATGGCGGAGAGATCAGTTGTTGAAAGAGGTTATTTCAAAAGACCTGGAAAGATAAGGGCATAGTATGAATAAGTCTCGAAACAAGATTCTCCTATATCCGGAGCTATGCACTGACCAAAAAATTTGATCTGATGTCTTCAGGGTCATCAGAAAATGTGTTATGCTGATAAGGATTAAATTTGCAGTGAAGTAGCAGTGACCAATTAAGTGATTTCAAATTACAATCACCAAAAAATGCCTATCATCAACTATTCAATCATTGGATGCGTTCAATTTGCTACGTTCATTCTACTTTGAAAAAATAGTTGCCTAGAACCTACTACTACCTACACTCTATCTATACCTTTAAACCAAAGAGTTCTTTTTCCGAATATTGGTCCTGTGCTAATCAATTAAATAAAAAAAAAAGTGTTTGCTGTTCTGACTGTCTAGTCAGTTTACGTGTCCTGGCGATTTTTTTCAAAAATTTGTTTGAGTTTGAGGTCTTTTTGTCACGTTCAAAAAAAGAATCAAAAATGAAAGTTTTTCCTGTGTAATATTATAAAAAGTTTGTTCAATTATTGTGAGATTATCAGGAAGTACATAAATTTCGAATGGTGCTAGCCTTTTTGATCAAAATATTCACAGATAAAAGTTCTAATTTTCAACCCTTCTCTTAAACGTGAGAAAAAGGCCCAAAACATTTTTTCTAATCGCCAGGACTCGTAGACTAACAAATGGATTGAATTTCTCAAATACACTATTACTTCCTTGGTCACTGATGCAGAATACAAGCTTCATCAAATTTTAGGCATGTGCTATTTATCTGACCATGAGTTTATATGAACCTACCCACCTCACGTTTACCAAGTCCTAAGCTATATCCAGGACATACCAGGTTGTCACGAAATAATTGATTTTGGAGCTGTATAAATCACGAACTCAAAATGATCTTATCAACTTTTTGATGGAAAGTGAAGAGATGCCATTTTTTCTGCCCGATCTATCGACGTCATGGAATGTCCAGAGTTCAAAGTGATTATACGTTTTTGTATACTTTAATTTGGTATTTCACAGTTAACATGAAAAAAACCGGAACTTTTCGAGTTATACTAAAAAAACTAAAAAAAAAAACGAAATTTGGAGTTTTTTTGCAATTTTCGTTGTAAAGCCGACACCTGGTGAGGTACCAGAAGTCAGATTCGGATTAAGCAGACCAAAAAACATATAGAACCAGTGAGAAAAAAACTTCTTCATTATTGTCCTGGAAAAACCTTTGCTTACTGGAGTAGTTTGGATAGATGGAAATTGATTTTTTGTACCTACTGTCTTTTTGAAGTTATTGTAATTTTGAATTTGTATGGTTCGTGTGAACCGTGTGCCTTTTTTCAATAGTTTTTTGAACTTAGGGCGTGAAAAGTCGGGAAATTTACCGTCATTCGGCAGCAATGTATTTTGTCATGAGCGAGGAGTCAAGGAGTCAAGGAGTGAAAAAAAAACACCACCAATTCAGTGGATTATATTCATTGGCCTATTTCAGTTCTAATATGAAAAAAATGTGGTTAGGAAAACCATAACTAGAACTAAATGCCATTCATTGTGTTTTTTTGTTTATGTGTTCACCTATACCAGGCCTTCAAAGACATCGTGAAATTGTTGACTGGAAGTGAAGTAGCCTTGACTGCAATAAAAAATGAAGTACTCAAATGGCACATTTTAGCATTGTATGTTGAGCTTATAAACGCTTACCTATGCTTCATACCATTGTTGATATAAGTACAGTACTTTGATCAAGTATTAGAAGATGATACATAATCGAACGATACCACTAAGAGCATGAGAAGAAGGCTTTTTGTTCCGTCCCGCCTAGTAAGTGTCCAGTTGATTAAACTATAAATGTTGATAACTGAGCCAAGTCGTGTCCAATGAGTTCAAACATAACACTTCTTTTGTAGCATGTAGCTTTTTGAGTTCTTTCTCCAAAAAGTTTTAGAACATATAATCAAATGTATATGCGCATTAATAAGATGTCAATTGTAAACAGAAAATATTGGCAGCGTTTCAGTCTAAAAGTATCAATCCAGTAAATTTAATAGATCAAATATAACGTATCATTTCATATTTACTCATTGATTGATAAAAATGCTTTGCATGTAGATCACCAGCTTATACAGGGTGGCCCAACGAAAAGCTCCCACCCTTATTTATGACTTTCCTGGTATATTTTGGAAAAAACGCTCAAACACGTCAATTTTTATTTTTAGCGGGACGTCTTTTCGTGTATGACTGTATAATACAGGGTGTTCCAAAAATAAGATACCTATCGCATTACACTTGACATTTTTAAATGGAAACCTCCATTTTTTTTTTCTTTTTTTGGATTCTCCATGAAGTTTTTAGTAACTTTTGTAGAATACAGTTTATACCTATCTTCAACCGTTTTAAAGTTATTTGAATTTTTCATAAAAATCACCTCATTTAATTTAATACTGATAATAATGGATCGTACAGAAAAAAATAATAATAACGGATACCAGCAAGAAATTTAGCATGTTGGACATGTTGGAAAATACAATAGAGCCACGAGTAACCGAAATAATAGAAAATGAGGTTAATTATAATGAAAATTTTCTTCATTTCCAACAAGATGGTGCACCACCGCACTTTGTAGCTCCAGTACGACAGTTTTTGGACACCCATTTCCCAAATCAGTGGATCGGACGGCACGGCCCCATTGAGTGGCCACCAAGGTCTCCGGAGTCCTTTAGATTACTTTCTTTGAGGACATTTAAAAAGTAAGGTTTTTAGTACGAAGCTAGACTCCATCCAAGATCTTCGGGAGCGGATCACGGCGGAATGCAGACAAATAACTCCAGAAATGTGTGAAAATGTAAGGAATAGATTCGAGCGAAATCTTTATTATTGCATGGAGGTAAACGGACACCACTTTTAACATTTATTACCACATTGACTTTTTGACACATTAAAGCTAAGTAATTAATTTTTGTTTAAATTTTTTAAATGAACGGTTGAAGATAGGTATAAACTGCATTATATATATATTGTTCGTAGATAGATTGCTTAAGTTTGCCTCACTAATTTCAGCCCTGAAGAAGAAAATAAACAATTTTCGAAAGCTTGGCATAGCTAAAAAGTAGTTTCAATTCAGCAGCCCCAAGACCGAATACCTAAGAAATTTCATCACAGTTTTTCTCATAATTAGTCGGTCAAGACTACCTTCCTCTTTTATATAAATATATATATATATATATATATATAATGGCTTAAAAACCCTAGGCGGGGTATCGTCGCAAAAAGCTTTCAAGATCTATTTAAATAGGGGTAGATCAGTCCCCAGTCTCTAATTCAAACACTTTCACATATCTGTCTCCATATATCTCTGTCCCCTGTCTTCTTCTGCCAGTTACGTACTCCGGCCCTGCTTAGGTCAGCTTGTACCTCTCTCATCCAGCTAGATCTTGGTGCTCCCCTCCTTCTTCTTGCACTAGGTTGCCATTCCACCATGCTATATATTGTAGATCTGCTTCCAGCTCTCCACACATGTCCCAGCCATCTAATTTTTTGTCTTTTTATCCTCTTCATCACGTCTTCCCCTTCTAGTTCCTCCAATATTTCTCTGTTCGTCCTTATTTTGAACTCACCATTTTCCGTCCTAGCAGGTCCTAGTATTGCTCTCATTATCTTTCTCTCTTGTACTCTTAGCTCTTCTTCCTGTTTCTTAGTCATTGTTATCGTCTCCGCAGCGTACATCATTGTAGGTAGTATTATCGTCCTGTATATCCTCATTTTCGTTTTCTTGCCCAGTGTTTTATTTGTTAATAACTTCTTGTTTGCTTGATATACCCTGTTTGTGTTCCTTATTCTCTCCTTTATCTCTGCTCCTTTATCTCCATTATTGGTGATAGTCACCCCCAGATATTTGAATCTATCCACTTCTTCTAGTTTGTGGTTGCCTATTTTGATTTTATCATTTTTACTTCCTACTGCTTTATCCATTATCATCATTTTGGTTTTTTCTGTGGTTATCTTCAGCCCCATCTTTTCTCCTTGCCTCACAATTTCTTCTAACAGGTTCTCTGATGTTTTACGGTTCTTTGAAATGATGACTATGTCATCGGCATACGCTATTATTTGTCCTTCTCTTGTTCTCAACGTTCCTTTGTTTATTTTTCTGACCACATACTCCAGAGCTATATTAAACAGTGTGGTCGATAGTGTGTCTCCCTGCTTCACTCCCTTATTAATTTCGAAGTCCTCTGTGTTTCCTTTTTGTGTTCTTATGCTAATTCTTGTATTGGTCATTGTCATCTGTATTAATCTTTTCAGTTTTCCTTGTACTCCCATTTTCTCCAAGACTTCCAGTACCTTGTCTCTGTTCAGCGAATCAAAAACTTGTTTAAAATCTACGAAGATTAGCTCAGTATATAATTTATAATCATGAGCCTTTTCTATTATTTGTTTGAGGGTGTGTATTGCGTCAGTCGTTGATCTGCCCTTCATGAATCCACATTGATACTGTCCAATTAAGAGCCTTGTTTTGTCCATTAGTCTGTTTTGAATTATTGATGACAGTACTTTGTATGCCGTGTTTAGCAAGGTCAATCCTCTATAGTTACTGCATATCTGCTGGTCGCCTTTCTTATGTATAGTTACGACTTGTCCCAACTCCCACTCGCTTGGCATTGTCTCTTCTGTCCAAACCCTCTTTATTAGTTGGAATATCTTCTCTTGTAAAGATTCACCACTATATTTTATAAGTTCTATGTTGATTCCGTCTCTACCTGGCGCTTTGCCGTTTTTAATTTTGTTGATAACGTTCTTTATTTCTTCTCTACTTGGGATGTCATCTGAGTCGTTTGTGTTTTCTACGCAATTTTCTTCATTTTCAGATAGCGTCTCTATGTGGTTTGGGGAGGTTTCGTAAAGTAATTCTGTAAAGTATTGTTTCCACACTTCTTTATACTCCTCTTCGCTTTCGGCTACTTTTCCGTGCTTGTTTTTTATGCCTATTGATTTTCCTTTATAGTTTTTGTTTTGTTCACTGATCCTTTTATAGAATCGTTTTGTATTTGAGTTGCGACTTTCTCTTTCTATTTTATGTATTTCGTTTTGTATCCATGTTCTCTTGGCTTCTCTTATTACTTTTTTTGACTCCTTCCTAAGCTTGTCATATCTTTGTTTGTCTTGCTCTCTTTTACCATTTAACCATTTCAACCTAGCTTCTGCTTTTTTTGTTATGCTTTCTCGGCAGTCTTCATTGAACCATTGTTTGTCAGCCTTTCTCCTTGCTCCTATAATTTCACCTGCCACTATATTTATGCATTTTTCGATTTGTTGCCATTCTTCCTGTATATTCTTCTCCATCTCGCTTTGGTGTTCTAGAATTTCATTCATGCGTGCTGCATATTTGGTTTTTATTGTGCCACTTTCAAATTTTCTCAAGTCCCACTTAGTGGTTGTTCCCTAAAAATAAAAATTGATGTGTCCGAGCGTTTTTCCCAAGATATACCAGGAAAGTCATAAATAAGGGTGAGACCTTTTCGTTGTGTGTATGTGATTGAACATTGCTATTGCCACGCTGTATGTGATTGAACATTGCTATTGCATTGGCTATTGTGAAAAGAAAATGTAGCTTGGATTTTTCAGGCATCTTGAAAATTTGACATTTGTTTTTTTATAGGTAATAATGTACCAACACCTTTTCTTCATTTGGCAAAAAATGCATATTTGCAGTTGTTAATATTTTGCAAATAATGCACAACAATAATTTCCCATCATGATGCCAACGATGCCATCATTAAATATATCCAAACGTGTTTGCTGCGCTGATTTCTGCTGAGGGTGTAGTTATGCGTGTTATGCCAGAGGTACAAATTTATTTTTGATCTCTGAAGATAATCGACCATGAACCGCTACTGTCATGATAAATCAATTATTATTAATCCCGCACTTTTGAAATAAATCCTTTCTATTATTAAGAATAATCCCCAAGTTGAGCTCTCTCCTCCAATTTTTGAATTCGTAATGGTTTGGATGGGGTATATCAACATCTAAATAATCACAATAAATATGGAGTAGATTGAAAATCCATGATCAAGTGGAATCATAAAAATGTTTGGATATGAACAATCCAAAATATTAGAAGCTAGCCAATAAACATGGAAAAGTAATAGTTACTTTCCCAATAATTGTGACAATTGAAAGGGTACCTCGGCTTCTTAACGTACGGTCAACGGCAGTCTCGTGCAAAAAATACACTTTCCGCAAGGAAAAACGATGTCTCTAATCGTTTTTCCTACAAAAGTGTTGAACAAAAACGACCCGTTGGAACTTCAAAGAAAGATTTTTTGTCTTCGTTACTATCGGTGGAATAGTAGATTATAGCACGAGTCAATAATGATAGAGGGATCAATAGGCATTATTGCGGGTAGTGTACTCTACTTTATTCACGACTTATTCATTCATTTGTGATTTTCAACGCCATTTTTGTTCACCTCAATACAAATACATACGCGACCACTTCGCGTTTTACACTAGGGTCAGTGTAGTTTGTTGAAAAGTTTCCATGGTATTAATCACAGAAGTTCTGTGATTGCAGGCCAACAGAAGTTAGTTAATATTGGTTCCATGGTATTATTCAAAGAAATTTTGTGATTAGTCTAACAAAGTGATATAATCGTGGTATAATGTACTGTTGCCATTGTTAATTATTCAGGGAAATTATTGTGGTTGGTCCGCAAGTGACATAATCGTGGTTTTCTGATCCATTATACCTTCTAATGAAATAATGTTTGACATTATACTTCAAAAACCACAAGTATGAAGTTGCATTAATATAACTCGTGAATAATGGTATAATAAGTGTGGTAACTAGGGTAATTCCGCACGAGAGTGAAAATTGCCAACCGGGCCGGTGAGGCAAGGTTTTCAATCACTGGAGGGCGGTTATACCCAATAACCATACAAATTATATACAGTATTTTATCTACAACCTTTCGGTGACAAAAGTTCACAAGAAATCAAAACTTATATCTAGCATCTTGCCACCCTTGACAAAATAAACGTTGCTAACAGCAACGTGCGATAAAATGAAGATTTCGCACCCTGCTAATAGCAACGTGCGATAACAAAATTATTACAGCACGGCGGCGACGATCGATAATAATAGCACTTACCACACACAGAATCGTGTACATTAGTTATCGCACGGTTGTAGATAAAGTAATGAAACGTTGTTGCATAAGAGGTATCATCCAGTGTGGGAATATACAATCTGTGCAGGTACTTCATTAGCGCACAACACTAAAAAAAAAATGTCTTCTCAACAAAGACGTATAAGAGTGGGAATATGAAAATCCATACATCCTTATAATAAAAAACTATATGTTATTCCAACAATGTCTGGTGGCAGATTTTCAGAACATAGCAACATTGGGGTCAGACAGAAAATATAGTTTGATTTCCAATAACATCACGCAACTTCAAATGATATGAAACAAAAAAGAAATTGAATAATAAAGTAACGAAAATACTCGTATTGAACGTGTCCACACCAATTGAGACCAGACCTTTTATTTAAATGTTGATATTCCAGTGTCCAATTTCAGTTTAATTAAATATTGAGCTGAAAGCACATCTGGCGAGATTCCGTGTGTGCGACCTTAAATAACCATAGAAATGCATGCAGGGCTCTTCTTAAACGGCACCGGAGCTAGAAATGAAGCCATTTTAACCAAATCGACTTTTATAAATATTTTCCCGATATTGGTTTGTGCGGATTTCGACTGTAGTCAGAATTGCAATCGACAATTTAGCGATTTTTAAAAGGTTCCGATGTCTAACTGCTTCGCATGCTAACCAGCTAAATTGTTATCGTTACTGCAGCATACATGTTCGATCGCATGGTATTTGATTTCTTTCACGAGAAAGCATACGGAAGTGAGTGACATATTCATTGTTATTTCATATCCGAGCAAAAAGTTAACAGTGCGATGGTATAGACATGTCTTTCTTGATTTCCCACTTATTCTCGATTCCTGTCCAAAGCTGTAGATATTAATTTAGAAATAATGATCCATGCACCTAAGATCATGTAATAAAGTCAATCCACGTTCCTTCTTGAGAGGCAGATTGATGCGGTTAAATAAAATATATCACCCTTTTCTAAGTTTTGAAACTCTTGAATAAGAACACATTGTTGGAGATGAAACAGTGGAACGCTATGAAGACATGACATAGATTATTTTGTGTAAAACTTTCTCCCTATCAAACGCAGGATTCCGGAAACAATGAGGAACAACATTGCTTAATAGCATATCATTTTCCATTTCCCCCACTTTATCCAAAGTTAATCTCTAGATGATTCCAAATTCTCTCATCCTAAGATTGGTTTGAATGTCTAGAGTGTTTCTCAAACTTCTCAGAGCACCATCAATGTTTGCAAACAATCGCTTTGGTGAAACCTGATGAGGGATAGTCGCCCCTCAAAACTTTGAGGATTTTTAATTATTTGTCAGGTGTGCTCAACAGCATGTGGTGGTCAGTTCTTCAATGGTTAAGTCAACCCGGCCATTGTGATTACGAATAGACCTCGAGTCTCAAATTTCCTGTGACTCTGAACCACTTGCAATTCATTTATTAAATTACGTATTCACATGGCAAAGGTAACAACAGGTTGAGCTTACAAACTGTGTACAAAAAGTCAAACTAAAACGTATATACAAAATGTACACAGCATGGTGAAGGTGTCCTCCCAACAAAAAGCAAGCTACTGACCAACGCACTACCACCGTGCACTGGGGGCTGATAGTCGCCCTAGAACCTGTCCATCTTTCCCTTGAAGCAATAACGCACTCGTACCTCCCCTATGTTGTGACATTTTCAGGCACATGACTGGGTCTATGGTCATCCAGAAATGTCTTAAAGCAAAGGGTAGCTGGCAAACGCGCTGACTGACGCTGAACCACAACACATCAGAGTGGATGTATTGTGATGCCCAATAATACGCCTGGCAACAATAGAAGAGTTGATAGTACAGGGTGTCCCAAATTCGAGCAGCATCAATGGGATATTGGAAACGGTAAGAGATACGAGGGAGGCAAAGTTGTGAATTTTGGTTCAAACATAATGCCGATTAGAAAGTATTAAAATTCCGAATATTAAGGGAGAAATCCGAAAAAAATCGAAAATTGTCATTTTGAGTTTAATTTTTTTCTGACTTCAGTTGAAGAGATATTGATAAACAAAAAATACTTTTTCATGACAGTTGTCTCTCCTCTACAAGATGTCGTCATCGGAATTTTAATCCGACGTTTCGTCATTCGAGGACCATCATCAAAATTAATTTTTCAAACCTGGATTTTTTTACAACTTTTGGAAAGCATTTGTTATAAGAAATTCAATGATGTATCCCACTAAAATCTTTGAAAACGATTTGAACTGAAAAAAAAACACATTTCTAACTTTACGTTCACATGCGAGCATAAATGGACGAGACGAGACACCAGTTGCGTTAGAAAACCTAAAATGCTTTAATAGATTTTTCAAACGCAAAATGCTTCTTAAAAAACTTGGTAAAATTAAATCTGATTTTTTTTGTACAAACAAAAATTATCATCTAAACACTAAATTTATCGTGAAACAGACATGCCATGACAGACATCCAGACATCCATAATCCAAAACTGTATTCGCATCATTGATATCATTTATTTTGAGTTGTGTTGTTCGAAGTTTTGATTATACGACTAAAGATGGCGCAACCTTCTTCATTCTTCTCGGATTACCCATACAATATTGTAATACGTATCGGTTGCTAAGGATTCAAAAACATCTTTTGCTTCATACTATATTGTAAAATATCATTTACCGGACCGGTTAGTACAAACTAGATGACATGGTTTGGCTGGTGCCATCTCATGATAAGAATGTGAGTTGAACTGCCACCAGCGCCCTCTCAATGTGTGCTTTGGCAATAAGAGAGTTCTTTTTCTCCTAAACCGATTGGAAAAAATTGTCACAGTATGAAAAAAAATATATACGAGACACAGCCGTTGAATGTCATTAAACTGCTCTTCTGGAGATTCCGGACTCGGCTCCTTCGTCGCCTCGATCATTAACATCTTGACCCGTAATTTCAATAGTTTTTTAACGTCAATGAATGTTGATTGTTTTATATGCATATATTTCTAAAATTATTATTTCGGATATTATGTTTTTTTAATACAAATGTTAGCAGATACGGCTAGCAGGTAGCGACTTTAACTTGAAAATATGTATTATACATTATTGAATTTCTAAGAACAAATGCTTTCCAAAAAGTTGTAAAAAAATCCAGGTTCTTATTTGAAAAATCAAATCTGATGATGGTCCTTGAATGACGAAACGTCGGATTGAGATTAAGATAACGACATCTTGTAGAGGAGAGAAAACTGTCATGGGAAAGTATTTTTTGTTAATCAATATCTCTTCAAATGATGTCAGAAAAAAATAAAATTCAAAATGACAAATTCCGATTTTTTTCGGATTTCTCCGTTAATCCTCGGAATTTTGAAAATTTCCAACCGGCTTTTTGTTAGACATAAAAATGCACAACTTGGCCATGATTTGACCTCCCAATATCCCAATGATGCTGCTCGAATTCGGCACACCCCGTACATTTTTACACTCAAAATTATTTTCCTGTTTTTAGGATGATTCATTCTCTTTTCACAGGAATAGTAACCCAACATATCCCCAATAGGAGGCCAAGATTAAATAAAGATTGACAGGACCGGATACTTATACCTCTTTTCTTTTTTTTCTTTAACGGTGCATATTAGTTCGTTGCAAGTGAACCCTGTCCCAGCTAAATTTGATCTTATACTTTATATTGGTGAACTATCCAGAAAACTCCAGTGAAAAGAAAATTTTAGCCGTATCTTTTTCGGTTCCGAATATCTCGATATACAGCGTGTCCCTGAAATGACTGTACAACGCTTAACCACAAATTCCTTGACCAAAAATAAGGTGATCTAGGCAATTTTCCTTGTATCCAAAATTGCTTCGTTAAGTCTACAGAGGGCGTCAAAGGTTAAAAAAAAATTTGGTTTTTTCTACATTTTTCAAAAACGTTCGAATCAATTTTGATTTTTGGGTTTGGTACCTAGTCTTGGACCATGAAATAACGTTTTTTGTTCCTATAGCGACCAGTTGAAATTAACCGGAAGTGTGTGACGTCATATGTAGTTATTTCTTTTGATTTTTTTGGCATTGACTTTTTGATGATTCAGATATTTTGAACTAAAAGTTTAATGTATTGGGGAGTTTTTCTCTCTCTTGAAAAATTCTGCCAAGATAAGTGGTTGTGCCAAAAAAAAATTTTTTTCAACTAGCTTCACAGATATTCTACTATTGATTTTTTTTTTCTAGCATAAGTACTTATCCCAGCATATT
Organism: Orchestes rusci; assembly: GCA_958502075.1. NCBI lineage: Eukaryota > Metazoa > Arthropoda > Insecta > Coleoptera > Curculionidae > Orchestes > Orchestes rusci. The sequence goes on from OY293312.1 coordinate 9,861,174, forward strand.
TTTTCAACAGAGGAAAAAACTTTCTTACAGCACTGGTCCAAAGCTTACGAATTATTCCGTTAACTTTGCCTTCTGTATAACTCTATAGTAAAAATGTGGAAAATGGTAGACAAGATGTTGTTTCGTTGTTTCTTCTCGGATTTTTTTTTTCCAACATATACTCATTATAAATAGTCATAACAATGGTAACATATCCAATGCAATGACTTATAACCGAACTGAATGATAATTGATGAAACTCTTAACAATGCTTTACAAAAAAGACGCAGGTCGACTTCTACGGATTTTGATAATATACACATGCAAATCATAGTATAGTTGATCATTATACAATGATGCAAACTATAATATATCTGCGAAATTAATTCCAAACGATTATTACAATGCAGTTTTTCCACATTACAAAATTAAAAATAGCATGAGTACTCAAAAATCTCATGTCAAAAACGCTGACTTTTAACAAACGCTCTGAAATGATCAGCTTTGCCGGTCGACTCTCTCCATTCTTGGCATATAAACTCGGTCATATCCAATTTATTTCGGAATTTCAATTTGTACTGGAGTATGTAGCGAAATTTTGAATAAATTATCCTGGATATTGGTCACCAGAGTATGTCGAAACCGCTTGGCTGGAGAGGTGCCATGTAAAAAGTCCACAATGGACGCTGTCATGAATTATGACTGAATTTAGGGACGTTGACGTGGGAAGTCGATTTGGACATTTTGCACAAAGTTTGTGAATTATTGGTTTAGCCCCTTCGTTAGGTTTTCAATAAATTAAAATTTGCGAATTGGCAATTCATTTCATAAATATGCCTCTAAAAACTATGAGCTCTAATTTTTAATACTTTCTGATGCTTCCAAGAGAGAATGGTGTCAACGATGGTTAGGACAAGGAGGGAAAAAGAGATTGTGATTTTGATTGTAAGTGGGCACATGGCTACATTCTACCGTGGGTCTATTGTGGCTCACAAGATTTTTATTCACCCATGAAGCCCAGTACTTCGAACAGACTGATTGCGGCCCTGAGTGAGGCATTACTCAGTACATTTGCAGTAATCCGAGGGCTCCCAGACATTTTGTTGGAGGTGAGCAATCGCCGGGCACTCACAGAGATTATGGTTGGCTGTCTCCTTCTCCTCCAGGCACAGTCTGCATGCAGTGAGACCCATTCTGTGCACAGGCACAATAACAGTCAGTGAGCGGTGTATAAACCCAACACTACTCGAATTTCCTGTCTGTTGAGTTTCTCGACGCGATTCTTTTGTGGTTCAAAGATAAATTCTTTTGAGTGTCGCATGTCTGGCATGTTTCTCCAGTATTGTAGAAATTGGTTCTCCATTCATGTGGACATCTTGGCAGCCGCTACATCATTTGCACCTGGGTCCTCTGTTCCAATGAAGTCTCTGGTCGCCGCTTCGCGTGCAAGTCGGTCTGTAAGTTGATTTCCTTCAAGTCCTGAATAGCCAGGTATTTATACCAGTCTCACATCATTAGCTGCGACAAGCTTTTTCAGTGCATTCTGGCAGCTCCCTACAGTTTCGAAGAGTTCTTTTGGGATTCAAGGGCTTTCAGCACCCCTTGACTGTCTGAGAATATTTTTATTGTGGTAGTCGTACAGTCGTGGTAAGCATCCATTGGGCGCTTAATTCAATAGCTGTAGTTCAGCTTGGAATATTGTTGCTAACTTGCCCAGGCTGTGTGATATATCAACTTTTTCCTGGCTACAAAAGGCTCCAGATCCTGCGCCAAAGGGCGTTTTAGATCCGTCCGTTAACCAGCAGGGGTCAGCTCTTGTAAGGCTGAAGAGTTCCTGTGTTCACCCTTCCCGGAGAGGAATAAGTATGTCATAGTTTTTCCTATTGATGGTTTTGGTGGGAATGACATCAGAGAAAGCACCTAGAGTACGATTGTCCTCTAATTCTCTGATCAGTCTGTTGGATGTTACTGTGTTTGCCCTGCTACCTCTGTGGTTAGCTATGATTCTATAAGTTGCCATTCTCGCCTCCTTTTCTAGTACAATGTGTAGGTGAGGGAGATTTAGCAGACATTGTTAGTTTGGCTCAAGTGGTGTTTTGATTGCCCTATACATGCCAAACCATTGCACCGTATTATCGGCCTGACGACTATGAGATATAACCAGTACATTTGTTTGGGTCAGGTTCCTCCGCAAATGCGTTTGCATGTCCACATAAACATTCTTGCTTTGTAGATGACATTTTTCAGATAAGCATTCCAAGTGAGGACTTCATCTAGCATGACTCCTAGATATTTCTCTGTCTCAAATGGAACAATTACCCGATTCAGAGTAGGGGGAAGTAAGAAGTTCAGCTTCCTTCTTCTAGTGAACGGTATCATGATTGTTTTGGCAGGTTACACAGACATTTGCTTTTTCCTTCACCAATCATTCACAAGGTTGATGACTTCTTGGATCTTTTCATTGACTTCTTCGTCCGAGATATTTCTGATTAGGGCAACTACATCGTCTGAATAGTCGAGTAAGTCCACCTCCAACAACTTCACCATGGCTAGAGGGTCGTCAGTAACGAGATAAGCAACGAGGTTCGACTCCACTTGTGTGGTTTGATATCAGAAGACTAAACGCTTTGTTCCTGATTATTTTCAAGGTCCTGAATGGACCCATCGATAGCGAGAAGCTCCAGGAGGCCGAGAGCCATGTTTCTGCATGCCGGCGCCGCACAGGCAAATTCAGCTGTTTCGCGTGCCACCTCACAGAACCAATAATTATGGGTCGACTAGCTTTAGTGATAGACTGTTCCGTAGCTTCATCACGAATGAATCCGACGTCCTTGCAGTTTTTTTGTCGTATATAAGTGCAACGGTTTTTTTTAATGTAAAATCGTGTTTAGGATGTTTTTAATTCATTAAGCTGTGTTTTTATTGTTTTTTCTATTTTTTATATTCAGTGTTCTACCATTTGGAAAGTTTTTTATTCTGAAGTGTATTTTTTTAAATAAATCAATAAAATGAAGTATGATCAAAGTCATTTTCTTATGCAACAGTTGCAACGAGGGCAGTCAGGAAAACGAATCAATTATAAGCTAATAATTCAACCGTCTTATTTGTAAGCCACTCACGCTCTTTCCTGATGTTTTCAGTTTTAGGGCAAAAAAACGTAGCACGGTGTTAATTCCAATAAATAGGTACCGCAACTGGACTTCAAAACGACTAAACTTCACATAAGTCATATACAACCAAATGAAAAAAAATCGAATATACGTAACTTGCGAAATTGGATGTCGGTTTTTTTTATATACCTCGTGAAGATCACAAAAAGGCAAAATTCAATATACAATGACATGTTGAGTCCGAAACACAGAACACATTTACAAAGTTTAGAACAAGAACGTAAATGGAGGGCGAGGCCTAAGTGAAAGCTTTGATTCGCATCCACGGAGAGGCGCTGATGTGCCTGAAGTTCGTTAGATCTCGAGAAGATGGCGGTATTTGGAATGCCACATACAGTGGCTATATACAAGATCACTGTATGCCACATGACAGCTTATTAGCTCGTCATGATGATAGATGAAGTCATTTGAACGTCACCCTTTATCTTCATGTTGTCTTTCATGCTTTGATTCCTTTCTGAGTGAAAAAATGCCCTGGTAATCCTTATCAAGAAACCTATAAGAACGCAGAATACAACCCGGGATACTAGAGGCTCATCAATGGTCCAGCCGCCATCGGAAAAGTTCCGGAGAAATGCATCCTCCACAGAATAAGTCACGATGGCAAAAAACTTTCTGCCAGAAGAACAAATGGTATTTCGCCCAGTGTATTCTACAACAAATCAAACAGTGAGGCTAAGTGACACCATCCTTAAAAGGTCGAACCGTCGAACAAAGGAGAAGAAACAGAAGAAGTGTTCCTCGACGAGTTTTGTACAGCCCAGCCGTACCACACTACTTCGAGCCATGCACCGCTTCCCGAGACCTCTGGAGTGAGTGGCATTTTCTCATAGTCACACAGGGTCAGCGCACCGCAGCGTAGATGGGAAGCCCACATGACCCCATCCCCAGATGGTTCTGGACATTCAAGAAAAACCGAAAAAACTACATTTATTCAAAGTTTTTGTCTTTATATTTAATAAATAAAGACATTTTCAACGTCAAAGTCAATGTCAGTGCTTTTATGTGAAGGGAACTGTATAATATATCACAGAAATCTTCAATAATTCATTATCCAAGTCTTATGCCCGTTTGCACCGTTCCCTTGAACAACTGTTTAAAAATATAAACAATGATCATTTGTAAAACGTATTGCACCGTCCAGTAAACAATGTTTAACGACCACTAAACGATGATTAAACTAAACAGCTATATTTGGACGTTTAGGCCCGAATTCATCAATCACGCTGAAATCGCCGTTCACGTAAACGTCGTTCACTGTAAACGATATAAATTGAAACGCAGTTTTGTTCTGTGGTATTCACCGATATGAGTAATGAGTTCACCAGCTGCAGTTTAACGAAACGGCGTTTAAGTGAATGCACAGTTGGGCAACATTGGAAATAGCTACAAATGGATGAAAAAAAGTCAAGAAAGTGTAGATTATGTTGTCACCATTTGTCACTTCAAATTTATTACTGTTGGTTTTGTGTGTCAGTGTGTGTGATAAATTCTTTCGTTTATTGGAATATTGTGAAGCGTAGTGAAGCATAAAAAATGGCACAACAAGGTAATGGTGAGCCATCAGAACGAGGGCTACCAAAGAAGAAAAGGATTAGAGTAGAAACATTTCAGCCCGTGGAAAGAATACTGCTAGTTGAATTGGTTGAAAAATACTTCTCCATTGTGGAATGTAAAAAGACTGACGCAATCTCATCTAAAACGAAAACGCAACAGTGGAACATAATTGCGGACCAATTCAATGCAAGAGGAATCTTCGTTCAAAGAGAAGCTCAGGGCTTAAGAACGGCTTGGGAGAACATGAAGAAAAAAGCAAGAAGTATGATTACAAAAGAGAACCAGAATCGTATTGCAACAGGTAAACGTATTGGCTAGTCCTAGAAAATGATTACCTATATAATAATTTTATTGTATTTTCCAATGACGTGTGAAATATATGAAATAGAATATTTAATTTATAGGCGGAGGCCCTCAACCAACACCTGAAAAAGTAGATCCCGTGATTGAGAAGGTTATAATATTGTTGCGGCCAGTAGTGCAAGGTTTTGACAATGGTCTTGATTCGGACAGTATTGGAAAATGTGTGAACCTTTTTCTAGTTTTTGTTCTGATTTGACATCATATTCTATTAGAAGATGCAACAGAAGGTGAAAGTGAGGGTGAAACTAGGAATGACACTCTAATAATACCTGTATCAAATGATAATGTCTCCAATGTTGTAAGTACAATCATGCAGCAACAATAGTCAAATTGTGATAACTTTTTCTTGTAGGTATTAGTAGATAGTGTAAAGGAAAAATCGCCCATAGAAATAGAGCTTTCTGGAGATTGGAGCTCCTATACAAGTTCAATGCTGAGAACCCCACGAACCAACATTCTACAAAAGACCATTTTGCATACTTCTTCTTCTTCTCTGCCTTTACCTATCGATAACGAACAAGAAGACTTTGCAATCCCTCACAAGGCACTTGAATCATACAGTACAACTCCAGCCCCTCTAAATCACAATATTGCCACAGTTGAAAATAGTAGCCGACATCCCAAGTCTAGTTCAAGTCGACGACGACCTCATCTGAAGCAAACTGAAGCCGAGCAGTTGGCCAAAGAAAAAATAAAGACTCTAGAAGGCACTGCTCAACAGGCAACAGAGGAGCATGATGTCACGATGCGTATTCTTCTCCTTCAGGAGCCGCAGGAGAAAGAAAAATTGAAACAGCAGCAGTTTGCAACTTTGCGGGAACAAGTGAAGCTGAATCAAGAAAATTTAAAGCTGGAACAGCTTCAAAGAAAAATAAAAGAAAAAATCTCTGAAGTTTAATTTTCTAAAAGTTTAATTAGTTCTAGTAGGTACCTACTCATAAATAATGAAGAGTAATACATGTTTATGTCAAAAAAATCAATAAATATTCGTTTACGGTGAAGAATGTTTTATTTCATTGTTCTAACACCTGCCTTACTGCTTCATCTTGTCTATCACGCACTTCCTGCATAGCCAACCTTCAAAAAAGATATAGATTACACCAAATTCAAAGTAATGCACAAACGATGTTGATGTCTCATTTCTCACCCAGCAAAGTAATTGTCAATGAGAGCACGACGCCAGCGATGATTTGGGTTGTCCCTTCTACGAGCAGCCTGCAGAAGAGGATCATTGTCCATCTGTCCTTGCGCCAGAAGAGCATCCCATGGAGCTGGCAGGTTCGGTTTATCATCATCAGGAGGTATTGGCTCTTCTGCTCTCTGAGCTATGTTGTGAAGGACAACTGTGGAAATTATAATAGCAAAGGACTTTGCAACATCAACACGTAAGCCAAGAGCCATGGCTGGAAACCGTCTTTTCCATACACCAAATAATCGTTCGATTGGGTTTCTTGTGCGAATCTGTGATTCATTGAAAAGGTTCTCAGGGGCTGTGTCACAGTTGTCAAGAGGGGTCATCATGTAACGATTACATGCATAGCCGGCATCTCCCACAAGTACAGCTTCTCCATATGTTCTCTGTTCGAACATTGCTCTCCGGTAGGAGTTGTTGAATATGTAGGAGTCGTGAGTGCTACCAGGCCATCTAGCAACAATATCTGTGAATTCCAGATTGGCATTGCATATTGCCTGTACATTCCAGGAAAAAAACCCTTTTCTGTTTCTGAACACCTCTGCATTATCTCCTCCTAAAAAATCACATCAATTTATCAAGCTATGTATAGATTGGTAATATCAACTCTCACCTGGCGACTTGGCCAATTTGACATGGGTACAGTCAATTGCCCCTATAACTTTGGGAAACCTTGCTTTCTGATAACAATCAACCTGTGTTTTGAGAATTTCATCGTTTTGATCGGGAAAGATCACATGCATGGGTCGCAACCGGGCAATAGCATCACTGACTTTATGGATAATTCTATGAGCTGTTGGTTGACTGAATCCACCCAAATCTCCAGCAGTTACTTGGAAACAACCTGTAGCATAGAATCTCAGTGCACATAATAATTGATTGATTGGGCTGACTGAGAAATTTCTAAACATAATAAATTATTTGAGTTTGATCAATATTTGCTCAGTATTTACCTATCCGATTCATACTCAAGGCGTTCCTCAATATGTTCCAAAACATATAATGTTGTTTCTTTGGATAGACGATACCCCATTTTAAAATCTACATCATCCAAAATATTCATGTGATCTTTTTTTTCTCGAATCCATCTTGGTCGCTGAACGAGAAATTCATCTGCACTATCGCTATCTCCAAAAATGAAATCAAATACACGACGCCTTGCAGGATTCATTGCCGAAATCACTATTTTCCACTACACAAATAAAAATAATGAAAACTGCAAATAACCAAAGAATTTTCTTTCTGTCACGATGACACGAATTACGGTAAAACGACGTTTTAATTCGAAAACGCCCGATGAACAGCCGTTTTGCTACTAACAGTAGTTTTCGCATCAAACTGGAGGTTAAGCATGTGGTGAATTTCATTTGTAGCCGAAACTGCGTTTAAGATCTTAAATCAGAGTTTAACACGTTGGTGAATTTAGGACTTAAACTTCAAATGTATTGATTAGCATAGCAATTTTTGCGGTGAGCAGTTCGTGATTTTTTCCGGGATTTATTATTTCGAATATCTCTATAGCTCGTGTCATTTTGTTTAATACACATAATGGATCTTGACGATTTTGATGATATTTTCATAAATGATGATTTGGATATTTTGGACATCATTGATTATGGATTTCCTCGAAAAATGTATGCCAGAAAAAACCATTTTCACGATTTGGATGATTTAACATTCTTCAGACGTTTTCGTTTGACAAAGAATACAGTTTTATATTTACTCTCGTTAATAGAAGAGAACCTGGAATTTGCCAATGGTGCTGATGACAATGCTTCCGAACTTCTCTTTTTCTATTTTCATAAAATCGTTCAATAACTTCAGTAGTTCTGAAAGTACAGTTGATAGCAGCGGAGTTCACCTCCGCCGCGATTCTCTCCCATGTCTTCTGTTTTTCCTGATTCGTAATGTGATCAGTCTTTTTGTTTTCTAGTACGTGCTTATATTTGGCACAAATATTTGCGATTAAAAGTTTTTCATCATTTGAAAAACTGATGCACCATTGTCTCTTCATTTTCGTCGTCGTCGTTTCCAACTAAATCCACTCAACTTAAGACCGGCACTAAAAAAATTCAGATGAAACCGTTGAACCGTTCACAATATGTATTTTCAAACCGAAAACAACGAACAAAAATACTCGAAAGTCGAAAGTGAAGTGAAATCACAACTGACACTGACTATTGACTAAGGTTAGGTATGTTCGGTTAGCTTGGTTAGCTACCACACTGAAGTTAGCAACACTTGTGAAATGCGTTGTTGACAAGTTGTTTTCGCTGATTACCTAAACGGTGTTTCATTCTTTGCGGTACAAACCTTATGAAATCTAATCAATGATTAAATTAAACAATTGATTAGTTAACCAACGTTTAAGGCAAGAACGGTGCAATCGGGCATTATAGTTCGATTCGCATCCACTTCATTCCGTGGCGCATTGTTCCGTACAATTTTATACGTCAGTTTGTCTTCTAAAATTTGTATTTGTGTTCTGTGGTCCGAAATAGATGCGCAATTTGTCGTGGTGTATAAACTGATAAAGTATAGTAGCATAATCACTTTTTGTATAGGAAGTAGGAGCATGTGTTCGGAAACGTATTGTTGAAAAAATAAAGTCTTGAAAGTTTAGGAAAATGTCGTTTTTTGGTGTTTGGTTTCAAAACGCATTAAGCGATTTTGTTCAAAATTTCAAAATTTTGACATAAAAATGCGCATTTATTTCGGACTAACTATATTTAATCTTGATGGAAAATACACACACAAAGGATAAATCCCAGAAGAGATTTAACAATATTCTGATCACAAAATACTGTTTACAAATCAAAGTGTACCAAACACTATTTATTCATAAATACATCCATAAGCACACAGAAGCACTTCTAAAGCATCTCATCATACAGTGTAGATTCCAAAAACATTGTCAAAATTATAGATCATTAAAGATCTCTCTCCTGTAAGTGTGAAGCCTGGCCTATTAAAAACATCAAAAAAAGATGTTCTTGTATCGATGGAGCTGAAAGTATCTGAAGAAAGAACCATTTCGCCATAATATAAGTTCATATTATATTTTCTCTTACTACGTGTGATGTTAGTGTATTATAATATTAATCCCAATTTATGGATGCAGTTTAAATCGGATAAAACGATTATGGCTCTTCTCTAGCCCTTCGATAGCCGCTGTATTATAATAATCCAGCCCGCGAGCGTCACGGCCCTAAATCATGGGGAATTTGGATGAAATGTTTCGAGGCCATGCCCTGCCAGTCTTCGTATATAATTTCTGCTTTATTGAGTTTTTATCTTTTCAAGCCACTCTCGACCGATAAAATTTGATTTGGATGTGGTTAGTTGTTTTAGAGTGGATGAGAATTTGACCAAAAGCAGACAAAATGATTGGAGCCTCCAACATTCCTTTCACCAGAGCACTCTGTTTTAATCATCCAATTTATCATGTTGAAACAAATAGTTGAATGTAATCAATGGATCTCATACGGTATTGTTCTGATTTGAAACTAGAGATTTTCGCTAACTATAGAGCTAATCAAACCGCTTAATCATGGATTCTATTTGTTTCTATGTGATAAATACTAAAATGGTTCGAATTAAATAGTCTCCGTTAGGTTTGTTTGACATTATTTCTTATATGCTGATTGATTGGAATTGTATTTTTTTATTTAAAATACATTAAAAGAAAATTAAGTTTAACAAAGAAGAAATCATAGATCAAAAATTTCGTCCGAAAGGAAGCAGTTGATGAAAAAATAAATTAATCTCGTGAGTGTACGAGCTTATCGATGATTCACGAACTCAAATCATCAAAACATTTTGTTCCAAGATTTTAATTTTATGAGAACAACCATGTTTGCACAATTTTAATGGTTATGATTCACATTTCTTCATCTAAAATAGATTAACAATTTCATGGACAATTTCAACATTGGTGGTTTATAGACCCAAATTGAAAAATGTTTGGTTCGAAGACTTTATTTTTATGGGAAAAACTAGATTTTCACAATCTCAATGGTTATGATTTGCGTTTTTTGATTGACGAGATATTAACGATCTCATTTAGATATTCATCATTCATGAACCCAAATTATTACAGAATTGGGTTATAGAATTTTCATTTCCAGATGCAACGTTCTGACGTCCGAGAAACAAATCATATCAGATCAATTGACCACAACAACTTTTAAATCTAGTTGACTCAAACGTTTGATCCAACATTGGCGCAAATGTCCAGAGTATCCTCCAGCGCTGGTCTAAGCCAGATGCCCTTGCATCAACTGATGAAACAATTATTCATTAGTTGCAAATCGGAATACAATGCTGACAGTTTTTTTAATGCAAGCATCATCTCACATCATCGTCAACTATGTTTTTTGTCTGTCATACACAAAGCGAATTATGGTTTCAGCTTCGGTATGGCCGCATAACAAAAAAAATGCGTTTTCAATGTGACATCTTTTATCTAGGGAAAAAACATGAGGTATATGCATATTCCAAAGTAATCAAGCCGGCCAGCTCCGAAACGCAAGACTACTGACATCACACGTCTAGCCTTGTCAAAATTATCATATTTTTTTCTTACTTTTTTTCAAGGAAAGAAACTTTTCAAGGGTTCTTATGATTGCTATGTGACTTTATGGCCTCAGAACTATTATTATTGTCTAATATAAAAAAAATTGTCAGCCTCCCTGGTTGCATTTGAGGAAGCATTGAGTTGATTTATGATTAGCATTACCTGACTTTCAAATTATATTCCTTTTTTTATAAGAAAGGACGATTTGACCGTTATTTTCTCAAAGGTGATGAGAATAAAATCCCTAAATCACCGTCACTTGTTAATATGTCAAGCGTTTGATCTTACATTTTAACCTCGATTAACAATATTAGAACAGAATGGAATTTCAGAATTTTTCAGAGTGATATTATTTTGTTGAGTTTTTGTGGTTTTGATGTTTATTTCGTTGTTATTGTTCATACTGTTTTCAAGCTACTGTCATAGTTTATTCGGACTTCATACAAGCTTTTAAATCTGTTTATCATTGGTTTACAGGTAAGTAAAGCGGTATAAATAATGTTGGTTATGTATGTATAAATTTAAAATATTGATTCTAGTTTTGGCAATAAGGGATAGAACGACTGTTGATCCTCGAGCTAGTTCCAGCATTTCTCAGGAATCAGATTTTAAAGATTACGACGTATGTAAACTAATGAGAGCATGAATTGTATAACTATAAATTATTATAGATTGAGAATGAGGAGTTGTCTTTTGAGGAGCTTTTACCGTCTCCGGGTACAAATAGTGGAACTAAAAAAGGTACATTTCAGTATACAGCGTATGTTGTAAATCGTGATTATAAATTGTTGCAGATTGAGAATGAGGAGTCGTTTCTTGAAAAAGAGTGAAGCTTCCTGTTTTTATCTTTGGTTACAAAAATAGTGGAACTAGAATCAACCAAAAGAAGGCCGAGCTGCTGCCTGTTTTATTTTTTTCAACTATCTAAGGGATAAGAAAAACAACATGACTTATCTCATCTAAACATGTGTGCGTGTGCTCTGTAATAACCCGAATAAATGATTTGATTTGATTATTCAATTACGAAATTACATCGCACTAGAGTTTGCGCTGTTCAAATCTTGATTGAGGTTGAAAAGGTGTAAAAGTCCTGTATTTGAACACAGTTTAACAGTTTGAACGCGCCAAGTCAGGCTGGCAACTTGATAGAATAGATACAAATGACTGCTTGTCATTTTCCGTTCTCATTACTTAACCTACTAACTTCAGAATCATGATTAATTCAAAAATTATGCTTCTCAAATCTTTTTAGGTACTAACTGCTATATGCACCGTAGAAATCTAATCCGGATGAAGTCTTTATCGCGATTATATTCCAATTTTCTGATGCACCGCAGCGCTTAAGCCTGAATCGGTCGCTTAACTCTGATCGCCCCATTTTCTAGGCTTAATCGAAGAATTTCAACGAATTCTAACCTAGTCTTTCATTCGTTTATGTTTTTCGTAGAGATTTTGCGGTTTTGCGACTAAAGACAAAACTATGAGAGTGAAATATTAACGGAGGATTATTTAAATTTTCAAAAAATCATCGATTGGTGTAGGATTCTTTTCCAATTCCAATAGGTATAGTCAATGCTCGAGTCAATGAGTACTATACAAAATAGATCTCAATATCAAGCAATATTTATTGCTCCACAATACACTCATAATAATGCGAATTGCTCAATAGAATATTGAATTGAATAGGTACCCATTTTTGTGGGTAGGTACCAAGGTTAATTGATATATCAACCAACCTTGGGTAGGTACAAAAAAAAACAGTGTACCTATCACACTCGGATATCTACCGCATATTTTACCTATGATTTTTTATCATTCAATCGATCGACTCAATTTGGATTGGTGTTGAGAGTAGGTATAACTACCTATCTATATCCTGTAGAGGTATCTAATGTCTACCTATCTCAAAGTTTTGTCTTATTCTAATTCAATTCAAAATTTTAAGTTTATGGGTAAACCCAGACTCCCATAAACAAATAGACTTGTTGATTTACTTTTTGTATTCAAGCTTTAGATACCAATCCTCTCTACAAGATAAACTAAAATAAAAACTTTTCAAACTGATGGTCTCATCACTTTTTATTTATTTTCCCAAATGAGATTTTTTCATTCAATTTTCTTGACTTCATCCAAGTTCCAATTTATAACAGAAATCCCAATATAAGAAGGTTTGTCTTTTTATCAACTATATAAGAAATTATTTTACTTAATTATATTTCTTTTTCCTCTTTCCTTGAGTTGTCAAACGATGCGTTTTCCAAAAGTTGTATTATATATATTTGTAATAATTTCAAAGTAGGCAGATAATGATTTTGAGAATTATACAATATTGTCAATTTATCAATGGGCATTCCTCGGGGCATTCCTTACAAAATCATTTAATTAAACACTTGTTTCTTCTAAAATATATATTTTTTTGTGTTGTAAAAAGTGATGTTTTTATTTATCATCAGGGGGATGGGATTGTTATTCTTGCTGTATTAGACCAGGTATACAGTATAATATTATAATCACTCACTATCATGAAATCTAAGCCCAAGAAAAGAGGGACAGGAAATATAGGAATGATTCAAGAATAAAAGTTGATACCTACACCAAATATATTGAATTTACAAGAAAAACTCCTTGGCTAATGTTTGCTAAACGTCATATCAGGCTTGCAGATGTAACTGATCCATATAGTTGCTCATTTTTCATTAAAACTTGTAAGCAAATAGCAAAACTCAATACAAATCACTCAACATAAATTTCAAAATTGTAATTGATATTTTTTTGCTGGTTATTTTGTGACGTTGTCAAATGTCTCACCAGGGATTAACGATCCTTGCAACGAATTCTTCGGTGCATACAAAACACCGCTTAATCTAACTTTGAAAATTAATCGAGATTGGCTAAGCTCACATACGGTGCATATGGCTGTAAATGATTCTCAAAAATCAAAATCAGAATGACAGTGTTCAAAGTATACATTATAATGTCCCAGCTAAAAGTATTCCACCCAAATAAAAAGCCCCCAATAAAAAAAAAACTATTGGATCCGTCATTCCGGGCCGATTCCCAACTTCACAGATTATTTTTCTATTCAGGTATTGACAGATTCTTTTGCCTCTATGGGCTCAACAGGAAGGTTGTGATCGTTGTGAAGTGATACAACACGTGGCGTGAACGCTTACTTGTATCGACATTGAAATTCCCACAGGTTCTCTAGAGATAATTCTTAAACTACTCGAAGGTATTTTAGTTGTCTACTAGCTCATAGGAGGTTGATGATGACATCAGACCAGTAAAAGAACGGTGAGGTGACCACATTATCACGATTTTGCGTGAAGTAAGTTAGGTTAATATTTCGGAAAATCGGTAGGAAAAAACTTGCCAGAACTATACAGCCTGATATCTGTTTGGTTTCAATATCCTCAAAAACAAAAAAGCTACAGCTGATTGGAATGTAATCAAAGATAATGAAACACCCTGAACATTATATCTGTGGCTTGGTGGAAGAAGGGCCCAAGTGCAAAAATCGTGTTTTGAGATAATCGACGATTTATGCTCAAATTTTAAGATAACTGTAACTGAAGTATTTTTCGACCGATTTGAATCAAATTTTGCCAGATAGAATGAGAACCCATATCTATATATTTTTCAAAAATTTTAAGTCTGGTAAAAGTTTTTGTTAGTTAGGCCCATCAATTTTTGAATTAATTTACTCAGGCCCCATCTGAAGGGCATCTATTTAATACTTGGGACCCAAAATTTGTTACTCAAGAGAACTTAAGACCAAAAGTTCTGAAAGTCTTTACTCAGGCCTTTCTTAGCGGAAAATAAAATTCAAAGTCTGATGGTAATTATTTTGGAAAACGGAATATATTTCAAAAAATAGTAATCTATTTGGTTGAAAAAAACTGAAACGTCAATGTATTGGGCGTGGAAGCGTATAAAAATAGATACAAAACATCAGAAATTGCACGGTCTATTCGTTGGGGTCTAGGATGGTCGTAAGACAAACGTCATCTTCTTCACCTCCATTATTTAGTGGCTTCAAAATTGCATAAAAAAGGCGACTATTAGGATGTATGTAGCAACATTAATTACTGATATCCTGTAGTTTTTTTCCTTGGAATGGGAAGACGATATGTGTTATGTAATTTTCCTAGGGCACACGATAACGGTTCACTTGGTTGACCTTTCTTCTTTCTTATAATATCCCAAACTGTTTACTCTTCTTCCTTCCGAAAGCTTTTCTTGTGAAAAATTTTGCCGGGTATTGGTAAAAAATTTGGAGGTTTTCGCTCAACAGCACATAGGTCTATTATTAGGACCTATCTACCTCTTATGTCTATTGAATTCTTTCAAATACCAAAATATTGCTATGATAGGACCGCCGAAAAGGTCCAAACTTAAACATAGGCCTCTATTTGCAATTTAGTTCGTGCACTTTGACCTTTTCAACACTCGCTATCTTCGGATTGGATAGGTTTATTCAAATGGGACCTTTTTAGTTTGAAAGATCATACTTCATTTGTCATGATAGGCCCAAAAACTCAATATCTGAAAAATTGCACTTAGGCCCTTTTTCGACCAAGCCACAGATATTATCTTTGACTTGGGTGGCCAAACATCTTTCCACATTATTGGCGCAAAAATTAATCTTGGTATGTTTGTCTGAAAACACTTTATAGAAAAACGAAATTTGCCAATAGAACAAATTATTATTTGGCATAAAACTCAAACAAGACTTTCGATATGTGTTATTTTTTTCAACTTGATCGAATACATTTTATATACAGGGTCGACCAAAAGTAATGGGACATGCAGTAGCGGTAGATTCCTCAAAAATATTGCGATCGACCTAAACTTATCTGATCCCAAAGTTGATATTAACAGAGATACAGGGTGTCAAAGTTGAATTTTATTATTTGATTTTTTCAAATAACTTTTGAAATAATCAAGTCATATCGATGAAATTTGATATATGCGGATTGTTTGACATGTATAATAATATGTAGCTGAATTCAAAGTTTTCGCATGAGCCCAGTGGCGGATCTAGGCTGGAGTCAAGGAAGGGGCTTAAATCTCCATAGGCGGAAAATTTATAAATCTTTTTGGTGCAGAGTTGAGTTGAAAAAATGGGTCCCTTTCGTATAAATTATTTATTAAACCATGTATCAGTTATCCAAGGTTAAGCACCGGCGTTTCCAGAAAAAAAAATAAGAAGTTTTTATCGGTTTTTTGGTCTGCTGGATCCGAATCTGAGGTCTGCCACCTCGACAGGCGTCGGCTTCACATCGAAAATTGCAAAAAATCTCAAAGTTTCGGCCCTCCTTTTAGTTTTTCAACTAAAACTCAAAATGGAAACTATAAAACGCCAAATCAAATTACACAAAATTTCCTACAAATACGTTTAATTAATCACTTTCAACTTTGGACATTCTATGACGTCAATAGATCGTGTAGAAAAAATGGCATCTTGACTTTCCGCCAAAAAGTTGAAAACATTATTCTAAGTTCTATACACCTCCAGAATCAATCATTTCATGACTACCTGGTATGTCCTCGTTAGATCTGTGACGAAACATGTGTTCAGCGGACCGACCCTTCTCACAGTTGGTGGAGGCGCCGGATATTTGTCCCACAAAACTGCTCCAGCGACCACTGCTTGTAGAATCGATTTGGTTCTAGTACATTCTAGCGAAACTTGATGGCGTCGAACTTTCTACGCTGTTACGTGTGTTACTAAAATATTCTTTCAATTCTTTCAACAATATTAGTTCGTCATTTGGGTAAGAGAGTTAGTTGGGATCTAGCGATTGTTGCATTAATTGTGAACGGTCAGAGCCAAAGAAATCATAAATAAGTGACTGTAAATAAATAATTGTGATTAAATAAATAAGTTGGACAGTGTTTTCTATAGCCGAAATTCGCAACAAATCTAAGGAATTGGCAAACTTATGTGAGGTCCATATTCACCGATGGTCAGAAAAATAGCACATGCCTAAAATATGATGAAGCTTTTGATTCCGCATCAGTGATCAAGGAAGTAATGGTGCATTCAAGAGCTTCAATTCATTTGTCAGTTTACGTGTCCTGGCCAATTTTTCCAAGAATTTCTCTAGGGCCTTTTGTCACGATTAAATAGTGTTAAAAATTTAGTGAGTTTGCCATATATTTAGATTTAACCGGAACACATTTAATTTGCCGCCAGATAAGACACTTCGGGTGCTGCAAATCGCAGGCTCGTAATTTCCCGAGGTAGATACAAGTCTAATGCGTCGGCAATTGACCAATTCGTGAAATTGCATATCGCAAACTCAAAATCAATAAATTTCTGAATCAGATCGGTGATAGGTTAGACCTTTGAGAAACATTGGGTGGTGTGAAAAAGGAGAGTAAAAGCTTTCACTATAACACTATCTTTGGAAGTTATTTATAAAGTGTATACGTTTATCTCAAGAAATTTAAGTGCGAGCTTTTACTTGTTCCTCATTCACATCACCCATTATTGATTTTGAGTGAAACGTTCAAAACACTACCATTAAGCAAATTTCAATGGAACAGAATAGTGACGAAGATGCTAATGTGGATCAAGTCTCTTCACAAAACTTAAATCTTGCATGAATATCGATGCTGATAACAATAGTATTGATGACATAATCTCATACGAAAATCATGATATTTCCGAAAAAATGGAAAGATCACTCAGAAAAAATCATGGGACATTTGGAAAGATTCCATCATTATTTCACCCTGCTATCAAAGTAAGCAAAAATCGAGTACCAAGTGTTTTTTGGTATACAGGGTCTATTTGCCTTATATGGTAATGTAAAAATGACACGCTTACCAAAATTTACACACAAAGCGTCTTGACCATGACCCTTTGTATCTCAGAAACTATTAGACGTAAAACAATAGAATTTTGGGGGAACCTATAAAAAATGATGGTAATTTTTATAATCATTATAATCTTCCACAAAAATCTACAGGGTCGAGTACAGAGTCTTCACAGATTGTTTTTAAAAAAAATATATTTATTTTTGAAAACATTCGAGTTTTTCAACAAGAATATTTTTTCGCAATCTAGATATTGATTCGATACCAAATTTTCTTTCGATTGACATGACATTGTGCTCTACATAAAAAAAGAAAACAAAAATCCACAGTTTTTTCAAAAAAATCAATAACAACTGACAAAAAATCAGAGCGGGGGTCATTTGATGGGAGTCAAGACCCTTTTTGATGCCAGATCTACTGTACTATTAATAACATGAAAACTATCAGTTTCAGGTATTGGACAATGTAGTGTCAATCGAAAGAAAATTGTGTCAAGAATTAATATCTAGAAGAAAAAATGAAGCCTTCTATTCAATCCAGTAACTATGTGGTCTGAAAAAGGGGGTTCCTTGCGTTAGATCCGGTAGTTCTGAGTTTTTGCTGACTTGCTTATGATGTTGTCCAAATGGATAATCCAAGTTTTCGACCTCGAGCGCCGAACGCAACATTGTCAAATTTTTAAAAAATCCCCAAATTTCTAACTTTCATTCAGTTTTTGGCAAGTTAAACCCTGAAAGACTAAGTTTTCGATTATAAATTTGAGATCAGAACCGTTTTTCTGGGCCCAATTGTTTTTGAGCTACAGATTTTAAAAATTTAGCGCTTCATTCTGAAACTTGAAAATGTTTAAATATCCGACTATCTAAACCTATTTTCTGCGGTGATAAAACAACATTATATCTACCTGGAAAGAGTCTGCGGCCATTTTTGCTATATCGTTTTAAAAGGGTTAAGTTGAGCCCGGCTACTGCAGATATGTTTTGAGTGGGGAGACCGTCGAGACTCAACAGAGTCCTTCAAAGAGAGCAATATCTACTTTCAGTTGATTTTAAACATGTATTTGATCTACTCTTTTTAATGAGATTTTAACAATTAATTATGCATTATTCTTCTTTTCTTTCGGAATTGGCAAGGCGTGAATTTACCAAAGAAAATATGTCTAGAGGATCGAAATTCCCACAGAATAATGAATTTATACATATCTAGCCTGGAGACTCCTTCCAGGTAGGCACGATAATAG
Organism: Orchestes rusci; assembly: GCA_958502075.1. NCBI lineage: Eukaryota > Metazoa > Arthropoda > Insecta > Coleoptera > Curculionidae > Orchestes > Orchestes rusci. The sequence goes on from OY293312.1 coordinate 9,880,076, forward strand.
TATAATGTTGTTGTATTATGTTAACATTTGCAAGTGTGAAAAAATAACACTAAATTTTGAAAATCTGTATCTTGTGAACTATTAGGTCTACAGAGAACATTCTGATCTTGAATTGTAGCCAATTTAGTCTACTTTCAAAAAGTGTTTCATAGTTATGATCAAAAACTCAGTCCTTCTGGGTTAAAATTGCCAAAAACTGGATGAAAGGTAGAAATTTTGGGATTTTCTTGAAATTTGCCAATGTTGCGTTCGGCGCTCGAGGTCGAAAACTTGGATTATTCATTGGGCCAACATCATAAACAAGTCAGCAAAAAATCAGAACTACCGGATGTAACGCACGGTCTGATGTATATGGTTACTGGACTAATTTGAAAAACCCGAGGTTTTTTTCTATTATTACTTAAAATGCAAATATCTCGAAAACGGTCAAAGATGGCCAAAAATAAAATTCAATAAACTGACCTTAATTTTTAAAAAATGTGGAATAAAAAAAATAGTTAGTAGCTACTTCCGGTATAACCGGAAGAGATAGAAAACAGTCACTATTTCAAAAAAGTAGTTCATGGTCGAGAAGCTTTGTGTGTAAATTTTTATAAGCGTATCATTATTACTTTCTCATATAAGGCTAATTGTCCCGTTAAAAAAAAAGACCCTGTATAGTTAGTCATTCGTAGTGATTTTATGCTTTTTTTCTTATAACTGATGGGGAGTGATGGGTCGCCTTGGCAACCTCAATATTTTCAATTATTATTAACCTATTATTGTTATTTTCAATATTTTGTTAAAATGGCAATATTTTTGAACATTTTTGCATAAATTGATTAAGTTTTTTATATATTTTTTTTATTTTCCATTTAATTTAATTTCATTAAATGTATCGTTATTGGATGTTATTTCGATTTTGGTAAGGTCAATAAGTTTTTTTTATTTGTGCAGGTTTTCTCATAAGAATAACGTGTCGAATAAAGAAGGATTTATGAACCAAACCATGTGATAGGGAGACAAGAGTGGCCTAACTGCTTTTCTCTGGTAGTATTTTTTAGATGAGTATTTTTTTTATGGTTGCGATACCTCAATGCATTAAGGACGACGAAAGATAACTAAAAATAAAATAAAAAATCCAGGTTCGTATTTAAAAAAAATAAGTTGATGATGGCAGCTCGAAGACCAAACGTCAGATTTTCAATTTGATACCACCATCTTGTACAGGAGAAAAAGTGGCAAAAAAAGACCCTGTATAGTTGGTCATTCGTAGTGATTTTATGCTTTTTTTCTTATAACTGTAACGAAATCTGGAAAGGTCTCATTCACGTTCCATTTTTTCCAATTCACTGTCGACAAATTATCACAACGCCGCAAAAGAAGTTTTACTTCAAAATGATTTTAAATCCTATCCAAAGCGACTAATTCTAAAATTTCACCTCAGTATTTGAAATTTTTCGATACCCAAAAAAACTGAAAAAATGCGAGGATCTCTACAATTTCTTTTTTGAAGCCGACGCCTGTCGAGGTGGCAAACCTCAGATTCGGTTTCCGCAGACCAAAAAACCGATATAACCAATGGAAAAAACTTCAACATTTTTACTGGAAGAAACCTTTGCTTACTTTAGTATGTTGTCAGACTTTCTTCTTATAAGAAGCCTTCGATAGATAACCTGGTGCTGGTGCATAAGCGAAGCATTCCGGTCATGAACCAAAATGTTCACATTGATTATTGGGCCATGGTACCCGTGGATCCGCCACTGCATGAGCCTCATGTAATAGATGATATATTAAAATCAACCTTGTTGTACATTTCAAATAAATGAGAATCATTGTAAAAAACCAATCTAATATAAGAGACTATCTCCAATGAATTCACCTATTCGAAAACTGCAACTGATTCTTATGAAGATACAGTCATTCACTAAAATATTCCTTCTTAGCTTTTGCAGTTTGGGATACAATGTCAAAGTATAGTCTCCAGCTTTTACTGCTCCCTTTGGTCGTAAAACCTGATTCAAAATCGAACCGAGGGTTATATAAAATTAAAGATCGCACAGACTGACACACATTGCCAATAAACATGAGTATCATTTTGATGAGTCTGTGCAAAATTGTTTGTCAAATTGATCAACATAAAACTGATACGCTTCAAGTAATGAAAGGATCAACTTTTATGATTCTCCTTTCTTATGTGTAACTATGAGAATAGTCTTGGCCTTGAGACAGTATTCAATTAGCAAATAAAAATTTCACATCAAGAGTTTCTCTCAGCTCCACGGATTTTCAATAATAAAAACGTAAATCAAACTACAAGTAGATCGATAATGGGATCTTATTTGCCTAACAGTTCCAAACTACGCCCGAAGAAATTTTGTTAAATACTTCTTAAAATCAAGCAAAGCTATATAAAAGTAGAACTTGACGAAACTACACCACATCACCTGCAATGTTTATGACATAGAAATTATATTAAGACATCAGTTAGAAATATTCCGGAGATTCACTTTGCATTCATCCATATTAACAATAAGACACGGAGTAACTACTTCTAGCCATTCCAGAACACTTTGTGGTGCCTTTGCATATATTTCTTGTCCTTTTAGGACATTTTCAGACTGTCATAGGATGGGGGTGGCTCTGGAAAATTAAATATTGAATATTAAATGGACATCTCAATGTGATGTCGTAACTCACGTGGATCAAACTGTCCAGGATATTTCTGTTCATTGTACCCTGAAAGCTGCTGCTCTTTTGGATCTGGAAAGTAGCACCCAGATATATTGCAATGGTTACATTTTGAGCATTTTTTCAGCATAGTTCACTGTTAGGCTAGTCAATGAATGGCCAAAAGGGGGTGTAGAGTGCACGAAGGGGGGAAAAGTTTTTGCTTCAGGAATGTGTAAGGGGTAGTAATGACTTCAACATACAGAAAGTCCCCGCCCCTAGCTCGTCCGCTGCAAGAGGGGAGGAGGGTCGAAATGTAACTTTTTTGGTTTTTCGACTATAACTCAAAAACGGTGCGTTGTAGCGAAAAATTCGTTGTATAGAAATAAAAGATTATCCAATTTTCTACAAGATAAGTTTCATATATTTTTTTGCTGAAACGTACCGTTTTCGACATATCTGCTCGAAAAAGTCAAATCCTTTACACATTGTTTAAACCAACCATCGATGGGATATATCTACCAGACATTGATCTGGTGATTGATGAATTACATAAGGTCATTTGGCAAAGGGAACCTTCAGTTTCCACAATTTTTGATACGTACGTAAAGACCCACTAACCAGGCAGATGTACCATCGTTTTTGATGGATACAGTAGCTCTCTCAACAACACTAAGTCTGCAGAACAGAAAAGGCGCTATCGGATGAAAAGGTGTGTCGATATCAACTTCAAACTGGAAACTGTAGTTTCAGTGACTCAAGAATTATTCCACTTCAACCACCAGAACAAAGATAGACTGATCAACATATTGAGACCTAAACTACAGAAACGGCATCACAACTGACGTGTTGATTGTAAGCACAGCTATTGACCACTCCGTAAGTGGAATATCCAATGTGGCTGTTATGGGCGAAGACGTTGATCTCGCTTTGCTACTCGCAGCAAAAACGCCACCTGACCACAACATCATGTTCATAAAACCTTGGTATAGTGCAAACCAACGTCTATTCCACTCATCAAATGCAATAGTTGGGACTCAAGGAAATTTTGTTCCAAAAAGCATTCACTTACTGCGGCATTCCAAAAAAGTAAAGTTGGTTTTGAAAAATTATCCAAAAATATCCTGACGTACAACGAGCAGCCGAAGTGTTCCACAACCCCTTCTCCTCGCATGCTGATATTGAGGAAGTTGGGCGAACATGCATGCTGAAATGATACGGCGGCGGCGCCCCTGCAAAGATGAACTCTCTCAACACCTTCAGGTACGATTCATTTTTGAAATCGGTATCCAGCATAATACGGGATCTCGCATCACATCCAGAGCATGCATTGCACCAGGTGCAGCTCTGGCTGGAAAACCAACTACCTCCGGACCTGTGAGTTTGGTACGGAAAGAGCAACATTCTTGCTCCTGTGCTCACGAGAAACCAAGCAGCGCCCAGAGAAATTTTGGACCTCATCTTTTACAAATGCACGAGAACCGGCAGCAGTGGAAGGTGCAGCTGCAAAAAGGCAGCGTTGAGTTAAGCTCTCGAATGTGCCAGGGGCCATGTTTAAACGGCGAGCCCATTTTGACCAAAGACGAGGACAAAGATGATTTGGAGCCCCTTCCCACATACCCTGCGGATACTTATCCAAAATTCAGGAAAATGATGACGAGGACGAAGGTGATTCGCAATTCGTGCTGCGATCAGTGTGGATGGTAGAGCCAGAAGCCGGATCGTCCCAGCCCAAGAGAAAAAGGCCCAATTCATTTGTGTTTTAAAAAATATATATATTCACGTACCTATTAAGATCTTTCATTTGTTCGTACATTTCTTGTGGATAAATGTTTCAAATTTCTCGTTTTGAGGTTCGTTTTCATAAAATAAAAAAATTAAATTGATGTAACTTCCGCTGAAGCGGATTGGCTAGGGGTGGGGACTTTTAGTATATTCACGTCCTAACAACCCCCAACACATTCAAAAATCCCCCCCCTTCATGCACTCTACACCCCCTTCGTTGCCTAAACTATGTGTATTAAAACACGATTAATTCTAATTTGTTTCATACATAAGAAAAATGGAGAAAAAAAATTCTAGCGTTGCCGGATTTCGCAGCAGATGCGAAAACGTTATTTTCTTAAATGGCAACATGAACAAAAAATGTTGTGAACAGATCCTTAGACCCCTAAGGATCTGTGAAAGCACTTTACTCCAGCGGAATATATATATGTATAAATTTTTCTACTACCATGCACCTCTACTCGTAGTGAGTACTTTTTTGGCAAAAATGTCTCTTCATTTTTTGTAGTTTTCTGTAGTTTTTTTTCTCCTGCTGATTTTTCCTTTGTCAGTTGAGGGTGCTTCGACCTCACTAGAAAATGTATTTTTCCACCCTCAACTGAGGGAGAAAAATAGTTCTTTTTCTCCCCAGAAAAAAAAATCATCTGGAGGGAGAAAAACTACTTTTTTTTTCCCGAGAGGAGAAATTGAAAAACATTTTTGCCAAAAAAGTATTCACTACGAGTGTAAGTGCATGGTAGTAGAGAAAACTAAGGACATAAAGTCCGTTCCCCCTTCTCTAACTTTTGAACCGCTAGGTATAATTGAACTAAATTTGGATGGGTAGTATGGGAGCATATTCTCCATTTTTTGAAAAAAAAATTACAGCTCAAAATGTTAAAATGACAGCTGTGCGCCATTTTGAAACTTTTTTTTGGAGAGGCTTACCGGAACTATCATGCAGCAGTTTGTAACTTCAATGAACGCAATGAGCAGAGTATATTTTAGAAAGTTGGTATCAAAACTTCGGAACACAGGAACATTGAAGAACACCCCAAGTTCAGGAAGGCCCAAAATTATTGAAGACGTGAAAGTTCAGGTAGTGGCCGAAATGGTCGTGAATCTCACACAAAACAATTGGCTGAAACATGTGATATTTCGCGTTCTTCCGTCAAAAAGATTTTTAAAGCAAATGAATTTTCATCCTTACAAAATAAAGACAACACAGGAACTATTACAACGAGACCCAGACAGACTATTCAAGTTAGAGAAAAATTGTTCGCACATTCCTATCTTGACTTTTCAAGAGCTCTTCAAGGAGAATAAATTCATTCTTGTGAAAAAATGTCAAAATGTGTCGAAAAATTTGACAGTTGAAGGTACCTTCTATTCAAATGACAGACTAGCTCTTAAAAAGTTTAGATAGAAAAGTGCAAACCATTTTTTTCTAACTTGAATAGTTTAAGTTTAATAGCATGTCAAAGGTGCAAAAATGCCATTTTCAAAATGCGACATCTCGATAACGGTTGAACTTAGGCAAGGTTAATTGAAACTTAGGAACATTAGTTGTATCACAATTTTGAACAAAAATGGGGTTCCATTTAAAAAAATACAACTTTCGTGCGTTCCGTGTTTTGGAGACACCCTGTATAACGCCGCCGGAGTAAAGTGCCTTTCCTCCCTTGGATTTTTAATCAAAATAATCCGCGGGAGGAAAAGAGGTACTTTGCTTCTTTGGTATATCTGAATAGCTATTTCTAGTAAGGTGGTAGAGAAAAGTATTTATCACTATTTAGTTCGAAAGCGTGTTTTTTATTTTTTTCCAACTACATTTTTTTTAATATTGATTATAAATATTATTTATTTTTGATATCAATCATTTATATTGTTTTAGTGTTATATTTGATTGATTGAAATTATTGTCAACCAATCTTTCACCACACTAATTTTCAAGCAGCCCAAACGTCAGACAATCCAACAAAACAACAATATTCCTGAATTAAAAATGATTAGTCACTTTTTAGTTCTTTTTTAATTTTGTATTGTCATCCGTTCTTGACAAGTGTGGAAAGTTTTGCATAAATCTGGGCATCTGAAGTGGATGAAAATCGAGAGTTCCAAGATTCCGTTACAAACTTACAAACTCAATTACATACAAGTGAAGCTAATATCTAATATAAAGCATGTAAATGCTGATTCCATAAAAAAAACAATCTACCGGACTTGAATCCTTCTGATTATTTTCGGTCGATCCATCTACTAGGAAAGGTTTTATCAAAATACTGGATGATCAACAAAAGAATATGAGTATATGCGGCTTTTTTTTACAGCAACGATATTATTATATTCTGAAAAGTACATTTTTCTCTTTGAAGGAAAAGCCTGAAGTTGAGTGTCAACTTCATGGAATAAGTGCGAGTTTTCGTCAGCCGATTATCGAGTCAATGATTAAAGGCCGATTCTACAATCCAAGTATATCCTTGGAATAAACAATACTCCGTACAACCCCATAAAATCATCGTTGGTTATACGGAGTATTGCTTATTCCAAGGATATACTTGAATTGTAGAAATCGACCCTAAGTTACATCTCCACATAGAACCACTTACTCATGGGTGGTGCACTGGGATCCGGAGCACCTGGTCCTCCTGACCATCCCATTGAAGGATAGACTCCACCTTGTAAAGGTGGATGAGGATTATAATGTGGTTCACCTAATCTAGAAGCTCCAAGAGGTATGTATCCCACTTTCGGTTTCATGGTCACTTCTAAATTTTTGTGCATAGAAGATAGTTTTGCTACAGCCTACAATTTTTGAATAAATGACTGTTAGATCACTCGACATACATACCTTATAGTAATATTCGACGGAAAAAAGTCCGCATTGTGCAAAGTTAGGAAGGGCAACGTTAGGAGGAAGGCTTATATTGAACAAATACGTATTTTCGCCATGAGCACCTAAACCAACATCCTTCAAATCGATCAAGATATGTGAATCTTGTCTTTCATCTCTGTTAGGGTCTGTCACTTTGTAAATGATCACCTGTAATCAATTTTCCGTAACATTATCATTAAACAACCGCTACAGTTAGATTTACCTGTTTCATTTCAAGACTTACTCCCTCAACATTTACGTTGGACATATTGGTCAATCTCATCTTACATTCTACATGTTCTCCCGGAATAAGAGTTTTTTTGGATAGTTCTATATCCATAGTTATCGGCCCTTGTGCACAGCACCAACAACAAACTGTTTTTTCATCTGAATACGACGATGGTTGCTGGAAAATGACATATAAGTTCCTGATTGTATTATGACTTGAACAACTCACTAGGTCTTCTGGTCTGGCAATGAAGTTTAAATCGATGGGTGAATTTACAACAATTATCATATTGTCCTCATAATCCAACGCCATGGGTCGGTCGACAGTGGCTGATACTTTATACGATATCGATCCTTTTTCACACTGATAAGTGGATGGTATGTTGGGTTGCAAGTTGATAGAGAATGGGTATATATGCTGCCCCATGGAAAGATTCGTGGTAGCGTGTTCTAAAAATAAAATAACAGAAACCTAAATACAAATCATCTTATACGTACGATCACCGTAAAGCCATTGCTTAGTTGAGAATGCTTCCTTATCTCCAGTGAATCGAGTATCTCTAGATCTTTGTTCTTTGGCGTCAGCATCGTAATAAGATTCCGTTCCTATCCACTCGGTGTGTTCATTACAGATCAGGGCTACTCTTAGACCTAATATTGATAGAGTGACAATACATTCTTATGAATCTTGCTTAGTTACCTCTCAATGTAATATCCGAATCCAAGTTCAGAATGACCCTTCCTTGTATGGATGACCCTGCCGTGTACTGACCAGTATAGTTGTCCAACAGCAGTTTGCATTGTTGTGGCATTTTCTAGAATTTTCTCTGTAAATCAAACTTATTCATGATGATGGTTGATTGCATTTATGCTGAATGAACAATGAATTCCCAGACACATTACAGCTGATGAATATTATTATGTTCTATTCTTTCATGTAAGCTAGTGAGAACCTCATACGCTAACAGAATCGATTAATTGTGAGTCGAGTGTTTTTCTTAATCGATGATAATTTCTGGTCTCATTTATACAGGCTCCTGCAATAGTGCGTTAGGCATCCATAACTCGTATACCATTCAGGTTAGGTATTTCGTTCATGCGCAGACCTATACTATATAGATATTAGTGTATTTCAGGAAAATATTTTCGCAAATACAGAGTGGTCCAAAAAAAAGTGACGACATTTTTATTTATTTTTTAAAAAGGGACAACCTGTATTTTTTTGGAGATAAAGATTTGTTTTGGTGTTCTTTCCCATTTCCGAGATTTTCATCTGATTTGCTTTGATAGTTTTCGAGAATAAAACAAAAAAAAATCGATTTGCAACCTTTCAAAAATTAATTTTAAAGATGGTCTTGGGTCTGTTTTTTTCCAGTGACGATTCCAATATAGTGATTCGCCAAAGATACTCCAACATTAAATGATTTTCTTCTATTTTGTACAGGGTGTCCAAAATTTGATTCCGAATGTGACAACTTTCAAAGCAGTTTTTCTCAACATGTTGGAAATTATGTCAAATTCAGATGTGCAGTAGAAACAAGCAAATAATTCTCGAAGTTCTGGAGTGCGAAGGTTGAAAGTTTTAGAAAAGTCAGTTCAACCATGCCTTAAAATACAGGGTTACTCATCGATATGGGAAAGCTAGATTGCGCCTACGCCGTTATAATGATACCGAAATAAACAAAATAGATTTGAATTCAGGATGCTGCAGTGTAGCTTCTGAAAATGTTTTTCATTATACAGGGCGAATCATTTTTACTGAGAAGGCTTCAACATAGTTTTTTTTTAATATTAACCGCCGAGTTAACCCCTCTATGTCTTCAAATATTTGAATTTGCATCTTTAAGGGCATATCAAAATCGTTCGAAAAATATTCAATTTTTGTTCATTTCTATATCGTTAACCGCGTAGACGAATAATTTTGTTCTACATTTGACAGATTTTAATTTGGATTCTTGTTCGGTCTACATATTATCACACCTAACATTTTTTCGAAGTTTCGAGCTAATAAAGCCATCATCAATGTGAATCAATGATGTTTGGGGAAAATTAATATAAAAATATAGTAATATGAGAAATATTTACCTTGAAGAGAAGGAAAATACACTCTTATTGCAAAGTCGATTAAAAATAGGAAGAAATTAGAAAAATAATTATTTGGAAATAGTGAATATGAAATATGCAAATTTTCTTTTCCTTACCTAAGGGAGATGTATCGAAAAAGACTCCACATTTATATTGTATTATTTCTTCTCTACAAGATGACGCGATCAGATCTTTGATACGACGTTTCGTTCCGTCCCAAACATCATCAATTCATATTGATGATGGCCATATCAGTTCGAAACATCGAAAAAAATGTCAAGTGTGATATCCTTGGAATTAAAATTCAAACAGAAGTATATCAAGCGTAGAACGAAATCGGTCATTCATTTAAAAAAAAAGTTGATGTAGGTTGCTTGGAGACGAAACGTCGGATAATAAATTTGACGACGCCATTTTGTAGAGAGAAAGTGACTGTGAAGATGTGGTATTTATTTTGAGATATTAGATGAAATATCTCAAAATAAATAAAAAAATAAATAAACCTAGAAAAACATAAAAACCGTTATACAAAATTTCAGTTTTTTTCGGTTATCTCCGGAAGTAGGAACCTATTCGAAATTCGTTGGCTTTCCACGAAGCTTTCTCAAAGGCATTCATTGAGTACCAAAATGCGCAACTTTACTATGATTTGAAATCCGCCACCGTTTCCAAGATATCAATGATGAACACTGAAATTTGTAACAGCCTGTAAAAAAAGTAGAGCCCCGGGTTTTGTTGGGCAACCAATTCTCAATCTATTTGGGACAATTTACCTAAAATATACTTTATCTTGATTACCAAAGCAAGAAAGCGATTTTCTGTGCTTCATAATATTTCAATGTTCTACTTAGCTCTGTGCTTACTTCGAATATAGTAAACCCGTTTATTTTGAACACTCGGGTAAAATGAACGCTTTTTGAAATACACTAAAAAAATCTCATAAGACCAATGTAAATCTTTACCGTTCATAGTGAACCCGGATATAATTGACTTTCGGATACAGTGAACCAAATTTCATCAAAGTTAAGATACATTTTCCGTTTATAGTGAACATTTTCGGTGAGTTGTCTAGCACTCATTTTGTTTTTCTTTCTCAGTTGCGTTTTAGATTTTGTGGCGAACTTTGATGGTTACAGTGTACAGTGAAAGACTTTCAAATGGAGAAGCAAAAACGCAAAGCATTAACTTTGAAAGAAAAATACTATATCATAGAAAAACTTAGAAAGTGGTATGAAACAAAGTGATATTTGTCGTGAAATGAATTTGTCCAAAGCCACTATCTCCGTTACCTGGAAAAAAAGGATAAGATTCTATCGTCCTATGGTCAAGTGAATTCAAAATGTAAAAGGCTGAGAAAATCAGCTCATGAAGGCGTTGATAAGGGGCTTTTACAGTGGTTCTCCCAAAAAAGAAAAGAAAATGTTCTCATAAGTGGCCCAATTCTTCAGCAAAAAGCAAGTGAAATGGGAAGTAAAATAGAAGGAAGAGATTTCGTGTGCTCCAGAAGTGGGATTGAACGTTTTAAAAAGAGAAATTGTATCTCTGGAGGAAAAATGGTTGGTGAGTCAGCATCAGTTGACATGAATGTTGTTCACAACGGTTTGGCCTGATCTTCGCAAAAATTATGATAGTGACAATATTTTTAATGCCCGAGAGACTGGCCTTTTCTACAAATTAACCCCCGATAAGACATTGAAATTCGAAGGAGAAAAGTGCATAGGTGGAAAAAGTCCAAAGTTAGAGTAACAGTTTTGGTTGCTGCAAACATGTCAGGGACAGAAAAGAGAAAGCTATTTGTTATCGGCAAATTCAGTCAATCCCAGATGTTTTAAAAACAAGAGCCTACCACTCAAAGTACACAAAAAACAAATGCAGAGTTGAATGATGATGAGCTGGACGGGGAGGCCATCGAGGAAGAAGTCATGGTCAATGTTTCTTCAGTGAAAGACATTTCAGAAAAAATAATAGAGATTCGCACGTTTTTGCATTCACGCGAAGTTCCTAAAAAGTTTGGAATTCTTTTTGTAACCTTGAAAAGAGTATATAAAGTATATTAGTAATATTAATATATATTATTTCTAACAAACAAGTACACACCAAAATATCAGACTTGTTTATCAAAGAGTAGGTAGGTACATGTATGTTTTTTTTTGTCGTTATTGTTTATTTAGGTTAGGTATTGTACAAAATGTCATTTATTTTCCACACTTACTCCATACATACATATATCTTTGAAAAACGCATTTTTTTGGAAAACCGGCATACATAATTATTATGTATGTAATAACCCCCCTTCATCAGGTAAATATCAGTTGGGTACAAAAGTACATTTTTGTTTATAGTAAACCTCGGATATAGTAAACCAATTTCGATGCAATTTTTGAGTTTACTATATCCGGACTTCACTGTATTATGTTCTGTCTTAGATGGCGAAGGAGCAATATTTTGAAGTAGTTAGACAAAAATTCAAACATTGCAAAATTTACTTTTATATGATATGAGGAAGTACAGAGGAAGTCTTATGAATTGGCATTGTGATTTCTATGTTTTGGATTAAAGGAAAAAGTCTATAGATCACCTACGGTAATCCTCTAAGACAAGAAGCAAAATGTCAAGAAATTCATTTGGCACCCACATTTTTTCATCAACAATCTTAAATCGATGATCAGGAAAAATATAAGGGAGTGGCAGCTCTGCATTGATCACAGTAGAAACAGATCCGAATATCTCAGTGTATCCGCCAGGTCGAAGGTCGTGGGTTCAAATCCCGCCTGGTGCCAACTTTTCTCATTTCCCTTTCTGTCCCTACGCCACGAAAACCCCCTTCTTTATTTTTGATTTTGATTTGATTTGATTTTTGAAAAGGCAACGACGAAGCAGGTGATGGACGACACGTAAGAATCCATCCTGAATGCTTTTAATCAAGGAAACAACGTTGAGATGAGTGCACTTTCCTTATAATTAGATTATTCACTTTTTTTTATCCGTATAGTATGAACCTTCATGTTACCAAGATAACTATGAACTTTGTCTTCTTTCTGTTACACACTGCGTTAACTTTCTTCTGAAAACAGATTAGAAGAAACCGGAAGCTTTTATTGTTCACAACATTTCAAGTTAGATAAATAAACTGTGGGTCTCGCTTCTCTCACTTTCCCTCTGTCTATAATGTTTATCAGAAAAATCAGAGCTCTAAGATTTTTATTCGATAAAAGGGTTTTCCAAAGCAAAAATGGCACGTCACGTTGTTCATTTCCTTCATTTGATAAGAAAATTTGACGGTACAGAACAATCCCTTCAATAGTAACCATACCTAAAGAGAGTAATATTAAGCATTTCTTATTATCACGAACCCTATAGTTCGGGTTTCACATTATAACCAGACGAAACTATTCAGATGGAAATGATGTGGAACACGACAAACAATAACAATCAAGAACTACAAATCCCATAGTTTTGGTTTTTGGTGATCGTTCTGTAACCTGTAACAACCACATCTAGGTACGCCTATGGTTATTGGAAAATTTAACTCCACAACCACACTTTTGCTGCTACAGATTACAGAGTATGCGCTTCAGTTTGTTTCGATGCGACGACGCCTATTATAAATTCTACGCTTAACCTATATTCTAATAATATTTACATCCAAAATCTACCATTTTTACCTTTCGAACTACATATAAACACAGCACACAATAGCAGCATAAACTTCACATAAGTATCCACGTTCCTATGCTCACTAAACAATTTATCGAGTAACTCAACACCACAAACAAATTGAAACGAAAGAATCAGATCCTCAAACTATTTACTTTGCTAGACTGGCCAGAGGTGTGCGAGAATATATTTTTAGAAGGTCGACACAAGTGAACATCATAACATCAATGGATTCTCATTGTTGATTAGGTCATCGCCGCATAACTGATTTAATGTGTATTTATGTTTGGTTGAAAATGATAAATATGTGAAAATGTCAGACAAGCGGTTTTGTGATTTTGGTCAGGGTCAAAACTTCGGATGGTGACTAATAAGAACCATATTTCAAGAGTTTGGATTACCAAAATGATATATTCACGCAACAGAATATTATTGAACAATAATTGGGAATAACAAATATTATTAATGTATTACACAGTAAACTATACAATAAATATAAGGGGCGAGGAGAGAAAGAACTACATACAGGATGACTATTAAAAACTTTCTACTCTCAATCTTTCTTGGTGTTAAAATTATAAACATTTGGAAAGACGCAACACCAAATAACCAATGATAATTATATGGGGTTATACGGAGTATTGTTTATTCCAAGGATATACCTACTTGTATTGTAGAATTGGCCCTAAGAAGAGGTGTAGATGTCATTCTTAGAATCCTAAGTGTTTAAAAAATTCTTGATTTCATGGCGAAGTTCTTCTAATCTGTAAAAGAAGAGTAGGTACCTTCTAGATGAAATTGCCTGGAGATTTTGAAAACAATTGTTGCAAATTCCATGCATTAGCTCCTGACCAACAGTAGCAGAACATGTCACACGAACTACTGTAGAAAAGAACTAGGAAGGCATAAATTCCATCACTATAAAATACATGATATATCTACTGGAAAGACCGTCGATCCTCTTATACCTAACTCATGAGCTAGAAACTCAAATTGATGCAGAAGATAATTCAGTTTTATCAAACCAGGGCCCATCTCCTCCACAGTATTTTCTTTCCGTTCTCAGGTGCTTAGAAATGTCGTGGATAAGCTGATAAGCAGAATGAGAGCCATTGAATGGCCTTCAAGATCACCGGATTTAGAACTATTCATTTGGGACAAACTGAATTCGTTGTTTATGAATAATATCTGCTGACATCTTAAACTACAGTGCTACGGTCTGCGGCAAAACATGCAAGAAGTAATTATTAAGTTATTGTTTCCGGTAGGTTGGATTAGGTTAGGTAACAAGGGTTTGCGCAGCACTGCAAATCCTACTTGCATTGACTTCACTCAGATGACGAATGGTCAGGGGTATTTGAGCCAATTCTATGTAATTGTGATGTGCTGATCACGAATATGAAGTCCATTTTGCTGGATTGGCTCTAAGGGCATAGACTTTGAAAATCGTTTCAAGGTTAAACAGGATCACCGCCACATACTTTCTTTTTACGATGAAGGAGAAATAGTTGAAGTGTATAAACTCGGAATAATTTGTCGGGGTAAAACAGGATAGGCGCCACTTTTGAATAAAACATGGGATTTTAAAAGGATTTAACTGAAACGTTTCCGAGATGCATAGTCCATGTAACACTTCATTAAATGATGTACGTCTTAAAAATGGTTGCTTGATAGATGGAAATTTAAATACTTCCTTTAAAACATGGTTGACTTGAGCAAAGTAAATTTATTCGTAGCAAGTCAAACGTAGACCAATCGACGCAGAAAAAAACTGCACATGGTGGAATTTAAAAGTCATTTTGATGAATAATGTCGCCAATTATGCCTTATTTTACTTTCATTTTCTCAAAAGAGATCTTGGTTACCATGTAGTCGGTTGCCCTTTGTAGCAACTCCGCCTCTTGACTGTCCTTTGCCTTTGAGATTTTTCTTAGCACAATTGAGTCTCCACTTTTTGCCTGTTTCCAAAATTTGGCTCTCCTCTGTCCAAGAGCTCCCCTTGCGTCAGTGCTATCAATGAACAAATCAATGGACAGGAGGTTTAGAATTACCTCTAGAACTGCTCTGTGTGTGCTATTCTCTACTTTAGCTGTTGTACTTAGTGTTGCCATAAGTTGTTCTTTCGTGAGCATTTTCAAGTTCGAGTTCCTATTCTACCATACCACAGCTCCGTCACGATCGTTGTATACATTCATAATGTGCAGTTTTCGTTCTCATTTCTTACCAATCGTTCTCTTGCAGGCCTCTTGATTCTTTCCTATGTGTCCCTTTTCCAGGAAAGTTGATCCCTAGGCATTGAAAGACTAAGAGTTTGTTTATCAAATGATGGCATTGCAGTCTGTTGTTGAAATTATAAATTGTATAAGTCGGATTCTCATGAGCTAAATAGATGACTCATGTGCAAAAAAAATTGGTTTGAATGACAAAAACAACAAAAAACCAACACATACTTGTCGTGTTATTTTATGTTGTTTTGGTCTGGTATTTTCTTTGTTAGAAATGTCATTCAAAGCAAATTATTTTTCACATGGGTTAGTTTAATGTCGATTTGCGGCCAAATGGTCAGATATATCGACTTGTACAAGGAGTACATGTTTGGTGTAGTCTTTCCCTATCTTTAAAACGACGTATTTGTTTTTGAGAAATCTCTCGAGACTCAAAAGATATGCGAAATATGAAATTTGAATTTCAGGTAAAGCGCCTTCTAGGGGCAGAGTAGAGAAACATTTTTTTACAGAACGTCACAGATAAACAAGCTGAAACTTTGTACCAAATCTCATTTTGATTGGATAAGAAAAATCCGGAACATTACTTACCATTACATTATTTTATCACATACAATGCGTCCACTAAGTTTCCTGACGTTGTTCTGGGACACCCTGTATAGTGGATTTATCTCCTACGTAATATCTAGGATCCACATGGTGTTAATTTGAAAACCCACCCTATGCTACATTGTATGGACAGCCATTTAGAATCCCAGATATTCTAACCTTATCAGCTAACTCAAAATCTATTCAAATTATTGTAATTAACATTACTTCAAAATCAGACTTCAAATCAGCAAACTGGATCAAACTCTTGTTTAATTTTGTTATATCAAGTATTGAAGAGTTATTGTCAACAGAGACTATATGAGAAAGCTAGGTTTTACCCTCAAGGTCTAGTCATTAGAGCAAGTACGAACATCAATGGACAACTATATGAGTTTATAATACGAGTACCTTTATCATGATGATCTGATCAAAGGTCTACTACATATAATTTGTTATTCAACTTCATCAGCAAAGCGTTTACGGATATAATGGTCGGTTGTGAAGGTAGGTCACTTGATTTCCAAGAAATTACATCTAATAACAGAACTTTATCAACAAATAAGTATTCTCGGAAAAATAATGATAATTATTATTATAACTGCACAATTCCCTGGGTACACAAATAATGTTGTCGCTTTTCATTTGATACAACATATAGACAACCTTTTCAATACTTGGTTGCATATCAGAAAAAATCCAACTCCCAACGATCCAGTTGTTACCTTTCATCAGCAATTCTCAATGGATGTTGATGATGTTAATGAACTGTGCCCAAGCCTTAACAAAGCGGAGTTGAGCTCCATATTTTCACAGCAATGCTCCCATTTCTTTGACCCGTCTGACGTCACAAAATAACTCTTTATGAGAGTGATATCTCACTCATCAGATATGTGAATAAGTACGATATTATCTATTATTTCAATCAATCAATTTTTATTGATCTTAAAAACACAATATTTTCTTAACAATTCCTACCTGGCTAAAAAATAATCAATATTAGTTCATGTACCCACTTATGCGATCGTAATTGGACAAGGAAGTGCAAAAAGTCGATTCAATGACTCGTCCCTAACGCAATTTTAAAATTTGTTTCAAGGTAAAACATATTATTTCTCCAACTAACTAACCAACCAACTATTATTGCATAATTTATTATCATAAAGGAGATTTTTTTGAGAGCTAATCATTCCATTACCCCATGATCTTCCTTGATCATAACCGCAGCCTTCTCTCCTACCATAATGGCTGGTGCATTTGGATGTCCAGAATTATGCTCGGGAAAAATACTACAGTCTGCAACTCTCAGATTTCTTATACCATGAACTTTCAGTCTTGAGTCTACTACTGATGTTTCTGGTTCTGGACCCATGGTATTGGAGCAGCATGGATGGAAGACCTTATAAGAAGATTGGGTCGATCAATGATTCATACGTTTGTGGTTAAATGGGTTTTCAGCAAATCATCACAAAAAAAATAAAAATACAGTTGAATTCATGAAGTCTGTTCCCGAGAAATACATTTTTATTAGAAAATCAGTCAGTAAACTTTTGTGGTTCATTGCATCAGTCCGAAATCATCAATTTGTTCAACAACATACACAGAAAAAAATTAACGTCAGAGTGTAAATTCCTTTCAGGAATTATTTTGTATTTCATATCAATATAGTATGAAGAATTATCGAGAGAACTATTTAGCGAAGAAAAGACCAAGAAAGGCAAATGGAGTGACGTTTCTGATAA
This sequence comes from Orchestes rusci, assembly GCA_958502075.1. Lineage (NCBI taxonomy): Eukaryota > Metazoa > Arthropoda > Insecta > Coleoptera > Curculionidae > Orchestes > Orchestes rusci. The sequence continues at coordinate 9,897,889 of OY293312.1, forward strand.
TGGGTTGGCATTGAGTCTCCTTAGTCATAAGTTATTAAAGAGAGCCTGGAAGAATCCTGGAAACACTTCATTCTCCCAAGGAAGAAAGGAAATCCGCTTTTGAAAGAAATACACCATTGAAGTAACTGACTGAGTCTCTAGATAAAATCTGAGACAGGTTCTACTGGGCTAAAATGATGTCGACAGTCTCCTTTATGCTCCTATCCATGACATTAGGTGGGTTCTGGCATTTTCCAGGAGTTGCATACCGATCAAGGCTCCAAGCTGGTTAAGAAGAATTTTGAACTGCTAGGATTCAAAAGACATGGACAACAGCCAGATATGACTTATAAAATCGAAGAATATCTTTCTAACTTAGCATATCAACATTAGAAAGATTTGGAACTCTATTTGTCAACATTCTTGTTCGCAGTGCATGGAACGACCAATATCATGGGTTTATTTGGAAGATAAGTTTGCTGTGGAGCTTATGACGTTTGAGATTTCTGCAAGCTGCATATGACTGCTGAGAAAATACGAAAAACTTCTCAGGGTTTAGCAATGGTGCCAAAACAAATAAATCACCGACAATGATACCCTGGGAAGGTTCATACTTTATCAGGAAGAAGTTCAATGGCATTGGTGTTTTATCCAAATTTTATCCTCTTATCAATCTGAGACAATAGATGATTCTTGTTTTCCCTTTTTAACTGGCCATAAATGTGATCTAGCAAATATCCATTATAGCCTTCCCTTTATAGTTATGCTTACCGCCAAGCCAAAGTGCCTGATGGCACAATACCACCAGTCTTTGGATAATTTATCTTCCTTATCACAACCAACGTAGTCCAATTCTATCATTCTCAATCCATTTTTCTGAAATGCTTGAGTATTGTTCAATTTTATCAATTGTTGCACTCCTTTATAAATTGTTTCAATATCTTTTTCGTCAGCTAAATAATTTGGGTCGATCAATGGGTGATCCTTGGGATCTTTTGACCTCAATCGCACTGTACCCTTTGACTTTGGATGTAAAGGTATGACTACCATCATTATATCAGACATAAGGTCAACTGATGACAAAGTGGCAGTGTATTTCATCTCCATACTATAAATAATTTTGCAACGTACTTCTGATGAGCAATCAAAAAATGTTATACTCACTTGAGAAAATTTCGAGGAAATGCAAACCAAAATGGTCCAGTAATGATTTCAAACTCCATTTCAGGACGAACTGATTGATCTTCAATAAAATTGGAAAAAACCACCTCAGTGGATGGACCATTTAAAAGTGGCTTTTTATGCTGCACATATTGCTTTAGCAAATCTTTCATGGTTGTTCCTGGCAACTTGCAGTTGGGCCTGGTAAGAGACTGTATAGAAATTGATCGAGAAATATATTTTGTCGAACCTGAAATAGATTCCATTGAACATCATCTGATCTTGTAACGTCTGTCCGACTGGTAAGTCAACTTTTACCGGAATCTCTAACTCCTCCAAATGTTCTTTGGGGCCGATTCCAGATAACATCAACAGTTGTGGAGAATTGAAAGCGCCAGCTTGGATTGATTTTCATATTTACACTGAATTCAATTATGCTATTTTACCTGATAAAATGATCTCTCTATCTGCTTTAGCAACATACAGCTTCCCATTTTTGACAAATTCTACTCCATGTGCAATGTTGTTCTTATTGATCAATATTTTTGTGACGAAACTATGTAGACTAAGACGCAGATTCTTTTTCTTTTTGGATTTATGCAAAAAAGCATTCGCAGCGCTCAACCTCTCGTTTCCTTCTGTGGAATATTGTGTTTTATCTATGCCATTAGGAAATTTGCCATTAGTGTCCACTTTCGACAAACCTATCTCTTCAAATCCAGCAAAATATACCCTTTCCTTAAATACACCTGCTCTATCACTCCATACTGATCTACGTTCCGTACTTACAATATCTGATAATTCATCAGTCTGGTTCACGGTATAGTATCCTCCGACACCATGATACTCTTCGTCTTTTGGTTCGAAAACGGCATTCTCCGATTTTTTGAATAAAGGTAATACATCTTCATAAGACCAACCAGGGTTTCCAAAGACTTGATCCTATGAAAAAGCTGCATAGTTATGAATTGACAGATCGCTGATTAGATTAGTTCTCACCCATCGATCAAAATCTTGAGGATGACCCCTAATGTAAACCCCATCATCCATTGATGTGCTACCCCCAATGGCTTTGCCCAAAGGAATAAAACACTGATTATTAGTAGTGGCTGGAAGACAAATGCATCAAAAAATGTTCACTTGGAGTGTATGAACCACCTTGACAAGCATTCTTTTGAGGCGTTGTATTGTAGTTCCAACTGAATTTGGAATAATACAATTTAGCACTTAATCCTAAAATCTTATTGAGATCATCAGTTGGACCACCGGCTTCTAGCAAAAGAATCTTCCAATCAGCTATTTCCGAAAGACGGCTAGCAACTACAGAGCCTGAAGCCCCCGAACCTATTATTATAAAGTCGTAGTCACCATAATCTGAAAAAGATGAGAAATTCTGATCATAAAAAATGAGAGTGTGAAAGAAAAATTACACGTGAATTGGTAAAAATAAGTTTCCGGTTAGTCAAGAGTCGGAATCAGTGAAGATCTCAAGAGCAGATGGTGGCTAGATGATGTGGAGACCCCGTTGATCAAGTCTCAGGACATTGTTGACCCAAGGCTCTATGAAGAATCCACAACATTCCAGAAACTCGAAGGGATCTACTTGAAGGACCTACTTAGCTTCCCGGAATAGACGTGCATTCATAAGATCCGTTTCTACACAGTAGTGATGAGATCAATATCTTACAATCCAAAGCACTAGTTGACGAGGAACTTAATCGACTGAAGAGCAAGGAATCTCACCAGAAGAACTATTGAGCTGACAAAACTAACTATTCAAGAACACGCATGTATCAGTTTTTTTTCAGACTGCAGAAAATAAGTATAATTTTGAGCAAATCATGCATGCATGTTCTAGTCATTCACCAAACTCTGACTCTGCAGTAGTCTATGAGAAATCTACTCACAATAAGTAGCTTCAACTGTGGTTTTGAGCATATCACTATTGTCCTGAGGGATATCATCATTTGATCTTTCATCAATCAGCGTCATGATTCTTGTGTGGAAGTCTTCAAAATTTTCATTTTCCCCAAGTGAGCACACTTTATTTACTATTAGCAATAAGGAGAGTAAAAATATTGACATGGCCATTATATATGATTATTTAGAAGCTACACTGAATTATTTATTTGATTATTATTATATACTTTCTTCCTACTAGGGGATTCTTGAAACTGTGCATAAAAACAAATCACCTATAATTATATGTTGATTAATTAACCTTACCTACTGATATTATGTTCCAATTAAATAATCATGGCTCGCTGTGAAGCCTACCATTCACTACGCGGTAGTTATCTATCAATAATTTTACAAGTAAAAACTCTTGCCCACCTCGAGCTAATTATTGTTGAAACTACTTGCCATTTCGATATTTTTTCAAAGGGCTTGAGAAGAAAGAGAAAACGTTTTTTTAGTGAAAGGTGTGATATGCATTTCCTTGATTTTCAGGCCAATGTTGAAGGTTGGCATATTAGCAAAAGGAACCCGTACACCGCAACTGAAAGCCTTCTTAAGGGATCCAGGGAAAAGCTCATTCTGCAAACACTGAAGGACACCTTAGAACATCCGGATGAACAGATGAGCTTCAGATCGATACACTCAACAGGTCTGTGTCTTAATTGTCATACGATAAATAGAAATAACCAGGTACCCAATTCTCCGATTAGTCCTGATACGAATGTGCATTTGATTTTCTACACTATTCGTTTATGGATCTGATTGTAGAATTGAGCACCAGGCTGTGAGACTCGAGGCACTTATCACGGCAGGCGAGGTGCCAGAGGCAGTGTTATTGGATATCTGCGGTCCCCAACAGACTTAGAGAGGAGGGCTCCATACCAGTCGAGGCCAGAGAAGCGTCCCAGGAAGCTGGTACGTCAGAGGCGGCATCTTATACGCAGAGACATCTTCAACACGGAGACATTGTTCCCGCATGCAGTCCTCGAGTCCATCACGGCATCACTAACTAGTAGCGATACACCGACGACGCGATCCATGTCATTCAGATTGTGGCGGGGGCAGGAGCAGGTAGCACTGGCTTCTTGGAGTCTTTTACCTAACGTGAGTGCGAGGTGGCATGTAACCCTGCCGACTCCAGGCTGATCCGTGGTGCTCTTTGGCTTCTGGGAGTTAGACTCCCAACGAACCAGGTTGCTCCCAGCTACCTGAAAAAAACGGTCTAAACGTCTAAACCCGATCTGTCCTCATACAATTGAAGAGTGTTAGATAGAACAGAGGAGCCTCGTGGCCTACGGCAGATCGTTTGCGTTAGACCACTAAGGGGACTGGGCAACCGTCCCTTGGGAAGGGCTCTCTTCTTCACCAGCGCAGCCCTCAGAGCCAAACTAAAGTCGAAAGACCAGGTGGCACCGGCAGAACTGGGGGTCAAGAAGGGGAAGAAAGAGCAATTCTACATTTTATGAACTAATATGAAGTAATCTTTCAAGTACCAGTGCATATTTGTCAATTATTGTTAATCTAGCTTCATACGGGGACTATAAAAAGAAAGCAAAAATGTTTGTTTGGTATTCTTTTTGAACGCATCCTGTTTAAGCTAGAGTAGCAAAACTATACTAATCTGAACTCGTACTTATTAATATTACTTTTAAATAGTTCATTCATTGATATCTGACTTTACAAAAAAAAATCATATCGATAATACTATTTAAAATAGCATCATTATTTTTTAAAATGGTTGAACTTATTTCTTAAACTGTCGGTATAAGTAAGAGTAACAAAACTTATCAAGTGTATAGATCATGTTATACCTTAGGAGATGACGAGGGATTTTTTCATATCTCTGCTAAAATGTATACAGGCTGATTGGAAAAATTGTTTTTTTTTTCAATATTTGACCTAATTTTTTCAACATCCTGTATAACATTTTATCACAAGATTATCGTTATAGGGGTTTTTAAATATGCCAAATCCAGAATAGCTATCCGTTTTTGAATTTAAAATTTGCCCAATAACTTTTCAAGCAGGGTTCGCCAAAGTTAGTGACCTATTAGATAATCTCGGGAAATGAGGCGATTGGGATTCTGAAAATTTGTAGGGAGTGATTTTCGGAGATGCTCTTTTCAAAGGAAATAATAGTGAAGTTGCGCGACTTCCGGTTATACCAGAAGTAGGTGTCAAACTCGCTTGTTTCAAATGGAACACCCTATATGTTATCGCATTTTTGGATTCTACGTAGAAGATTTTATGCATGATGTCCACATGTCCTATACCTAAGGGCATCATACAACAAATCATTTGAGGAAACAATCATCAGCAATCATTTGTGGCTGATTACCTGGATCTGTTGGATATGATAAGGATATAACCGAGGATATGACAAATAATCATTGCAAATACTCCGGCTAGAACATAATGCGTGATATTTATCATATTTTCATTTTCTCGTGTAGTTATTTCAGGGTTTTCTTCCACTGAACAGCATCGGTTTCCGGTGTTATGAGTATCGTGTGGCTTCTTCAAGGTGAATGTTCTCGAGATAATCGCCTGGCTTTGAATGCATTTCCGTCTGGCATCAAGTTACGCATATCAGTATATTTTTAAATAAATAAAATAAGATGTGTTCATCACATCGCGATTGTATAAAGGAGATTCAATTTCTTTACCTAAAAAAAAGCTATTCATTGGGTGTAACATTTCAAAAACCAAAGCTATCGTAAGATTGAGACAAATGTAAACATCTAGGTTCTAGAACTTAATGATGATATACTGAAAGCTATAAAGTATCACGATTATTATACCCAGGTAATAAGTTTTTGTACAGGGTGGTCAGTTAAGGATAGTGAGCGGCCATATCCTCGAAACCATTCATCGTAGAGGCGGAAAAAAAAACTATTACTAAAAAGGTGAAGAGAAAAAAGTGGAAAATATTTTCAAGTTTCTGAAATGGTCGCTACGCAATCAACAACAAGTAGAAAAATAGGATTTTTATAGAATTTTGCCCAATAAAATCATATCGATGATATTATTTTTATATTCACTGACTATTCACCTACACTTTTTGCCTGAAACGTTTTTCTCTATCTATCAAAATAAAGCGATGGGGAAAGTTCAATTGTTTTTGCAAACAAACGAAGATCTCTCCCGTTTCGCTTGAGCGATTTCAACGAACTTGGCCTCATATGAAGGAGCATAATCTGCACTACAAAATGCTTATTTGGTTTTGAATTTGTTACCTTCGCCGTCGCCGCTAGATGGTGTTAACTGAAATGGTAGCATATTTTTGAGTTTTTCGAAAAAAAATCAAATGTAATGATATATTCTATTTTATAAATTTCAAAAGAGGATACATTTTTCATTAAAAAATTAAAAAAATTAAAAAAAAATGAATAATTTTTTCTTTTGTTTTTTCGAATTTTTCAAAAGAAAAATGTATCCCCTTCTAAAATATATAAAAATGAATATACCATTACATTTGATTTTTTTGAAAAAAGCTCAAAAATATGGTACCTGAAATATATAAAAATGAATATACCATTACATTTGATTTTTTTGAAAAAAGCTCAAAAATATGCTACCGTTTCAGTTAACGCCATCTAGCGACGACGGCGAAGGTCACAAATTCAAAAGCAAATAAGCATTTTGTAGTGCAGATTATGCCCTTTCATATGAGCCCAGGTTCGTTTAAATGTGTCAAGCAAAACGGGAGAAATCTCCATTTATTTTAAAAAAACAATTATTGAACTTTCCCCACCGCTATATTTTGATAGATAGAGAAAAATGTTCGAGACAAAAAGTGTAAGTGAAAAGTCAGTTAATATATACGAAGGCGTAGAAGTGCCACAACTAAAAAAAAAAAAAAAATTCGACTTTAAAGTCGAAATTTCGAGAAAAAAGTCGAAATTTCGACTTTAATGTCGAGAAGGGAGGGGAAGCAAGTCGATTTTTCTTTTCGAGGGGGTAGTTTAGGATGTCTACTATAACTCCCATGAGTTTTATTCTGGCTATATGTACAGGGTGGTCAACTAAGAATGCGAGGTACTGTATCTCGGAAACTATACATCGTAGAGGCTTGCGGCAAAAAATTTTTTTAAATAAAACGGCCAAGAGAAAAACCTGGAAAATATTCTCAAGTTTCTGAAATGGTCGCTAAGGGGCGTAACAACCAACACCAAGTAGAAAAATATGATTTTTATGGAATTTTGTCCAATGAAAATATATCGATGAGCTCATTTTCGGATTAACTGACTATTCACCTACACTTTTTGTCGAAAACGTTTTTTTCTATCTATCATAATAAAGTGGTGGGGGAAGTTCAATTGTTTTTTTAAACAAACGGAGATTTCTCCCGTTTCGCTTGACCGATTTAACCGAGCTTGGGCTCATATGAAAGAGCATGATCTGCACTTAAAAAAACTTTTTTGGTTTTGAATTTTTGACCTTCGCCGTCGCGGCTAGATGGCGTTAACTGAAATGGTAGTATGTTTTTGAGTTTTTTCCAAAAAAAATCAAATGTAATGGTATATTCATTTTTATATATTTTAAAAGGGGATTCATTTTCCTTTAAAAAAAAACAACAAAATTGATGTTTTTTTTTGTTTTTTTTTTGTTTTTTTTTTTTAAATTTTAAATTTTTTTATAGGAAAATGTGTCCCCTTTTAAAATATATGAAAATGGATATACCATTACGTTTGATTTTTTCGTAAAAAACTCAAAAGTATGCTACCATTTCAGTTAACGCCATCTAGCGGCGACGGCGAATGTTACAAATTAAAAAGCAAATGAGCATTTTATAGCGCAGACTATTCTCTTTCATATGAGCCCAAGTTCGTTGAAATCCGTCAAGCGAAACGGGAGAAATCTCCGTTTGTTTAAAAAAACAATTGAACTTCCCCCACCACTTTATTATGATAGATAGAAAAAAACGTTCTGGACAAAAAGTGTAGGTAAATAGTCAGTAAATCCGAAAATGAGCTCATCGATATATTTTCATTGGACAAAATTCCATAAAAATCATATTTTTCTACTTGGTGTTGGTTGTTACGCCCCCTAGCGACCATTTCAGAAACTTGAGAATATTTTCCAGGTTTTTCTCTTGGCCGTTTTCTCTTGGTTTCCGAGAAACGGTACCTCGCATTCTTAGTTGGCCACCCGGTACAGTTTTCGAAATATGGATTTTTGAATTTTTTTGAAGATTCTATAGTGAGACGGTAATCATGAAATTTCACCCTCTTGGGAGGGTCAGCAAGTCGATTTTTCTTTTCGGAGGGGTAGTTTAGGATGTCTGCTATAACTCCCACGAGTTTTATTCTGGCTATATGTAAAGTTTTCGAAATATGGATTTTTGAATTTTTTTGAAGATTCTATAGTCAGACGGTAATCATAAAATTTCTCCTTCTTGGGAGAGGGAGCAAGTGGATTTTTCTTTTAGAGGGGTTAGTTTAGGATGTCTACTAAAACTTCTATGAGTTTTATTCTAGCTATATGTATAGGTTTCGAAATATGGATTTTTGATTTTTTTTTAAGATTGTATAGTGAGACGGCTATCATGAAATTCAATCCTCTTGGGAGGGGGAGCAAGTCGATTTTTTTTTCAAGGGGGTAGTTTGGGATGTCTGCTATGTTTTATTCTGGCTATATGTAATATGTACAGTTTTCGAGATATGGATTTTTAAATTTCGATTTTTTTCTCGAAATTTTTATTCTTTTTTAGTTGTGGCACTTCTTCGCCGTAAATATAAAAATGATATTATCGATATACCTATTTTCGTTGGGTAAAATTCTATAAAAAAAATATTTTTCTACTTGGTGTTGATTGTCACGCCCCCCAGCGACCATTTCAGAAACTTGAAAATATTTTCCAGGTTTTTTTCTTGGCCGTTTTAGTAATAACATTTTTTGCCGCAAGCCTTCACGATTAATAGTTTCGAAGATATGGCCGCTCGCTATCCTTAAATGATCACCCTGTACAAGCCTTCATTCGCATTTTTCCTTATACCTACCTATGAAATCTGTTTTTCATAAGGCGTGTAGCTGTGAAGTAATGTCGTCATTCACTCACTTTTCATTCGAAAGGGCAATCACATTAATTAACTTTAACAACTCAACATTTTTTAAAGTTGGTTGACATTATTATAAATTTGAAATAATGTTAAATGGAAGTACTTTTTATAAGAAATGTTTATTAAAGCTCATGAATTGCACTGAATACATACAATACTTGATGGATTACAAAAATACAAACTTTTGAATAACGAATCATCATGAAAAGAGAATAAGTTAAACGGAATCTTGAACCGGAGGCTCATAGGAATCAGGCCTATCCACAGGAGCACCTGCCTCTCCACTTTCCTGAGATTTTCCTTCGCCATGCAAATCCAAAAGTTTTGCCAAGTCAAAACGCGGCTTCTTCAAAACCTTGACTTTACGGATATAAACATCGTGCAATGGAAAAATACCTTGACATAACTTTTCAATATCCTTGGCAATGCTGTCGGGCATCAGCTTATTCACAACTTCCTTGAGACTGCTCCCTTCAATACTGCGAGTGATAATCCTCGTCATCTTTCTGCGGATCTTCTTGATTTGCGAATGCTTTGCATAGCAGTGCTTCTTCGGAGACATTTGATTCTTCTGAGTAAATCCCACGCAGAAAAATCTGAGCAGATACCCATCACTCGTTTTGACATCAGCATAGCTTTCGATTGTAGTCTGCCACTTCTTGACGATTGATCTGAGTTTGTCTGTGGTGAGTTCCATTCCATGGAAATTGGTTAAAATGTTGCGGCCCTGAACATCCTCAGCAATGAGTCGGAACTTTCTGAAGGATCTTTCAGCATCAGTGTCACCTTGTAGATCAGCCAAACTCACTTCGAATACTCGTCCCTTGAGGCCCTCAGAGGCAATTTTGGTGCCTTGAGTACGATTTACCAATGTTTTGCCGACGTGCCGGTTGGTGAACATTGCGGGATCTCTGACGTCGTACCAGTCTTTACGAGTGAATGGATCCACAACCTTCTTCCTGATCCCTTTTTTGCCGGATTTTGAGAGGCCCTTGTTTTTTCCTACAGCCATATTTACAAACTATACCTCAACAAAAATGCAAAACTTTGGCTTTTTCTAGCTGTTGACCGTTGCTGTTCGATTGTTCGAGATTGAAGGAAGAAGGAAGAAGGAAGATGAAATTAAACTGTCAATATTGTCAATGCCGTCAATAAACGACAAACGTCAACTTGAGCAAGGCTCCAAGCAAAAGTTCCTGCTGTACCGTACAGCTCCACAACTCTAAAGCCGATTGCACCAACCAATTTTGAGGATACTTATGGCCGATTGCACCAAACCTATATGAGGGATACTTAACGCGAAGGAATCATTAACTTGACAGTTTTGCATGAAAACTGTCAAATTAAGGGTTCCTTAGCGTTAAGTATCCCTTAAAAAGGTTGGTGCAATCGGCCATTAACGCTAAGGAATCCTTAACTTGACAGTTTTGCATGCAAAATTGTAGGGTTCCTTAGCGTTAAGTTTCCTCAAAATAGGTTTGTGCAATTGGATATAAACCGCATGATCATGTTTTCATTAATCAACCTACTTCCTACTCCTACCACGATACACTCAAGCAGCGCGGCGGTTACACCCCAAGCAACACACGATCCGATTTTATGGTTAAATATACGTTAACCATATTTTTGGAACTTTTTGGTTTTGGTTTATTTTTTAAACGTATATGGTCAACGTATATTTATTGAGACGTGCAGTACACGTTCACAATACACTATTTTTTTGGGAGCAGGATGAAAATCTGGTATTTTTTGTGAGGAATATCAAGTATATGTATCTTAGTGTCGAACTGTATTTGTCAGACTTCAAAGATTAACCAAAATGACCCGCGCATGTGAGACTTGGTATACGATATACCATATACCTCTCATACACGTTTCTTCCAAAGTGTAATAAATGGTATGTCTTTTTATCACAAATAGATTGAGAGGTGTACTCATCTTCATCTTTATATTCATTTGACAAATATTACTCACATTTATCGGCTGATCATTTTTGCAAAGATCTTTCCAATAGTATATTTTTATTCTAAAGCAACGTTTATTAATTGTATAAAAACCACATGGTATTCAACGTGTATGATATCCAATACAATACAGGACCCCAAGAGTTGGTATCGTGGGGGTTTCCGATCCTTAGAGCCAATCAGGTTTTCGGAGATTTATCACGTGATGATGAACGCGATCGATTTTCCATTTTTAGCGTCACTTTCTTGGTCAGCCGACTTGTGTGTAATGTACTTGTATAGTGGTTATCTGTCAGATTAATATCCTTGTTTATTAATCTGAGGGTTATCTATACTGTTGATGCTTGCTGGATAACTGTTAATTTCGGCAATTTCGACGATTTTGCCACTTGTTGAAAGCGTTACCAGTTGAAATATATCGTGCTTGATTGGGTGTTCGTCTTCAGTGGAAATCGGATTGTCTCGAATTGAATGATTTATTATTGTGGCCATAGCTAGGTAAGTACCTTCGTGCACCTTTTCAGCTATTTTCCCATTAATTTCATTGAAAACTCCCTTTTTTAATATCCATTAAGATATTCAATAGATGAGGAAAAATAGCTCATATTCGTAGATTTTGATTTATTTCATGTAAGTGTAGTGTACCCTAATAGTTTATTCTCCTTTCCAGAGGCCTCCGAATAGATTTTGATGGAGAGGAGCAGAAAAGTTCAACCGTTGGAGAGTCCCCAGACAAAACAATTGGGACAAGGGACAAGCATATGCTAGTATAGGACTGCGATGGTTGAAACAGTCGTAACATAGTTATCAAAATGCCTTGAATATTTCATAACTTCGTTGAAAAATAAAGAATTCAGATAAGTATGCTGATGGTTTAATTGGAACGTTGCTATTCCAGATATCGTAGCTAATACTTCAACGTTTCCTTTATAGTAAGCATAAACGTGTTGTAGAATCGTTTATCAAACGTATATCGTACACGTTTAATACTCTTGTCTCATAAAGTGTATAGTTTGGATATCATATCCCATTCTTAAACGTTTATCGGGCGGACATTTTATCGTTTATTTAACGTTGATTCTCAACCACAAATATACGCCTGGTATAAACCAAAAATAAACGTTTATTCAACTATTGTGTTACTTGGGACACTGATCAAGTGATATCGAGTCGCGTCGTGTCGCGTCAAGTACAATTTGAAGTGCTGTTTACACTGATCAAGATCAAGCAATTGACAATAATTAAACTGTAGCTGTTCTAATCACTACACCAGAGTTTATATAATACACAGTTGGTTCACTACCAGTTGACCTCTTTGAAAATCGTGTCTCTAAAGCGATTTGCCGAAATCCCTGAAATCATAAACAAAATCCGACCAAACCAAAAAACCGATTCCGACCAGGTTTTACGAGGGACAAAATTTGAAATAAGACGATCGATTTCCAAGCGGTGTACGAAACTCCAACGACGAATGTTAGCCGGAATTCACAATCGGCGACGCCTGATGGTATGGTGTTGGGACCAGAGCGGGACTGAGAATGCGGCGAGCCGGAGCCACTTTTGTGACTACACTGACAATTATTTGACCAATTTATTGTTCATTTTGATTACCTGAATAATAAAAAAAACAGAATATCCCCAGATAACACACTCTTCAGCAAGGTGCTCAATTTCCTACGACAGGCAATAGAAAGGAGCAATCTTTATCATCTACTACTAACTATAAGAGCTTATCAAATACTTGTTTTTGGAAGAACCACATCAAAAGCGAAAGATAAATGCCTACAATATGCATTCATTTTTATGCAAATAATTCATACTTTTCAAGCACTTCCTAAACAACTTCTAATGTTGTTAGAATCTGGAGCACATCAGGAGCGCCAAAGAAATGCTTCATAGATAGCCCGACGGTTTGCAGCTTGCTATATTTATTACGTCTCACAAGCAGAAAGAAAGCTCTTCATGTCTTTATGTCATCATTCGATAAGCGCTAATCGAATTCTTCTTTTTTGCAACTCGTAACCGCCCTAAACTCGTGGCACCGCTCGCGTCGGGTTTAGGCTAGTTTATAAATAAGATAATAATAACACAGATTTTTGTTTCATTCATTTTTTCGTTTTGATTTTTTTTTTGCTTCCGCTGGCCGTATAGAACCTACATAATAATTTTTTCCAATTCATGTATTTTTTTTTATTTCTTCATTTTTTATTTTTTTTTCCTCCCGCTGATCGTATACTTCATAGAACCTACATTATTACCAACACAGACTTTTTTATTTTGTTATTTTTTCATTTTTGCATTTTTATTTCCTAAACCCTCCTTGGGTAGAAGCAATTAATGTATTTTTTTATTTTTGTATTTTTATTAATTTTTTTCCTCCCGTTGATGGAATACCCCATAGAACCTACATATTACCAACACGAACTTTTTTATTATTTTTTTATTTTATTTTTTCATTTTTCTTTCCTAAATCATCTTCGGTTAGAGGATAATATCTGTGCGAATTTTCAGATAATTCTGTGCTGCGGTTCAAAAGCTTTAGCGTTAGAAATACACAGACTTTCACATTTATACCAAACCAAGGATAAGCTGCCCGCTGGTCCAAGAGTGTAGGGATGCGCTGCAGGTGCTGGGTGAGAACAAGAGGTTCAAACTATATAGTATGGGTTCCGGAGCACGCGGGGATCACCGGCGATGAGCAAGCGGACAAGCTGGCCAAACGAGGATCTGCCACGCGACTGTCCGGACCGGGACCATTTCTAGGCCTTAGTAAACAACTAATCTCACGCACTCTCAACGAACGGGCGTGGGAGAGAACAGTTGAGAACTGGAACAGTAACCCATTATACATGCAGGCCAAAGAGACGTAATCAGAACCTCACAGGCCAAGGATGGCCCAATTGCTGAACAAGACCAGGAAGGCACTGAGCACCATCGTTGGCATTCTGACAGGTCATTGCAGGCTCAACAGACACCTGAATTTGTTAGGAATAAGCGAATCATCCCCATGGCCCCTCTGCGGAAGGGCGGAGGAAACCTTCTACCACCTGCTGGGAGTTTGCGACAGGTGGGGTCACTTGAGAAGGAAAATCCTAGGAACAGCCACCATCCCCAGGGAAGAGTTGGGGTACCTGAGCTTGGATAGTCTGCTTCTATTCACGACAAGAACGGGCCAGTTTCAGTAGTTGGGTTGGCCAAGCGAGGATAGCGAAAAGGGGCACTAGGCCTACTCGCTGGGCTTTGCCCCCCCCCCACCTCTACCATCACCATTACCATTCACATTTATACATCGCGTTACAAATTCGATGCTCACCAGTTTGAATGAGGGCAAAGTTTCGCATTTTGGTGCTCATTAAAATGCCGTTTTGAAATCCCAGAAATTCCAAAAATTCCAAATACATTCGGAGATATCCGGAAAAAACAGAAATTTTGTGAAATCGTTTTTATGTTTTCCTATGTGTATTTGAAGAGATATTCCAAAATAAGTGTCACATCTTCAATGCCACTTTTTCTCCTCTACAAAATTACGTCATCAAATTTATGATCCGACGTTTCGTCTATGAGCAGTCATCATCAACTTTGTTTTTTTAAATACGGTCGTGGATTTCTTATTTCGGATTTTAAGAGCCTCTTATGTTCCTAGACCAACGATGTATCGCAATTATTCAAAAAAATTATATTAATGGATTTTTCCATAAGAACTTATGTGTTGGAGAGATCTTAATCAAAACAGACTTGAGAAATGTGAATAACCCAAAAAGAAATAGATTGCGCATGCTCCGATAACAGAAATATTCGTAAATATCTTGTGTCGTTGCAGATGCAGACACCACAAAACATTACAGATACTTTTCAATGGTAGTGAATATCTACGAGCAGAATTGAGATCAAATTTGAAAACAGATATTTGTCAAACGAGCTCTAGATATAGAGTTGTGCGCTGGTGGACTATTCAAGCGCTATTTTGCAGCGCTTTGGAAGCAAACTTCTGCTTAAGCTCAGAGTGCTTTTTTGGAAGGATTTAAGCTGATTTTGTTATCTTGGTCGAGCTCACAGCTTGCATGAAACGAGTCCATAGTGCTTCTATTTAGAAGTAGACTTGTTTCCTGCGAGCTATGAGCTCGATATTCTGTTCTTTTTTTTTATTATTTAGTAGTATACTGGTTGTAGATTGTAAATTCTCTCTGATGGGAAATATGGGTGAATTCGACACATCCAACTTGTCCAATTGCCCTGATGAGGGAGCGGATAAAATCAACCTCCTTTTTACGCAAACAAACCCCCTTTTTTGATAAATGTGAATTTGTACTCAATTTATTTACAATGGAAATGTTAATAAAAAACTGAACGAGAGGTTAGAATGCGACTTCAGTGAAAGACAGACATCTATACGCATGCGCTGCCGTGTCAAGCGTCGAGAAAAACTAGAAGAAGTTTGAAAATGAAGCAACTCGATAGCACTTGAGCATGCAGGCTACATGTGACCGGACAAAGCAGATCGATCAAATGTGTCACGTGATATAAACAACACATGTGACCCACTCGATCGATCCGCTAAATCAAGGATTGCCGGAGTAGAAGTCCAACACCTAAACCAGTCAGCTGCCTTGAATATTCATAGGAATTTTATGTAGATAGACATAAACAAGTCTACTAGATAGGAGCTGATAAGCAAAGGAATTTCTTTTGAATTTTCAGATTCCGCTCCTTCCATCTATAGTACCTATGAGTCTAAACCAAACCAATGATTCCACAAAAAACAAGATAATCTCACGCGCAGCTTTCCCAGTGACCCGTTTAAAATGCATAGGGTGTTCGGTCAGTTCGGTGACCCAATTGCTAGGTTATGTTTTCAACACCTATTTTCCCATATCTTTCCTATTCATGATGATCCATTTGGGTCACCATTCACGAATCGGTTTCAATCTCGTCCAGCTAGTGAGTCTTTTATGGTTTAGTACCGTATGAGTCTAGTCCCTTATTAGGAGTTTTCTTGCGGAATAATGAGACAATCAACTGTGGAACTGTGTCACTTCGTGATTTTTCAAGGTGTTTTGTTAATGGGGCTTGAGAAAAATATTTTACAACAACTCGAGCGCCACCACATGGATTTATATAGTTTAGGGCCCACGCTCCTAGCGGGAAGGTAGGTAGCCTTTAGACAGTGGAGGAAATAATACAGGCTTTCGGCCATGGAAGTTGAAGATGTTCTCTCAAAAAGACTACTGAAAATTTGACCTGAAAGGCCAGTTAAACATTGGAGAAAAGAAAAACCATGCAATCTATTTCTCGTCAGTTACAATTGTTGGTTTCTGAAGGGAAAATCGGCGCAACTTCAGTAAACTCATCTTGAACAATGAAAATAAAAAGAAACTTTGACAATAAAAACGCGGTTTTAAAGACTTATGATAAATAATTATCCCTTTCTATAATAGTTCAGTACCCCTGAATTTACGGTAGTTAAATGAATCACGATAATATATCCCCTAAAAATGAAAGAAATAAAAATACCCAAAAATCTGTACCTTTTTTCACAGCGTTCAACTACATTGACGAGGACTGTTTTCAGGAAAAATCCCAGATCAAAAAAATTGGAAATCGGAATTTTGCACTTTACTGTTGATTAAAAGAAAATTACGCGGTGAAGATCAAAGAATTTCGGATCTAAAATTGGAAAAGAGTCTTACCTCGTGATCGAAGGTGATAATACTCTGTTTAGAAAAGTCGGAATTCGCGTCACGGATCGGAACGGAGTTTCTGGTGAACTTCCACAGTGAACTTTACGGTCAAGTGCGCTCGATTTCATTACTCAAAATGATTTCATCTCAGGTAGAAGCCGACCTTCTTTTCTTTCCCGGAGATTATCGGTATGAATTCAGGTTGGTACCTGAGTTTGGCGCGCATCTGAATAGAATTGTTATCTGATTTAATCGGCGAACAATTGATTATGAACATTGCGTAAAAGGATCAAACGGTATACCTAGAATAATGGTCGATTGCACCTATTGAAGGGATACTTAACTCTAAGAAACCCTTAACTTGACAGTTGACCCTTAATAAGTTGGTGCAATCGGCCATAATTAAGATACACGGAAAATAATAAAACGGTGATTCGAACAAAAACTGGATATTTCGGTATATTTGATTGACAAAGTAATGTAATTAAATTGAAACATGGCAGAAGAACTATGAAAAGTCTGGAAAATCGTATTACTATTAACTGAAGACTCTCGTATTGAGCCATTATTTTGGCATTCTAAAAGTTGTCTCGAAAGCCCATGAAATAGCCTGTCCACGTCTTGAGTCTTGAGATTATAGGTACTCAAGTGTGAAGGTACCTATAATCTCTCTCGCTCTTTTCGCGCGATTTTGGACGAGACGCCCCAAGAACGTGGGGCGTTCCCAAAGGTTGTTCGTACGCTTGGAACGCGAGAGGCAAAGCATGTCAGTGTAAATTGAAAACCTTCGTTTTGAGTGCGTTCTTTGCGTGGCTCGTGTAATTTTTGAATTTCTAAAATGTTTTGAGTGTGTGTATGCAAAATGGACAAGATATTACAGTAGAGGTACGCGGATAGTTCAAAGTTTTCCTTTGTATGACTTTATATACAGGGTGTGACAGAGTAAATGTTATAACGTGAAACTGTATATTCGTTATCAGTAGAGAAAAAGATTTTTTTTGGCAAAAATCTTCCGTGGGCATTCGTTTTCGATATACTTATACGCCACTGGTTATTTTTTTTCTCGATGTTTCAATAAAATAATACTAACTGGTGAGTTTTAACACTGTACCAACTCTGATAAAAATATTTTAAGTGGTTTAGAAGAAAAAACATTTTTTTTTTCATAACTTTGACACCTTGTATATCGAAATCGAAAGCCCGCGGAAAAATTTCGTTGAGGAAAAATCATTTTTTCTTTTGTTAACGAATCTATAGTTTCACGTTGTAACTCTTATGCATGGCCGATTGCACCAACCAATTTTGAGGATACTTTTTAACGTTAAGGAACCCTTAACTTGACAGTTTTGCATGCGAAGTTGTCAAGTTAAGGGTCCCTTAGCGTTAAGTATCCTGAAAATAGGTTGGTGCAATCGGCCATTACTCTGTTACACCTTCTATAAATTTGAACGATAAAAAGAAGGAAATGATATGGGTGAAGAAATTGATGGATGATCGTAACAAACGGTCACATGCCATCATTAAATGAACTACGACAGCATTTTCCAAGCGATGAACTCTTGTTATTTTCATCCTGATAAAAAATAATATTATTATATTTTATCATTTATCTGATAATATTATTTTTGACTCTAGGATTTGGGACAATGGAATCACACGTGAAAGAACATGACGAGAAATAGATGACACTTGTCAACCGCAAGCAAACGCGGATTCTAAGAATGCAAGAATGAACAGGGATTTTTCGCGCGTTTCAAAATTTTATTTACACTAGCACTCTTTCGCGTGTGACTAGAACGGGACATTCCAATCGTACAGGAAAGATCGTAAGTGTAAAGGTACCACCTATTCAAGGTCAAAGAGTCAAAGCTGCAAAAATCAGTTCGAGATATTCAAGGTCAAATGTCGCAAAAATCAAAGCATGAAGTGAATAATACAAAACCAACATAATTTTTACATGATATACTTATTATTAAAATTCGTATTTATATGAGTTTTGACGTGATCTGAGCATTCATCAGGGGTCAATTCTTGAGCATTCGCAATCAGCATTTTAAATAACATGGTGATCGCATTTTTGCGTTCGCGTTTCAAATTTGCGAAGGGTCAAGAATTGACCCCCAGTTAGTGAATCAGAGCCCAGGTAGCTAGCGCCATGATCATAAAAAGTAGGGATGTTTGTTTACGTAAGTGAATTTCTAACCTAACCTAGCTTT